>JANAVB010041816.1:4234861-4342048 GCA_029216955.1 Iris pallida | reverse complement strand
CCCCCCCCCCCCCCCCCCCCCCCCCCCCCCCCCCCCCCCCCCCCCTCAAACATCACCACAACACCATATAATACATATAATATACCCCTTATATAACCAATAATATATAATATATAATATATATATATATATTATATATATATAATATATATAATATAGATATATATAATATATATCTATATATATCTATAGATGCTATAACTAATATACATCACCATTTGGCTTGCAACTTAACCAAAACTCCACCTCTACATATTCAGCCCGAAATGACAGCCCCCCCCCCCCCCCCCCCCCCCCCCTATTCCCATACAACATCACAACAACACATAAATTAATCACCATATATATATATATATATAATATATATATATATATATAATATATATATATTATATAGAATGATATATATAACTATATATAACCAAAACACATAGAAATAATATGATACAGATACTCACATGAATCCTCTCTACAACATGAAAATCTGAGATTAAATGAAGAACCACACAAAAACAATATTTAAACATCATCCATGGGTCAAAAAGGGGGCTTTTTCCTAATAGGACACAACCTACAAGTGGACACTCCTAAAAATGTCCAAAGGACACAAAAATGGTCTCAAATGATGGCACCACCATGGAAATCATCATGAAGGGTTCCTACATGATCTACATGAGAAAAGAAAGAGTTTTGGCGAAGAAATCATCTTGGTTGGAGAAGGAAAATCAATGGAGCTTCAAAAAGTAGATGGAGCCTTTGGGGAAGAAGAAGAAAATGGATGAGGATGAAATGGAAAGTGGTTTTCTCTCTCCACTCTATCCTCTCATGTTGTGGCCGGCCACATGGTGGTTTCCCCCCTATTTGTCCTATATGGATAATTACAAGTTTGCCCTCCTATGAATTAAATGGCTAAAAATTGGAAAAGGGTTGAACCGGGGGTATTTTAGTCAAACCGAAACCACTAATCTCTAACTAATTATTAACTAAAATAATGGTCTAGTCTCTAACCAAAATTTCTAACATGTGGGCCATGGTTAGCTAGTGTGTGGGCCCGCTAAGGTCAAAATACTCCGGGTCCCCGAAACAAGTCAAAACAAGTCGAAATGAATTGAAATTCGAACCCGATTCAAATAACCCAAAATAATACAAATAATAAATAAATAATTTCAAAATAATTTTTAAAGTAGAAAATTACCAAAATACCCCTGTTTGTGAAAACTGGGGGTGACACTGCCACACACAGGGCAGTCCTTCACAAGTGTTGGACTGTCCTGTGTGTGGCAGTCCTAGATGAATTGATGTGTGATTTGATCACAGAAGATTTTAGCAAGGACTGCCACACACAGGGCAGTCCTTCACAAGTGAAGGACTGCCCTGTGTGTGGCAGTCCTTGCTAAAATCCTCCTTGTTATCAGGAAGATGGAAACGGTCCGATACCCACAAGATCTCCAGGAGCATCTGCTGCACTCCTGCAGTAGAGACAACAACAGACTCCATATTATGGCACCGTGTGAGGATGCATTCTTTGAGGCTTTCCATCGGGCTCATATTGGACAAGCTAACAACAGATCTGTCCTCACTTATGGATAATGAGTCCATGTTATCAGGAAGATGGAAACGGCCACCACTTGTGAAGGACTAAAGTCTAAAGTGCTGCTAATAGCAACACACACATTCCTGATTAGTTTATAGGGGAATTTGACAAATTTATACAGCCAAAAAATAATTAAAAAGAAAATAGACAAATCCACACAAATCTTTTACATATGTAGAAAGTAAAACCAATCCAACCAAATTTTACATATGTAGAAAGTAAAACCAATCCAAATAAATCTTTTACATGAATGAAAACCAATCCAACCAACATTTGCAATTAAACAACAATCAAATCATAAATATAGAAAGTAAACATGAGATGTTTATTCATGCATGCATATATGCCCAGCCAGTTCACACGGGACAAAAGAAGCAGTCGATCGATCGAAACATTGCAAGCATATAAATATGGGCCTGTCAAGAGAGTGCAGGGAAGAAATTAGAAGAATATATATGAGCATTTATATAATACATAAGGGAATTAGATGAATGGAATTACCTGCTATTCCTTAACGAACCATCGTGGTGGTTGTACGTACGCGTCCTCTGCTCGTCTTCTTCCTACTCCTTCCTCTGATAAGTTGGTAAGGCAGGCTGCTTAAAAGAGGAAATGACTTGGACAGAGAGGACTGCCACAGATGTGGCAGTCCCTCACATACAGAGGACTGCCACAAATGTGGCAGTCCCTCACATATATAGGACTGCCACATCTCTGGCAGTCCTATATATGTGAGGGACTGCCACATTTGTGGCAGTCCTCTATGTCAAAGTCCAATTTTTTACCCGAAGTAAAGTCCAAGTGTAGTTACCACGAGGGTTTCCGATGCGTCAAAGTGTTCTTCGGACGTTGTGGGATGAGAGTATCCAGCATTTGATGGTCCGGGTTGTTCCATTTTCTATTTCTTTCTACATTAAACACAAAATTCAACTTTTATATGTAAAATTTAGGTTAAAACTTAAAATATTACAAAAAATAAATTCGACGACTTACAAATAAATGGGAGAAGTGATTGACACTGTATTCTACCAAAAATCTTCAACAATTTTAGGTTGGAGGACAATTTCACCTAGGTTAGGTTAATTGTAGGTTTATATGAGGAGGAGAAAAAAAGAGTGGAGGAAGAGAAGTAGTAGAGGAAGAAAGAGAGATGAAATAAAATCACATTAGCTTTTATAGTGTTTTTTGGGCTGTCCGCCTAGTAAAAAAAACTAATGGCAAACTTGTAATTTTTCAAAAAAAATTTGGGTTGTCCCCTAGATGTGGAGGTGCCCCTAAAAAAAACCATTTAGAATACTGGAAACTAAATAATCCTTGCAGGAAAGTCCGTACGGATGCAGCTCGCAACAATTATCACAGCCCCGCTTAAACCCTGCCAAAACCTTCGCCAGCGGAAAAGCCCTGTTTGTGTGGACCGACGGTGAAGACGACGATGACGGCGAAGTTCCCAATTCGTCAATTGTCATGGGCCATATCAGCGTCAAGAAGGCTCCTCCCCACCGCGTACTCGTCGGCGGCGGTGGCGGCGGCGGAGGAGGAGGAAGCGACGAAGAAGAGTAGGGAGGAGAGTGGGAAGCATCTGTACCGCCGGCTATCGGAGCTGGGGGGAGCGCCGGAGGGAGCGGTGTCGAGGACCCTGAACAAGTGGGTCAGGGAAGGGAGGCCGGTGAGGGCCATGGAGCTCATGAAGCACGTTAAGGACCTCCGCAAGTACCGCCGCTACAAGCACGCTCTCGAGGTCAGCTTCTGCTGCCCCACCCCACCCCCCCCCCCCCCCCCCCCCCCCCCCCCCCACCAAAAAAGCCTAGGCCGTATCGTGTCGGACACTCCAAAATATATCACTAGGACACATTAAAATAGGTACCGTGTTTTTAACCGTCTCGTGTTATATCCGTGTCGGTGCAGCATAGCTTTAGTTAGATGGGGACTAGGGAGTGTTCACATCAACTGATCAACTATGTATACTCCATTATATGTTACAGTAGCTAATTGTATTATTATTTGGCTAATTCTAAGGGCACTCCCAAACTTACTTGGGGCTAGCCCTTACTACGGGACATCCCAATTTGGTGGAAATTTTACTCGGGACAGTCCCAATTTTACTTGGGGCTAGTCCAACCCCCAAAGAATTATGGTTTCTCTAGAGATAGACGCCGGCGGGGGGCGCGGGTGCGAGGACGCCCGCAGGGGGGGTGCGTTGGGCGGGGGCGCGGTCGAGCTCTAGGAGGAGGAGGAGAAGGAGGAGGCGGAGGACGAGGAGGAGGAGGACTGTCAAAAAATTTGACAGTCCTGACAGTCCTTCCAATAGAAAGTTTTGACAGTCCTGAAAAAAATTGGGCTAGTCCCAAGCAAAAGTTTGGATGACAAACTTGTAAATAATTTTGGAAAAAGTTGGGCTAACCCCAAGCAAGTTTGGAAGTGCCCTTAGAATTAGCCTATTATTTTTCGGCTTAATTTCAACTTGGTACCCTCAATTATTCAACTTTTTTAATTTGATACCTTGAACTTTAATATCATACCAATCAACACCCTCAATTATTGAATATTTTTACATTGATATCCTCCGTCCGCCATGGGTTAATTTTTCCGTTTCAACAAAAATAAATAATAATTCTTTGACCAAATTATCCCCATCCTCTCTCCTAGGGGTATTTGAAGTGATGACAAATTAGGGGGATATTTTTGTCACTTTGGATTTTCCGTTAACATTGTTAGGGTATTGAGTTGTACAATTATAGTTGAGGTATTAAGTTGTCTAATATTAAAGTTTATGATATCAAGTTGAAAATTTTGAATAGTTGAAGGTATCAAGTTGAAATTTAGCCCTTTTTTGAGAGAATTCATTTGGAAATCTAGTAACACGTGCCTTACTCCTAATGACCGCGAATGAATCCTCCATTTGGTGAGCGACTCCCATTTCAAGTAGACTGATTATTCGAATTCTTGTTTTGTTTTTGTTACCCAACACTATTTGTCTATCATCGTGTTCTCCTACATCAAACATGTGATGGCTTAGCTGAAGGATGATCACTATATGGTATGTGCCAACCAGTGTTCTTAGCATAGTAAGTTGCTTTTGGTATTGTAACTATTGTTGAAGCTTATCATCATTGAGTTGTTTACTAAGTTGCTGTTGATATGTCTGGTAAAGTTGCTGTAAAAAAGAATCAAGTGTTTAGTTAAACCTGTTTTTTTCAATGTTGAAATTATTGAAAATGATAACATATGTATTAACAAAAATAAGATGGAATTCAGAAGAGGTAAGCAATAGTTCTGTAAAAAGAAGCGGTGATAAGATGAGCTTTATCCTCCCATTTTTTAAAACAATCCGTGAAAATCAGCAGTTTCTCCCAAAAATAAACAAAATCAGATTTTGAACAAACACATTTATGTGTTGCTTTTTTAAAAAGAAAAAAAATTAATTAGTACCAGACCCATGGTCAATATTCTTTCAGGTACTTTGCAAAACCGATATTTTTCCTATTTATACTGCCAACTTGGCATTATATTGGTCTGTATCGAATAGTTTCGAAACTGTATGGCTACGTTTGCAAACATAGTTTGGGCTATTTAAGTATTTATATAACATGCCACTCAGAACCATGCCCCATACAAGTTCAATAATTGGTTGAAGTGATTGCCGATGATGATTAGAATAGGATGTCAAACTCTTCTGATGAGTCACTTATTTTAGTTTTGAGGACAACTTAGAGAAACCGCCAGGTATACAATCTTCCTGCAAATGGTTTCTTATGAGTATTCTCGTGTTGATTTGACTGTACTCTCATGTCTACAGTTTTTTTTTTTTCTTCCTTGCTTATTGATCATTGAGCTAGCTATTGACCCAGCTTGACATTAGTATTGAAAGCCTCCAGTTGTTTTGATTCTCCCCCTTCCCATTTCTGAAGTAAATCATTCTCATCGCTTTTGTTGAACATTGTCTCACTAACACACTGATTATTGTCTCCCTGTGGGTGTAAACAAATTCATAATCAGTCACATGCCTCTGTCTCCATATATCGACAAGAATTTATATCCATTACAATATCTTTGGAACATATATAGAAATAAATATTTTTCTATCCAAATCCAAATATTATTGGAATAAGATTGTAAACAATTAAAGTTATAGATTAAACTTTTCCTATTAGTCTTATTTAGTAATACTCCATCCGTATTTATATCCAGCTCAAACGCATATCTGCTGTAACCAAATACTGAAATTGATTATTCATTCAAATAATACTCTTGACGACTGACTACATATCTCTGTCCACTACAAGAGAACAAAGACAATACATAAATACATTTAGTTCCCAGTATCCCTCTGTAAACCCCCTACCAGCTATGTCTTGCTAGCCTACGAAAACTATCATGTAGTGCAACCTATGTCGCATAGGTGTCAACACTGACACCACTGGTGGCCAACATTACTTTGACACATGATACAGGTGTCAATTGTCCAGAACTGTCTGACATGGGAACTTTCATAAATCTGACACAGGGGCACACTAATAATATGCTGCCAGATACACATATGTATGCACAGTAATAACTTAGCAAATGTCTCCATAGTATGGCTATGAAAATTTAATATTGATTTAGTTTTCATTTCATATACAATCTAGATAACATATTCAATTGAAGTGTTCAAAAATACTAAAGAGTGGAGATTCAGAGAAGTGTTGTGAAACCCCAATGTTTAGTCTCACATCAGATAGAACGAGAGTTTTTGTTGGTTTATATTGGAGTGCTCTGGTCTTACATGTACATCCGGTTTAACTATTTTAGCAAATTGGGCCAAGTGACATGCACAGATAATGTCCTGGTAGGCCCGTGGGTCAGGAGATGACAAATGGTATTAAGCTACCTAGTGGATCGTGTTCTGCTAGGACGTGGCTGGACCATTTGCACCGTGATGTCGCATTGAGTGTGAGAGATTGTGAAACCCAGCTGTATAGTCCTACATAAGAATGAAGATGGGAGTTACTAATTGGTTTATATTGGATTGCCTCACATTGTGTACAAGATAGGAGTTATATTTATGTGTACAGCCATATTAACTATTATGGCAAGTAGGACCGAGTGATGTCCTCTAAATCCCTAATATTAACCATTTTAGGCCTCATGTGTACATCCGGGTTAATATATAACATGTGAACGGTCATGTCCAAATAGGCTCGTGGGCTGGGGGGGTCACAAGTGTCCTAGTAGTTTAGTGTCTAACGTGCCAAAAAACATGAAAGTTGAATTATAGGAGTAAAATGGTTTTGGAAATGTTTGTCTATGACATGCCTCATGATAACTCTAGTTTAATGTGTTTATGTTAAGGTTCAGAGTATCTGTCAATATTGATCGGATACACTACCCACAAATACTAGTCAATAAGGAAATTGCAGTTCTCCTTCGTAATCAATTTAGCAAGAGAATATTAAAGAAAAAGAGGAAAGTATGGGAAAGAACAATGTCAACACAATGATTTGATCGTGCTGAATAACATCCTAGAGTGAGCCGATAAATTTTGTGTCGATACAATGTAAACATTTTCATTTGCTGAAGTTGTATACTATAAATTCACAATGTTATATACATATTAATATTGTTGCATTCAAGATTATCTGTCGTGGGTACTTTGTCTAAAAGCCAAGTAGAACAAACAACAATATCTTTTCAGTCGAAGTTGTATACTATAAATTCACAATGTTCTATACATCTTAATATTGTTGCATTCAAGATTATCTATCATGGATACTTTGTCTAAAAGCAAGTAGAACAAACAACAATATCTATTACCGGTAAATAATTCAACAATGTGGAAGATTATTCCATATTAAACTAATAGAAAACAATAAATAATACATAGTTTAAAAGACTCTATATAAAAGAACCCTTCTTTTATTTCCTTTCCAAGTCTTTCCAAATAGGCTTGGATTTATGTATTTTTGGTCCTCCAAAACTAGGATAACATACAAAGCAATACACAAACTTGCATTTCTATACAAGTTTAAAAGCTGTGCACAGAGCACATGGTGTATGTATTGCTTTTAGCTCATGTGGACGTGGTCTTCCAGCAAAGCTTGATCCACTACAAATCGAGTAATATTAAGGAGCATAGATCCATTCGTTGATTATAAACTAGTGTGTCAGGGTATGGTGGCATAGATAGAGACACTGACTCGGGTAGAGAGTACAGATACATAAAAATATCTATATACATGTTCTGTACATTTGATGGTCTTAATAATATCTATATTTATGCATATTTTCAGTAGTAACTATGTTCCAAAAAGTTCTAAAAAGGATTTTAGACAAATAAGTTTTTATCATGTCTAATTATGTTTGGCACAATCACAACCATGCAAAATCACTTTCAACCATGTTTTGTGTCTCTTTGGAGCCTAGACATGGTGAGTCTTGGAGCCTAGACATGGGTTAGACATGGGTGAGTCTTCCAACATGAGTGTTGAGGATGTATTGTGTCGGATACATGTTAGATATGGATACGGACATGATCCTCTGGAGGAGTATCCGTGCAACATAGATTGGGTCAAATACAAATTTGACAGCCATGACAATGATTGCCATCCCCTCTTTTTGCTTACAAGGTAAGAAAGGAGAAGGAATGGTTCTTGATGTATGGTAAAGGATTAATGGAACATGATAGCCTTTTTTTTGTTAAATGAAGAACAATAGTACTTGATAGGAAGAAATGCTGGAGAATCCACAAATCAGACCCATTTGAATATTTTATCTATGGAGCTAGGGTTATAGTGCTTGAGTTTATTTATAAACTATTCAAACTGCAGGAATCAAATCAATTGAGAAAAAAAAACATAATGAGTAATTTAAAATCATATCACACTTAACATCCTGAGTGGGACATGATTGATTATTTCGATTGTGTTTTGTGGTTTATTTTCAGACCTATATGCGATATTTGATCCTGCACTACCTCCATCGGAGAAGAAATCGATCACCTAGATTTTTATATGTATGTCCTTTTCTAGTCTTGAATTATCCCATGGTGTTTGCAACGTAATCCTAGTGCTTGCGCATGGTAAAAAAGTGGTCAATCTCATAGATATCCAATTTCTAGACACTGTCTTGGCTCTGAAATTAAATGTGCATCGTAACATGGTTCCAGTGCGACGAAAATGGATGTGGAACTTGTTCTATGTTACAATCTTGCCAAAGTCACTTCTCTGCATTTACTATTTCTGTATAGTCGTGGACTCGGTATAAAAACTTGCTTTTATTGGATAGTAGAAACCTTCTTTGGAGTAATTTGATGCAGAAGATTTTTTCTGTAGGGAGGTCTCATCTAATTTTGTCGAATGATGTTGTTTTGTCCATTCTATGTTCTCCCATTTCACATGTTGCACAATCTTCTGAATGTTTACCCTATAGAATTTTAAGGACCTTACATTAAAATTGGAAAAGAGTATAAACTATTCTTGGGGGACCATAGCAAACATTTTTTCCTTATATTTGGCAGTAAATTCTTATCACTTACTGGTCTCTTTTCACAACAGATTATGGACTGGATGGTAAACATAAAGGGTATGAATATGTCCTACACCAATCACGCGATACGCCTGGATCTCATTGCAAAAGTTAAGGGTGTCGAATCTGCAGAGGACTACTTCGCCAACCTCCCTGAATCTGCCAAGAACCAGAGAACGTATGGAGCTCTATTCAACTGCTACTGCTCAGAGAAAATGGAAGACAAGGTCATCACCCTCTACCAGAATATGAAAGAACTCAACTTGGTTTGCAATACTCTGGTCCACAACAACCTGATGTCCCTATATATGAAGTTAGGAAAGCCTGAAAAGGTCCCTACAGTTCTCGAGCAGATGAAGACCAATAATGTAGCACCCGATAACATGACATACTGCATCCTTATGAACAGCTATGCCTCACTGAACGACATTGAGTCTGTCGAGGGAGTGATACAGCAAGTGGAAGAGGGAGGAGAAGTGATTCCACATTGGAGTACTTACAGTACATTGGCCGGTATTTATAATTCTGCCAGACTTTTCAAGAAATCCGAGTCAGCTCTTAAGAAGCTCGAGGAGCTCATAGATAGTCGCGACAGGGAGCCTTTCCACTTCCTTATGAGTTTGTATGCAGGTGCAGGCAATTTGCAAGAGGTTCACAGGGTGTGGAAGTCTTTGAAAACCACCTTTACGAAGCAGACAAACATGAGCTACTTGACAATGCTTCAGGCTCTGAACAAACTGGACGATATCGATGGCTTGAAGGCCTGTTATAAGGAGTGGGAGTCGGTCTTTGCTTTCTATGATGTGAAGCTGACTAACTTAGCAATTGGGGCTCATCTAAGACATGGTATGGTCGAAGAAGCTGAATCACTCAGTAGGAAGGCTAGGGAGAAGGGTGGAGCATACGACTTCAGGACGTGCGATCTGTTCATGGATTACTATTTGAAGAATGACGAGATCAGAGCAGCTCTGAATTGGTTGGAAGCTGCAGTTCAGATTGTGAAAGAAGCTGATGAATGGAAGTTGGACGGCGACAAGATAAAACTGTTCATGAACTACTATGAGAAAGAAAAGGACGTAGATCGGGCAGAGAAGTTCTGCAAGGTTTTGGAGAGTCTCAACTGCCTCGGGGTGGAAGCGTATGAGTCGCTGCTCCGTACTTATGTGGCATCTGACAGAAAGGATTCCTCGCTTCGTGAACGCATCAAGGAGGATAAGATTGAACTTGTTCCTACAATTCAGAACTTGCTTGATGCTGTGTGTGGGTCTAAATAGTGGGTTTTTATGTCTTGGGTTTGTCAAATGCTACTCAGCTGCAGGAAGTCTGAGTTTCCATGTTGAGGTTCTGTTGTGTTAACATATTTTGTAGCATTTTGTCTGTTGACTGTGGTTATGCGCCTACAAGTAAGTGACAGTTTTTTTTTCATAATTTATTGGCTATAGGATTGGGGTCTATCATCTATTGACTTGATTTCAGTTTGGTTAATTGCAAATTACAGACTGGTCGGTGATAAAAAAATAGTATTTATTGTTAGTAACAACATGACATTTTACACGACCATATGTATGCTACTCCTATCTATATTTTAGATGCATGCTCGGTAAAATTCAGCAAATAAAATTAGTTCTAGCCTGTCCGTCGTGCTGATTATACTTATAGGCATCTATCTATTTTTGATTGCTGTATTGATAACAATCTACAGTTATTTCTCTGTAGAGTATATAATCTAACAGTTTTCCACTTCCTTCACTTCGTCAAAATACATAGATTAAGCAGCACAAACTCAACAACGTTAATATGTAAACACCATTGACGTCACTGCTAACATAGATGGTGTACAATTTGCATAATGTAGACCTAAAATTCGAATCTGGTTCGATTCCGTATCCGAACTTACGGATATTATTCGAAATTTCGTATATCGGATTCGGATATCCGAATATTTTTCGGATATTATGATTTTTCGAATACGAATTTGAATATTAAGGCATTCGAATCCGTTAATATTTGATCCAGCTTTAAATTGCATATTTCGGATATCGGATTCGGATTTCCAAAACTTTATATATATTATAGTATAATGTATATATAATATATATTAATTATTAGAGAAAATTAAAGGAATTTATTTTCAACTAGCTTTTACATAATTCAATTCATTTATTACTTTTCTACCTCTATATTATAATAGAATGTATATATAATAGTAATATATATTAATTATAATTTATAACAGAATATGAAAGGGCTCAAATATGTAGAGCAATATATATATATATATATATATATATATATATATATATATATATATATATATATATATATATATATAATAGAATGTATAATATTATAATAGAATGTATATATAGTCGGCTCAAATTGAGCATTCTTGAAATTTTCAACAGAAGATGATAGGGCTCCAATAGAACAATATGTAGAGCAAGTCAGTTGAGCGTTCTTGAAATTTTCAAAAGAGCAATTGAATTTGATTTTCGGATATTCGGATAATAACTAAATTTTTAATATTTTGGATATTCGAATAATAACATTCGAATTTTTTTTGTTGAGCGGATTGGATATTACCATATCTGCTAAACTAGACGGATACGAATTCGAAGTATCAAAAGAGATATCCGTTGGGATATAGGATTCGGATATCAAAAAAAAAAAAGGGATACAGATACGCATATTGTCCACTCCGTGCCAATAAGCATCCGTTGACACCCCCAGTATAATGTCAAACACAATACGACATGGCACCGATTTTTCTTACACCGTCATTGTACCTACAAGCAGGTCGTCCATATAAGAGCAGCATAAATGGACCAGCGAATGATACCTTACAAAGTATCTCAGCTTCCTGGAACTGGAATTTCCTGATCATGTACCATGGAAAATCTCTAGTCACCAGCAGAGAGTAAAAGTAAAATTAGCTCAACAACTACATCAAAATTAGGGGTGCAACTCGGGCGGGTTCAAATATTTCGACCCAAACCCGAGCCCGAATATCTTCAACCATAACCCAACCCATTAGCGGGTTTATCCTATCGGGCTCGGGTTTAGCCCGCCCAAGTTGCACCCCTAATCAAAATCTGTATATATATATAATAGTCAAAATAGGATATCAAATACAAAACAAATCTCTTTGGACAAAGGAAACCTAAATGACAAATTAAACAAAATCGTTAAACTTCTGTCAATGGCATCCTTCAATTGGCTACCCTCTCTCTCTCTGACAGGTGGGTCAAGTGTGAGAGCTTGTTGTGACCCAGCTGGGCAAATTGAGGGACTCGCCATTGATTGAAGCAAACCTGTGCTTAACTGCAAAGAGCGACAAAGATTTTGCAAAAAAAAATATACTGCAACCTGGAAAAACAATGGAAGTCCTAAATAGGAGTCCTCTAGGCATTCTATGCATGAGGAAACTAACGTCTGCAGCAGAGCACAGTAAACCCACATCTTAAATTTCATCCAAGTGTAAATATCACAAAAATGACAAAATATGAACAAGAGCAAGTTTCAAATGTATACAAGAGCAACTGAAAGGACATACAAAGACAGCACAGTCGCATAATTGAAAATATTTGAAGACACTCCTCATGTACATGAAAACTTCGTTATGAAAATATCCAGAACAATCTGTTCTCATTTGAATGGGAAGTCTACAACCGAGAGTTCAGAAGGTGAAAGTACAGGCACACAAAAACTTTTGGATTGCTATCATAAGGTCCCTTGCACTTTTACATGACACTTATAAGAGGAACTATAAAATTTATTACAGTACAATGATAAACGAACTTCTGTAATTTATTAACTACAAGAAATGATTTGAAGCATCTGTATCATTTTGGCCAAAAGAACGATTTGAAGCACCTGTATGATTTTGGCCTACAAAGTGGACCGTCAACTTAATCTTCCCTTCAACTTTGCCCAGATCATTTCCGCACATTTTGGGTACTAACAGACAAGGCGGTCAGCTAACCATCAATAGTCCCTCATGAAGAATCCTTTCTGACCATTTACCCAAAAACTTAATTAATTTCCTCCCCAACGTCGTTTTCTGGCAAGCCTCTGCAACTTAACTTCATCCATAGCAACTGAAACATCTGCCTGGCTATTAACACTCTTTTCTGGCCCTTGTTTGGGAGCAATAGATGCTTTGAACCGTTCCTTGCGCTTCTCCATCTTGGCCAGTGTCTCAAGAATGTGTTTATTGCCGTATGTCCCAACAGTTTTCTCATTGGACAAAGAATTGTCAGCGTGAGAGTTTTTTATGACCTTTTTCTCATAAAGTTTATCCTTCATATCCGTAATCACCTCTTGCTTGTCAGTCTCTTCTATTAGCTCTCCCTCCTCAATTTCTTCATCTCCAACTGCCTGTGGGCGAAGAATCTCCCTAATGAGCGCCTGAGAGAGTTCATCACAGCTCGATAACTTGGCTTCTTTTGGATTTCTCGCCTTTAAATTGGTTTGACGATTTCGGCTATCTTCATCAACTGGTATATTCGTATGGACCTCTTCTTGCTTACAGGTCATTTGAGGATGCCTAGAATCCTTCAGCTTGTCCACCTTGTAGCTTGTATCAATCTTTTCACCAGCAGCTTTACTGCATCTTCTGACAAGCTGCACATTGAATATTGCAATGAGGAAAACTATACATTGGAAAAAGTTAGCAGGGACATCCTTCCATGATCACTAAAAAACCCTACTATTTTTGGGAGGAAAAAAAAAGAATGTACAGCACAGTTACATACAACTAATACAAAGCAGTAGATAGCTCTAACAAGGTAAAACAACCTAGTGTTCTCCCTTAGAAGTGGCAGACGAATATCACGAGTATAACCGAGACTCACATTCTTGCAACCATATGGTGTGCAGTGAAGCATCTTTGCTAAATGTGGGAGAAATAAGCATTTTTGTAAAGAAACTGGAAGTAGAAATATGTAATCTTACAGTTAGATTTCAGAACAAATCTAGCACTTATTTGTTCAACACTAATCTATATTTCTCACATTGTCAGTCATCCATCTCAACCTCCTCATTTCAATTACCCATTAAAACAGTTACCTTGTGATCTAAGAAGTATTCACCTGTTGAGGGTGTATGTGGAGTGTGGATGCGGTGGTGTATGGGGATGTGTTTCTTCCAACTTGATATTCTTCTCTTCCCTGTATCCTTCTCTCTTTGGTGATTGTAAATACAACTCACTTTCCTTTAAGATGCTCAACAGTACTCAGAAACAATATTTGCTGCTCCCTTGCAGCAACAGAGTAATAAACTAACATACACGTACTCGGGCATTGTTTCCATCGAATACATAACAATCAGGGCATCCGAACTCTACCTCCCAGGATCAATAGTTTAAAGCCACAACAATATCATCATCATCCAAGCCTTCTCCATCAGAATGGGGTCTTTTGTGAAACATACAAAAGCTCCACAACATAATTGACAAAGTTTACACGACCAGCAGTCAACCTGACATTAACCCTCTTTGGCGGTGCCAAATTCCTAGCCAAGATCACTACTAACATGAGAGCCATTTCATATGAAAGGGAGAACTTAATCTCTTAAGTTGTCATTTCACACCTAAACACCATAAAACCTAGATATCCATATGGCAGGTAGGTAAGACCTACCTTTGGCTAAGCAGTTTAAGCTCATGCAACCAAGGAACAATATTGACTATCCAACAAGAAAATACTGATATAACTGGAAGCACTATAAAAGTTCGCTGAAGGAGTAATTAACAAAAGCAGTCTAGGCCGGTAATTTAGCAAATGCATTCACTACTTACGATCAAAAACCAAACAAATTACAAGGATAGCAAAGCCTTTGTTCATCGGCTCGATGGTACTCTTCTGTCAAACCTATTAAAGGTCTATTCTCTACAACATAACACCTACCATGCCCTTTTTGACAACCTCACTCCATTTTTCTTGATTTACCCCTGGTCCTAGCAATCCCTTCAAGCGAAGTCTCAGAACTCCTAACAAGTCTTTATGTTTGCAACTGAAGCATATGGAGAACTGCTGAGTTTGGTCACATGAGACTTATTACCAACATAAACATAGGTGGCCACACATGATAGCCTAGTATCTACACATGGGGTCATCGCCAATCAAAAGTCTCCAACCAGGAAAAGGAGGTGGGGTGGGGTGGGGTGGGGAATAAGAAAGACGTATATATATATATATATATATAAACAAAGGTTTCAGAAAAGAGACATCTCCTCTTTAACATTAATAACTACTATCCTTGGAGGGACTCTGCACTAGAAACTAGGCTAATTGAAGTGCCTAGTTGTAATGCTCTGTAGCTAATTCTCAATAGTGGATTTTCTTAGTAGGACAACTAATGATGTCAGACTTGTTGGCCTCTCCTACTTCTGGAGTCTAATATATGAAGGAAAATTCATGACTGGTATAGCTGACTGGGGATTTTCAATCTGGTCGTCTGACCTAGGTCGGATTACAAAACCCGTGGATTGAGTTTTAAGGACATAGCTTTCTAATCTGCTTAAGGACAACAAAATTTAGGATTTTGGTGTAGTTCTGGGTCCGAAGAGTTCATTCTAAACTGGATGACTGTATGACTTCGATTTAGTTGCGCCTATAGTATCACATGTCATGAACCCTAATTTAGCCATGACACGTATCAAAGTCAAGGAAATAGTAGGCATATGTGTTAAAAGTGGTGTATGAGACTCATGATAATTTGGGCATTGCTTGGACCATATGTAGAAAGGTCATGTCTAGAGCATGCATGATGGTTTTAGAGTTATTATGGTTGGTCAGTGGTTTAGGATTCTTGAAGTATCAGAGTCGGAATGGATTCAACTACAAGCATCCAGAAGGCAAACATGGTTAAAGTTCTAGGATTTGACGGGTAATTCAGAGAAACTACGACTCACGACAATAAGATGGAGATGTAGAAAATGTGGTATGCGCATAAAAGCCGCGAAGACCCCCACAAGGTGTTATTTTGTTAATACGAGATGAAGCCTCAAATATTGATATGACCACCAAAGGATTTGTAATGTGCATATCATAGCCACTCCAAAATGCTGCAAAAAGAAGATACATAATATATTCTAATTACTATCTACATACGTAAAGTTACCGAAATAACTATCCTAATATGTGTGACCATGTATGTGCATTGGCAAGCTGAGTTTGTCGATGCTTAAAGCCTTTCATATTACCTGGAGCTACGGAAAAGTATGTCAAGACTTGGTATAAGAACTATTCAAGCAACTTGAGCATTGCTTGTTTGTAAAATCAAAACCATGCTCAAACTTGAGCACAATGCTCAAGTAAACAGGAGTGTCTACTTTGCTACACGTACAACAGAAGACGAGAAGAACACACAACAATGAGAATTGAGAGATTAACGACAGATGCTACAAGTAGGATCATCCTTCCACATTTAGAAACAAATGTGAATTGATATAGAGCTGATGATATACATCGCCAAAAGTTTAAGCTTGAAGGCCAGTAATCTCATAATAGCTTTGTAAATGATAATCTAAACTGGTCACTGTTGAAGCAAGAGACCCTCAAAAGCAATTAATTTTTCAGGTTTCAGGATTTTTAGATAATGAGAATGGGCTTTTCCTTTTATTGTCAACGTGGTGGTGCTGAAACAATAGAAATTGTTGCACCAGCAAATTAAACAAACTCCTATTTCCAATATTTCCAAGCCAATTTACAATTAATTCTCTCTCTATAGACAATTAAACACTTCTCCTAAAGCTCATCAGTAGACCTTGTAATCTCGAAGAATTAGAGTATCAGCTCCGGATATTTGTGCCTGAACCAAGTCAATAGTGTTGACAGGATCCCCATCCATAATCTGCCTCTGTGCTTCGTTTAATGACCATGTCATGTACTCGAGTTAGGCCATGTCATGTACTCGAGTTAGGCAACAGTTGATTATATTGGATCAGAGTGCTTCTTTTACTCTCTTCCAACCTCCACACGCCTATGTGCAGATATTAAACAGATCTTTCCAACTTTTAACACTAATATCCAGTAAGGTTGCTAGGAGAGACTTCTTAAGGATTCGCCTCTATGAATACCTTCTCCTCTCCAGAAAGTTGTCAGAAACCCTTATTACTACACATCTCTGTTCTAAAAGGCGGCCGCCTAGGCCGTGCCTAGGCGCTAGGCGCCGGGTGCCCGCCCGATGTCCGCTTAGGTGCCCGCCTAGTCTCCCTGACGCCCGACTATGCATATTTTGGGGTTTTATGGATTTTTTCTGCAATTTTTAGTAGATTTGTTTGGATTATTTTTATTTTTTTGAACCGCCTAAACGGGCTAGGCTCTAGGCGAAGGTGCCCGCCCGACTAGCGCCTAGTGCTTTTCACAACCTTGCTACACATGAGAGCCTCACTCTCAATTTAAATCAACACAAGCCAAATAATCTTCAAACACATTCTTTGACATCGATGACCAGCCAACACAAACCCCAATCCCAAAAGAAATACTCACATAGGATAACTGTTGGGACAGCCGTCTTGATTAAAGCAGGTCACTGAACTGCTAAATAAAGAAGATAAAGTCACAAGTCTTACATATGACATACTCCAACTCACAAAGAAGAGGCAGTCTACAATCTACAATCTTAGTATCCAGAAACAGCCAGCTCCACATACTAGCATATATAGAACTTCCCTTGACTAGCTGACACAACATCCCTAAGCATCTACTTTTACTCTATTGGATTGGTTTTTGTATCATGGTTATCTTAGTAGGCTCGGGAACAATCCCTAGCAGATTGTCATTGGACCTATAACCTATAGGCTATAACAAAAACCTATCCAGTGAAGATAACTGAGCTTCTCCTAGCAAATTGCTACTCCAGATGTTGTTTCCACCTTTATTCCATGGCCTCAACCTAGTCTCTACATTTTGTAACTAGGCCAAATACCAGTCCTCTGCCAAGCTACGATACTACATATAACCACTTCCAACGAAAATCTTATATTGCTAGTGGCTATTTTAAACCATGAACTGAAAATGCCAATAAACTTCACCGTTGTGAACTGGTGGGAGGGACATTGGACATATGGACCTACTGTCATACCCTTGGGTTTCATGACATGTATGTACATCAATTCTGCTACTTGCAGCATCACCTCTCCCCAACGGGGTCACGAGTTTGCTGCATTTCTTTGTTTGGATTAACATATATATAGCATTCAAATTTGTGGATCATATTTACCACATAGGTCCCTTCCCAAATGAAACGACAAAGGTACTAGCCCCACCAGCACCACAATATAAAATTACATCATACTTCGATTTTTTTTCCTCAAATAATGAAAAAGATCGTAGTTCAAAGGACATTGTTAAGGCAAAATGGTGTGCACCCATAAACCTAACTCACTGATATGTCATATATCCATTACATTTTGTTAAGGCAAGCATGAGTACAGTTTTTCATTCCTGTGTAGTTAGCTGATTATCATGATTTGATAATTGAAACAAGGAAACACTTGGCACAAGACAATTGCTTATATAAACATACATACACAAAGAAGACCACTTCTGTCTAATTCTCATGAAAATTAACATTATATGAATACAATGAAAAATTATGATTATATGAATACTAAAAACAAGCATTTTATTATCTTTGTCATACTAAACACATCGTATTTTGCTAAGAAGATGGAGAAATGATATGAATTACATTCTTCAAGAGAATTATTTGGTGGAGGATAAGATTGCAAGATAAAAAAGGAATAACAGCACAAAGGTTCAAAGATGTATTACATAGATAAAAGGCTATGCACATCGTATTAAGGAAAAAACACCTAGCTTAATTTACTAGCCAGGTGCATAGACACGGATACGGATTTGAATACTACATGGACTCAAAGTTTTAGAAATTTTGGGATATATACGTATACAGTTACATCTCTGTTCTAAAAGGCAGCCGCCTAGGTGCTAGGCGCCGGGTGCCCGCCCAATGCCCGCCTAGGTGCCTGCCTAGTCCCCCTGACGTCCGACTATGCATGTTTTGGGTTTTATGAATTTTTTTCCTGCAATTTTTAGTAGATTTGTTTGGATTATTTTTATTTTTTTGAACCGCCTAGATCTAGGCGGCCGCCTAGGCGCTAGGCGGAAGGTGCCTGCCCGACTACCGCCTAGATCTAGGCGGCCGCCTAGGCGCTAGGCGGAAGGTATATACACACATTAAAAAAAAAAACTTTACACAGATTTTATATATTTAATCTAAATAATATCTACATTTAAGCATGTTTTGGATAGCAAGCAAGTTCCAAAATTTTCTAGAAGTATGTTCTCATATCTCAGTTAGGTTTGGAACTATCACGTCCATTAAATCACTTTCAACATGTTGTACAAATACGGACAGGGATAGGGATACGGACATGATATGGATGCGGAATAAGGACATTTCCAAATAGGTACAAAAGTAGATACCTATGTTGCATGAATACAAACATGGGTACGGACACTATACGGATACGGATATCATTTTGCCGTGTCCGTGCAACATAGCTTTCAACTATGTTTTAGGTTCCTTCGGAGCCTAGACATAGGTGAACCATAGGTCCATAGCTGAGCCGACTGTCAAGAAAGTATCATGTCCAATTCGTGGCGGATACGGATACAGTTCTCTCAAGGAGTACATGTAGAACAGTGTACTAAGTAGCTAACTAATGCCAACCTATCAACACTTATGGTTGCATATGCAATGTATATGGCCTAACAGAACTATGCAGTATATTGCAGCACATTGTCATGCGAACAAGTGCACCAAAATGCTAACATTGTAGCGAATTATGAATCATATGATATGATATGATGTAAACAGGAAGTTACGTACTCCCAATTAAGCAAGACCTAGTCACGACACAGATAATCTCCCAATTGTGGTAAAAATACAAGCATTAAGGTATCACAACAGTTCCCGTGAATGACTTGTAAAGCTGACAGCCTGACAAAATAGTTGCATGAACACTTCATAATTTAATACAGTTATAATGGTTCACATTAAAAGGGAAGGAAAGTAGCTCCAAAAAAGAATTGAGTTATTTCACCACAGAAAATATGGGCACTCACAAGCGTTATAAGTACATATAATTCGTCAAAGATAACAATTAGGAAGAGATTGATCCAAGAAAAGAGGTGAGCATGCTTCCCAATAAAGGGATGAATATAGAGGCAGAAATGGAGCGCATGGCTATACCCTTGCATTAAGAACTAGATGCATGACTCACATTGGATTATAGAAAATACCAAAGAACCATTTGAGACATTACGAAGAAATAATACATGAATAGAGCTTGTAGAAGAAAGCCACATTCGTGGATGGTAAAAACTAGATAAAAGAGAACATAAATAGCCATATCTTACAATAAGAATGAGATGGGTCGATATAACATCAGAATTTTCTCACACCAGTGACCCAAGTAAATGGACATAGATGTCCATACTCATATAGAAACAGAAATTGACATTTACTTTGATGGTCAGTAGAACTCAAAAGTATTATACACTATACCTAGGAAGTAGAAGAAATCATGAAAGAACTTTGATGCTTAAATCAAGACAAACTAGAAGTAACGAACATTTAAATATTGGATTTTCAGTGTATTTTATCTGGTGCAAGTTTTTTGTTGTGGTGCATGTATTACTCGCACATGAAGGTAGAACTGGTATGAAGAAAAGATAATTAAAAAAACTAGTATAGGAAGAGGAAAGGAAACCTGATTTAATTCAAATCGTAAATATTTGGTCTAAGTTTAGAGCATGGACTAGTTACCATTACAAATAGTTCATTTTTCCGGTATAACTAACTAAAATGAGAAATAGTTAGGGTATGCACCTGTCTTGGTTCTATTTCAGACGACAACAAGTTTTAAAGTCCACTGTGCACTTTTTATTATCTTCTTTCCACACCATTGTTGAAAGCATACAAACTTGGGCACGACGAGTACATTATAGGCACTTATGACATCATAATCTGTCCTGGTTCTTATCCATAATTCCACTTCTTCATGTTATGTTCATTTTCCTATCGGATCTATTGCATATATTGATAAGCATCAAAGAAGCCATGATGAGTTCCGCACTCTTCTTCGATCCATCTTAGGGCCGAGTGGCAGCCTCAGTCAGGGTACACTTATATTTAAGAATAAAAATTAGGTCATTAATGATGACAATAGCACCATTGAAAATCAAGTTGGGAAAGTCATACTCATCTATACATAATATGAATTCTTGGTACGTTCAGCTTGAATCATCTTCGTATACTAGTGAAAATCCTTCTCATATAAATATCAAGAACAATATAGAAACTATCTGCACATGCATAAAATACAGCAAAAGAAAGAAGAATAAAACAGCATATGTGATGTAGAGTGTAAAAAAGGAACTTGCAACATTGATATAAACCACTGCCATCTAAATATTTTCCTAATAACACAAGATGACTACTGGACCAGTGTTACTTGGACATGAAACAAAAAGTTCCAAGTGTGGAATGCTTAAAAACAGGGACATAGGTAGGACCATATCCGTGCCCGTATACTCCTAGATGTGCGTAAAAATATGTGCATATGAAGATATGTTGCAAATCTTCATAATCAATCGCACAGTAACTATGTTGCACGGATACTCCTAGGGAGGACCGTATCCGTGCCCGTATCAATATCCGACATGTATTGTGATACAGAGCTGACTTCTCACTCTGTATCTTCACTTGTATCCCAGTAGCAGTAACTGTATCCTTGCCACCAAGGAGAACCAGTAGCAGTAGCTGTAGCCATTAACCAAGGAGAGTCAGTAGCAGATAGGTAAACAATTAGCCAGGTCAGCATTGCCAGGTCAGCCTAGGTTGTTAGCCAATTAGCCACGTCAGCATTTTCTGTTAGCTTTTCTTCCTCCTGTCAATGAGCCAGCACATGGTAAGAGATATTTTATCACTTGCATAAATAGGGAAAGAATTGTAAAGAATAGTATGGAGAAAGTAATGAGAATCCTTACTATTTGGTAGCTTGTCTTCTTCTCACTGTCATCTTCTTTAGCCATTACTAATAAAGCTTGAATTCTCCATTATTGTTCATTGTTTCTCTATTTTTTCCTGCACAATTATGCATCACTCACCAAGGCCACTGCTGGACACTGGTGCGGCTGGACTGAGTCGTATCAATTTGGTATCAAAGCTGGTTGATCCAGAGCTCGAGGCGAAGGAAGACCATAATTCGAGCTTCTGCGGATCGAGGCACAGATCTCCGGGTGATCGGGCGGCATCTCCTCACGAGCAGAAACACCGATCAATTGAGGGTAAATTTCTTCAACACAAAATATTAGATCGCATGATTGATAAGTTGGATCGCATGAATGATAAAATGGATCGAGTCTTGGAAGAAATGGCCAGATCTAGGAGGGAACCTGAGATTTCTTCCATTTCAATGGGATTTTCGTCTGTATCAGTCCCATATCCACCAGACCCCTATGGCTATTCCTCGCCACCGCAGCAGTATGAGACTCCGTCGTACTCTCCACTGCCTCCGCCATCACCACCGGATTACTCGCAACCGACTCCGCCACCACCGGATTACTACGGCTATCCACAAACACCATTGTCGCAGCCGTATCAGTATCTGCAGCTACAATATCAGTATTCGCAGCAGCAGTACCCGATGCCGTCACCACCAACCGTACCAGACTACGGCTATCCACTGGTGATGACGACACCGTTCTCAGCGCAGTACGCTGCACAGTCCTCGTTGTCGACGTGGAATTACCAGCAGGACACAGCCCACTCACCATTGTCGATCCATTCCCTGCTGTACTCGCAGTGCCAGTATCAATCGGACCTTCTCCGTCCTTACAGCGAGCTAGAGGTGCTGAATGAAATGCCAGTGAAGGAAGAAGCACGTGAAAGTCTTAATTGCGAGGTTTTGGTGTTTGATGAAATGAATGAAAAGGATTCCAAGACTTCGGATGATGCATTGGTGACAACCACTGTTGTAGAACCAATCGACGTTGTTGTTATAGGAAGTACAACATCCGAGTGCCTTTCTGTTGAGAATGAGGTGGCAGAGAAGACTAATGTTGAATCTGTTACTCCAACAGATGAACGATCGGTTCAGTTGGAGAATGAAGCTACTTATGTTTGGGAGGATACCGCCAGTGTCTCAACTGAAAAAGGTGTTGGATCAAAAGAGGGGGCACTCTGTGAATATCCCAAGGAACTAGTGAAAGAAGTAACTCGACCTATTGATGGGGAGCAGTCAGAGCTTCGATATGAGAGTGATGGCACGACCGATCAATCAGAACCTATACCTTTTAATTCTTCTCAACTCGATGAGCCCATTTCAACGGGATTTGTATGTAAGGATGCAAAACTGAAAACTATCGACTGTGAGCTACAAATTGAGGTATCCGTCCAAATTGTCGCAACTGACAAAGGTGTAGCTGATCATGTTGAGGGGAAGGTTGTTGTGTCTTACCATGTGGCAGACTTCTCTTGCTGTTTAGTAACTGGAGAGTACGACTGGACTGCCAACACGGAGAGGATCATGAAGGCTCAAGTGCTCAGAGACTCGAACATGGCTGACTATATGACTAGCAAGAAGACTATGGAGGTCAACCCTGCGAACTTCATCATGGACGAGCTAAGGAAGAGAGTAGATGCTGTCAAGAATGATAAGTCTGTAAAGGACCTGGTAGTGCTGCTGTTCAAGACTGTCCTGCTTACATTTGGCTTCAACCTTGATGACCCCAACACCTTTGGTAACTGGATGCTCAAATGGGGATTAAGCATTGATGAAGATGATACACCTAAGGAGTTATTTGCTATAGATTCATCAGATATGAGTGCTTCATTAGAGAAAAAAAATTAGAGTTGATTGAGTTTATGGCCTTCTCAACAAGGTATAAAGTTTCTGTTCTCCAATCTCAGACTGCTGACAGGATATGGGATCCAGGGAGCAACAAAATGGCATTGCAAGTAGTGTGCGGGACAGGCCTCAAATTTTCCAGGGATCATGTCTGCCCCGTGGATGAACTATCATTCGATTTTGGTAGTAGTTGGCTAAGTGGCTCCCCTGAAAGCTTGACATCATTGGAAGTACCTAATTTTGCAAATATCAATTTGGATGTTAATTTTGATGCCTTGGAGAGGCTTGTGGCTAGATGCAAGTCACTAAAGGTCCTAAAAGTGAATAAGAATGTCTCCTTGGAGCAGCTGCCGATACTACTTGTTAGAGTTCCTCAGTTTGCAGAGATTGGAACTGGAACTGGTTCATTTATCAAAGATCACATGGTCTCAGTATTATACTCTGCTTGCTCACATTTCTCATTCTTGAATTTGGGTTATGCCCCTATGCAAAGTACAGAACCAGCGAAGTTCCTGTCACATGGTCCTCTTCTTCGTCGACTTTGGGTTCTAGACAAAGTAGAGGAGAAAGGTTTAAAAGCCATGGGGTTCAGCTGCCCTCTGCTCGAAGAACTCCAGATATTCCCAGCAAACCCATTTGATGATGAAGTTCTGGATGGAGAGGACAATGGTGTCACTGAAATTGGCTTTGTTGCTATATCAGAGGTTTGTCCTAACTTTCACTATGTGCTCTACTTATGCCGCCATGTGACAAATGCAACATGTGAAAAGATAAAGAACCTAGCTAAAGCCAAAGAACTTGATTCTTGCTTAATTCTTCTGATAAACGGAGCTTGGGCAGCAACAAAAGAGTCAACCAGAAGAGGCAGTTTGGGTGCTCTATGACAAGTTTATCAAGACATATCCATTTTTTGACCTTGAGACAAGGTCAAAGGGAGGGGTATTGATACAGAGCTGACTTCTCACTCTGTATCTTCACTTGTATCCCAGTAGCAGTAACTGTATCCTTGCCACCAAGGAGAACCAGTAGCAGTAGCTGTAGCCATTAACCAAGGAGAGCCAGTAGCAGATAGGTAAACAATTAGCCAGGTCAGCATTGCCAGGTCAGCCTAGGTTGTTAGCCAATTAGCCACGTCAGCATTTTCTGTTAGCTTTTCTTCCTCCTGTCAATGAGCCAGCACATGGTAAGAGATATTTTATCACTTGCATAAATAGGGAAAGAATTGTAAAGAATAGTATGGAGAAAGTAATGAGAATCCTTACTATTTGGTAGCTTGTCTTCTTCTCACTGTCATCTTCTTTAGCCATTACTAATAAAGCTTGAATTCTCCATTATTGTTCATTGTTTCTCTATTTTTTCCTGCACAATTATGCATCACTCACCAAGGCCACTGCTGGACACTGGTGCGGCTGGACTGAGTCGTATCATATTGGACATGATATTTCCTTGACACTCCTGTCAAGAGTATGGCTCACCCATATCTAAAGCTCAAAAAGGACCCAAACATAATCAAAAGTGAATTTGGAACATTCATAATCAGCCAAGTATAAACATAATTGAGATACAAGAAAACATATCTTTGTAGTGAATCCTTTCTGGAACCAAGTTATGATCACAAGCATGCTTAAATATATATTGTTAAGATCTAATCTATAATATATGTATATAGGTGTGTTTTAATGTGTATAAATAATTGTATCCACGTCATACCATGGTACCAGTATCTCAAATTTATCAAAACTGCCGTATTCCGAATATGTATCGTGTCCGTGTCCGTGTCTATGCAGCCTAAACAGGCTCAAATCTTTACTGGCAGTTGGCATTGACTTAATTTAAACATCTTCCTTATGAGATAGCAAAAGATGAAATATAAATATAATATTCATAAACCCTGTAGAGAGGAAAAAGGTAGATGGATGACTAGAGTACTTGGTTTCGTATTTGGTTTCAGTAAATTGCCCAAATTATTCCCTACTGACCAGATTTGGAAGTATTGTGACCCTCGCCCTAAGTATAAGCTATGTATTTAAAACAATTGCAGATAAATAACAATATTGCAAGTGATTTACTTGAAACTTAATAAATAGTACATAATTATATTAGATTCTCAGGAGTTAAACAGATCGTCTTTAGAACCTAGAATCCACTTAAGTCTAGGACGGATGGCCTCTCCAAAACATCATTGTCATGTTAGGTATTACGTCAATATCAGACACGTACTGGAAAAAAGCACATACATGAAATATAGACAAATGCACCAAAATCAGTGTTGTTCACATGTCACCACAACCACGTCTATATTGTGCCTTGTCATGTTTGTGTCCCTGCAACATAGAATTTATCTTAGGTTTATGCAACCCAGGCCGGACACTTTTTGGACAAGACACAGACGACCATCCAATAGAAAGTTTAAACATAAAGAGATTGTAATTGTCTCGGCCTTTTTTCAGATCGTCTCAAATCGCTTTACAATGTCTTTTTATTGAAGAATGCAGACTAATTTTGGCCAGTTGATCAAAGTTGCGACCCTTAGCAGGTAGCTTTGCAATTGTTGGTTTTAGATCATTTCATGGCCAGAAATCTACATTAGACCTACTTAAGAGCTGTTAAGCAGGTCAACTACATGGTTGCCAAAACAGTTTGTTCTCGTTAAGCTTGAGGGTGTACACTGCTGGTATTGGTAGGCCAATATGTTTCCTACTCATGCTTATGAACTAGTGTTTTTATTGGACATTATTGATCATAGGAGAAGTGCAAATTGTACAAATGTTGAATTATATAAGATGGATAAGATAGTGTCAAATCTTTCCATCGGAAACTATGATGATGTTTGTGACTCCTACTGCAAGTAAATGGATTGTGATTGAGTAAATCTATCAACTGACTGGACTCGTCGCTCAAGACCGCCTTTTATTATGCAAGGTGGCTTATCCCCAGAGAACTGGGCATGAGATCGTTTGATATGGGCAAGGACTAAAGTAAGAAAAGATGACAACATGGAGCTTTTCTTAAATATCTTTGGTACTAGTTCTCTGTTACAATATAATAATTCCTTCAATCGAGGTACATCGAACTAACAAGCAATATTGATCAAAACTAGAGAACAACTAGATGTAGAGTGCATCACAAAAAAGAGAGAATGGGAAGAGGTTTGTAGTACCACATTTTAGAGCCGTAGAATAAAGCAGAAATTGCTTGCAAAGTGATACTTACATAGAGTGCAGCTTCAGAAGTTTAGAAAATACTACTCTGGGAAGTGCTAGAGGTTTACACTGCACTGCACTGGTAACCATATAACTCAGCATGCCACTGAATAAATCCTTTCTAGCCTAAGCCTCTTTATCCTTCTGTGTACCTACTAGCTCTAAGTTAAAGTTACTGAATTAGCAAGTTGTTAACTTGGTTTCATCTATGGTGTTATTTGTTTGTACTGGCATGCCTAGTATTGTTAGGCTATTTGTATATTGGGCTGTTTGAGTTAATTTTACGCTTCTGACTTCAAAATAGAGGTGGACTAATTCTTTTCAAGTGCTAAAGGTTTACATAGGCTATTTATGATTCTTGGTTGCATACTTGCATTTACCCTAAAGGTAACCTTACCTACTTGCCAAATGACCTTCTAGATTTTGTGGCAATGGCAAGACCCTCCTCTTTAGCTCATAGCTACCTTGGGTAAAAATTTGGCACAAGCATGAAGGTTGATAGACTGCCCTAAGAACTCGTGGGTTCATTTGAGGAGATTTCTCCTGCTCCATAGCAGACACTATTCTGATGCAAGAAGGCTCGGCAATAATAATCATGATGATCACAAGCAAGGTTACATGTCCATGTAAACATTACAAACCAAATATGCAGTAACCTACTAATAAGTTTATTGTCCTTAAGGATACAATATTAAGCATCCTTGGTATGAATAGCAATACACAATTCTAGATGCAGGAAACAACTCAAATAATATTTAGATTGAGATTAAAAAACAATCATCATAACTCTGCATCAGATCCAAACATACTCCTAAAGAACGACGCATCAACTCTTAAAATGCAAGGCAGAGAACTACAGATGCATGTAAAAAAAGGCAAGAGTTAAAATAACAGACATAATCACAGTAAATCCGTTTTATGGATGACTGCAAGTAATGTAAGAGCTACAGTAAAACATTAGACATTTGAGTTCAGAAAAACTATAAAGCTCATTTGCAAGTACAAACCCAGCTACAGCAGATAAATGATTCAGACATTTGAACTAAGACAACCTATATGTAAGAACAAGTTGAACTTAGATGATCACAGGGAAAGAAAAACAGGACTTAGAAGCCCTCAGAGAATAATTGAAGGAAAGAACACACATTTATGCATATAGCATTTATCTATCTGACTAGCACATATATATCTATGAATAACAAATCAGAGTTTTTTTTTTTCCTCAATCCACTTAAATAAATAAAAACAATCAGTCTCCCGTTAAGCGTAAAAGAGGAAGAAGGGGGGGTGTGAAGTACTAATGTTTGACATATAATAGTATTATGGGACAAGATAGGAAAAGAAGTGCGGTAATTGCAAAGTACATAACAATTCAAAAGCTCAAACCCTCTAACCTTTTGGCAAAGATAGGAGACAACAGTAAACCAAACAGATCATTATGCTCAATTCAACAAGACTACCCATACTAGTGTTCCTTAAATATCTTGAGCAAATTAATTTGTCATGTTCGAACTAAGGTCAAGAAGCGGAAATGCCAGTCGATCCTCATTGCTAACAAATGTCTGGTCATTGTCTTGATAAACTAATCATTTTAGAAGGTATAATCACCACCAAGAATGCTTATATCAACCAAAGAACGCTGACTCAAAGCATATGAAGATTCAAGAAAATCAGGCCAAACCATTAGAATATAAGACGTCACTTAAGGATTGTAATGGAGCAAAATTACCATACTTGTGCATCAAAATAATTTTGGAAGCATAATCACCACCAAGTATGCTGATAGTCCATCATAGACCGCTGACTCAAAGCATATGAAGATTCAAGAAAATCAAGCAAAGCCATTAGAAAGTAAGACAAGGATTCTAATGGAGCAAAATTACCACACTTGTGCATCAATATAACAAGTAAAGAAATAACAGATGAAAGGGAACAGCTGTCTAAATTACCCTGTGGCACTGTGCAGACATTGAAGACATGGATCAACTATTAAAAGTATAAGCAAGCATAGATATGAAACTATGGGACAAATTTTATGACGTTAGCCCCTTTCCAAACAAGGGCTTATATATATATATATATATATATATATAAAAATATATATATATATATATATATATATATATATATATATATATATAAGCGCTTGTTTGGAATAAAAACATAATGTTTATCACGCCACAGCCCACAAACCGTCAGGACATGACACCCATGCATGGGCCTCTACGTGCATCACCACCTGGCAATCCACTTGCCAAAATGGTTAACCCAGATGTACACATGATTGCATGAAACTCAAGTACTCATATGATATACACATAACAAAGTTCCTTATTCTATCCAATATGGGACTATCTGGTGTTTCACACAGTTAATGGGAATGAAGATAAAATAAATGCAAGTTTTCGCAACCAACATCCCAGCGACTAAACTTGAATAACACCATCCATGAAAGCTCTAAAGCAACTGAGAAAGGTAAAGAATGGGTCTTGCAGCATTTTATTATAAGTTTAACTTCAAGTTTCCAAGAAAACAGGCTGGCTCAAATAGCTATCACTTGCACACTGAAACTTATAAACTTTAGAAAGCCTAAAAAAGAGCGTAAATCATTAGATTTGGCACGTGGGAAAGATACCAACCGAAGGGATGTGCTGTATTCCTCTCCAATTAGAAGACAACATAAAAATAAACAAATAAATAAATAAAAACTTCGCCCATGTACTAAAAGGGCGAATGTGCTCAACAATACAAGTACAGTGGTACAAGATAGACTTGGTTTCCCCAAAATTACCTTTCCTTTCCAACCATTCATATGTACGTGAGCTGCCTCCCTGTACCCTACAGCTGCCAATGTCTGCTCTTGTCAGAAACAAAATTAGCACGGTCCCTAGCATCAAAATATCCTTCAACTATTTCTTTCTTTCTAGTGTTTTTCAATAGATGGGCACTAGAGAAAGTATGGCCACTGATGGAAGGCTGGTTAACATGAGAATTCTCATTCCTTGAACTCCATTCACAGAGAGATGATCTCTCTGGAGATGATAAGCAATCTTGTTCCTGATGATGTCTCGATCTGACACCATTATCTGTATAATGCCTTGGCTTCAACCGCCGGTTTTGTCTATTCATCTGAATACTGGAAATGATGTTCTCATGGTACATATGTTTTCCTTCAAAATCGTAATTATCAACATCAGACCCTTGGCTATCTTCATATGAGGAATGATATTCACTCTTGATGCTCGGACCATACCCACATCTTGTTTTCAAAGACTGAAACTCTCTGCCATCATGATGACCCCTATGGTCCATATCTCTTCTGCTCGACTTCCATGACAAGTGCAAGTCATCACAATGTGAGCCAGTATCATGCCCACTTCTGTCATCAGCAGGGCATGGCTCCTCAACTATACCTGAAAACAACAGCCTATGATCCAGATATCTACTGCCTGTTACATCTAGATCATCAAATCGAGATGACCTATCATATCTGCTTCTTACAGGGCTTTGTGTTACCCTGTTGGTGGAGTAAAAGTGTCTCCCAGACTTTAGAGCAAAGATTTCCTCCTCTACATCATAAGAAGGTCGATATCCTCCATGCACTGAATTCACACGCCGTTCTCTGTATCTGCAATCACTTCTACTGTCATCATATTTTTTGTGCCCCTTCTATTCTGCTCTCTTCTTTCTTCTGGCATCCGCAAACAAGAATCATTCTCCATGAAATAGGATCTCTGCTTTATAATTGATTGACCAGAACCCTTATAGGAAAAGCTTCTTATGCCTTTGTCATCTTGACGCCTTTCAGAAAAGTAGCATTCCATTTGTTCTGAACAATATTCATCATCCAAATTCCTCCCATAATGGGTAAGAAGATCACTCTTCCGAGAATCTTTTGTGTACGTTTTTTCACTGCCGTGTTGTTCAGCATATGTTCTGCTCTTGAAAGTTAGTGACATCTTAGTTTCCTTGTAAGAAGGTAAATTATCTCTATGATCACTACCATAAGTAGATTTCCTTTTTCTCATCTTAGAGCTTGTATCACACAAATCCACATCACTGCGGTGCTTCCTGTAAACCAGGTTACAAGCCAGTTCTTTATCTTTACGAACATGTGACTGAGCAATATGCTCAAGTCTCGTTCTTTTAATGTGTTTGTGTACCCCAAAAGAGAGGTTATGTTCGTGAGGAATTACCCCGCCCCCTTCTTCATCAGTTCTAATGTCATTTCTGGAATCATCTGAATAGTAATGGTCGGACTCGGTTGAATCTTCAAATCTAGTGTTTGATCTTAAAGGTGCCTTATGGATTCGTCTAGATTCTTTCACAATTGGATATCCATCCTTACATTCCTGAGGGTGACTCTTGCCTTCATAGGAGCTGGAAGTGCGTCGATCTTGATCACCAGATCTGGATTCAACTTCCAACTTGCACACATCACTTCTGAAAGGATTATCTTCATCTTTCTTGTAGTCAACTTTACATTTAGCTTCCCTGTAAGTTCCTCCAGAAGTACTTCCATTCACCTTTGAAGAATGATGCTTATCAGAATTGGTAATATCCTTGCATATCTGCCCCTCGTAGCATGGAGACAGTATCCTGCATGCATTTACCAAAAGACAGTCATATTTAAATTTCAAAAGATGTCTGAAACAGGTTGTTTGGAACAGGGGACTATATAACTATAAATATATCAAACAAAATTGTATGTAGAACAAATGTTGTATCTCCCTCCCACCACCCACATACAGTAGCTCACGCTGCTTCAACGCATTATAATTTATTTTCATCTTGGAAGAGTCCATCACATGAACCAAAGATCTAGGGAATTGTTGCTGAGCTCCTGGATATGTATCAAACTATTTTTTTAATATAGGCTGAAGACTGAAGACAACATCATGATGAATTAAATTGTTGATTGCTCTGCCATTTGGAAGTTGTTTAGCCTGAACCTTAAGTCTACTGCGCATAATGTATTCCTTTACATGGAAATGGCTGTTGGAACAACGGAATAAACAGTAGTACAGCAGAATTGTGGGACGGTTGATACTTGATACTCCATGTATGCAAATTTAGTGTGCCAAGATATGTTAACAAAGACACTGGAGCAATCATAGCTTGGTTCAAAGTCAAACTAAATGTTCACACCGGCATCAATCCTAAGCATATTAGCCGACATGAAAATATTCAGAATGAATTTGCAGTTTAAAGTTTAAATAAGAGACATTTAGCAACTCAATTCAATCATAGCTTCGGGATGTTTCTCATGTCCATTCTCTGGTATACTAAGTTAATTTCTATTGTCAAGATTAGTTGACTCAAACAATGTGTATCCACGTTATGCCAAATTGAAGTAAATAAAGTTGAATCGTCGGACATTTAAATGACTTGATCAGTATCACTCAGATATATCAAAATCCATACATATTACAGTAAAGAAAATCCAGAAGATGGTTCTTGATACACAAAACTTTGTAGTATCACCAATCCCACAATTTGCCAGTGCCATTTGTGCAATTTGTCATCAAGCAAGATGAAAAGGTGAAGGAATGACTAGGAAATTACAAAATGAAAAGAGATGAAATATGGAAAGCATACATGTAAGCCAACACGAATTTCTCAATAAGCATATTTTGTACGCAGAAGAGAGTTGAGATGTATTCACCATCTATATATTAAAACCAAACCAACAAGAGTCAAACAGGAAAAAGAAGATCGATCTCAACACCCCCTTACCTTTCATATGACTTTCTCTTAAGAACTTTTTGTGAGGCATATCTGCATCCTTCCTCTACATGTTCTGAAGTGTTACTTAAAATTGATACATCTCCCTCAGTATCATCCATGGCAATCTAGATTAGCAAGCATAAGTAAACTTGCATAAATATATACTAAGCCAAATTAATAAAATGATGCATATAAACTAAACAAGGCATCAAGTTAAACATACTTGTATCACCACATCCGCATCTCGATGCCTTGGTCGCCTTACGTCAGCTGAAGGTATGCGTTCGCCGAAACCACCTTCAACCTGAATTGCTCTACCCTTTGGCTATTGTCACAAGAGTGTCACACAGATAGCTCATGTGTAAAAAGTATGACATACAGAATCTATAAAAGCAATACAATAGACTTTAATGAAACTAAATGAAAAGGCTAGCAAGTATGTACCGAACATACCATATCGAACCCTCTTTCTCCTTTCTCCACGTTTTTGGAAACCAAGGAATTTATTTCCCCCTGCCCACACCAAGTAAATTATAAAGATAGCTCATAACTAGCAGTCAGACAATTATATCTGTAATATAGATTGGTGGGAGAAGATTCTTGGCACAGTAAATTTCTTGCATACCTGGTTTGATTGGTGAACTAGATAATACTTAACTGGCATTGTAGCTTGCCTCCTATGGTTATCCTGATGCATGAAAAGAAACTTATAGCATGGTGCAACAAACCTTCATAAAAAATGCAAGAAAGTAGATAGCAAGAAGTACCAGGCATTCACAGTATTTTTTTCCAGCTTTCCTCGTCCATGCCAAAGTTGAAGTAGTCTGCCAAATCTACTCCCTGATGTCTCCATGGTTTTTGCTCAAATACTTCAATATTTAAATCAAAAATGGTCCTGGAAGAAGATATTTAAATATCTTAAGTACGGAAATTGCCTAGAGTACGGTAACGTAACACAATATGTACAGAAACAAGGTTAGCAGGAATTAGTATACATAATTAGAGACTTATACCGTACACAAATCTTACTGAAACCGCTTAAAATTTGTGAAAGAAGTATCTAAAAAAGCATAGTAAATGACGGAATGTGCAAACGTGATACTTGTGATCTAGAAAAAAAAAAACTTTGAAGAGTTGCTATGACATTGTGACGAGGGCCACATATTTAACTTTTTAGTTAGCGACTGGATGATTATCTGGTAAGTTTTGATGTCTGAGTTATTGAAGAAAACATGATCTGAATATAGAAGTCGTATCCCGTATGAATATAAAGTACCTGCTTCGGGGAAGAGAGAAACCAAATCCCCTTTGAGTTGCTTCAGAGTCAAGCTTGTAAGATGAAGACCCACCAAAGTATGGAATTGCTAGCTGATTCCAATCACCTCCCCTAGACATTGATGCTCTTGAACTACGCGGGCCAACCAAATGAGATCCAGCATACTACACAAACACAACTCAATTGATCAGCCCAAAATTATGTAAGAATAGAAGTTGTCAAAATACAATCATACGTCAACAGGGAAGAGAGAGTTAGGTGGGTAGCTCTCATAATAAATGTAGTACAAGAAATATGTGAAGTAGTTCATCTAATGGAGTACATTGTAGCAACTAAAAAAATGGTTAAAAAGTGAAAATAGATAACAGAATTTATCAACTGAGGGATGGGATTGGTACAGCTTTTAAGGTTTTTCAAGGGTTGCTTCTACTTTTTTCTCCACATAAGACAACTTAGGCTGGGATTGGTACAGCTTTTCAGGTGCTTCTACCTTTTTTCTAAAAACCAACAACAAAATATGTTTGGTAAAGACAGCTTGTACCTTTTTTCGATAAGCTAGTTCATTTTTGGGCAGCTTTTGAAAACATGGGGGAGACTGCTTTCAAAATTTGCTTCTGTTTTTCGAAAAGCAGCAATACAAAACAAGCCTTACACTGGTTTAACACCACAGTTTATGAGATTGTCCAGCTTTTCCATAAAAATGCTTATCGGTAAATCTCAGTCCAACTGATTGCAATACACACTGAGACATACACACAGCAAAAGATTTGCATGTTTCATGAAAACTAATATTGTTGTGTTCCCTGTATATGAGTTCATTAATTGATATCGAATGAGTATAAAGTTAAACCATTTTCAACACATTCCTGATAGTGAATAGTCCAAAAAAGAAGATCATGAAATTTTACACAAGAAATGGTGATGGATAAATGTTAGGAACTCCTGTGTAACATGCATACCAGACATAAGTACCATTTCCTAATCCAAGACCTACTTTTTCTTCCTCAGAAAGACTTATTTTTAGATATAAACTACAAAGATAGCTTGAATGGTTGTTCCAAAACTGCAATAACCCAAAAATAAGCCAATTTTAACACATTGTCATTAAATTAAGAACATTTGTAAATATAACAAAGGCTTATACCTCAGACTCAAAGCAGACACTCGGAATTAGTAACTCCCAAAAAAGGTGATCGTGATTGATAGAATGATGTCTACATATCAACAAGGTTACATATTTAGTGTAAAATATTGGAAACTCTCCTGATGTTTATGCAGGAAACGGAAAATTCATGTGTCAGCATTTAATGTTGCTTTGTCCCCCTCCCCACCCACAGGGTCACCAATAACCTAAGTTTGAAAAAACATTACCAAATATAATCTTTTAGGCTAAAAAAATTAATTAAAATTATTAATGATTTAAAAGGGAGGGGCTCTTACAAATATTTCCTCAGCTCCTCCTCTGACCTGTTGCAGTCCCTTACTTCCACTCCTTCTCTAACCACCAGCCACCATCTTTTATAGAACAATTTTGGGCATCAACAACATCACCACCATTAGCAATAGAACACGATATTTGGAGGTGGTGACCCCAAGGATTACCATATTGAACTGCCTCCACCTTGGCAGCTGCTGGCGATAGGCTCTCTTATCAGTCACTTTGCACCATCAAGGCCGGACTTCATCCATGTTCCCCACAACTACTCAACAAAGGGTACCAAGTCGTCCAAGGTCATATTACATCTCCTTTCTTTTATATTATTTGGGGTCCATGATAATATGATGTCTTGCATCTAGAATTTGATGGGTTATTGAATACAAAATTTTAAGAAGCAGGGTGTAAAGAGTCGGTGGTCAATTGGTTCGAGAAAAAATGGAGGAAAGCAGTGAGTTTGACTCCGATAACGAAGTGGTCAGGGTTGAGTGTGTCCTGGCAGCTTACCAGCAACAGACTGAGAGAATGGAGAGAGAGAGAGAGAGAGAGAGAGAGAGTACGATGAAGAACAATGTTCATGCAACAAAACCAATGTTTTATTTTTCCAAGTTGTTGTTCGAATTAATTCTTGGAGGATAAACTGGTCATTTGCTTCAAATTTAACTGTTATATTGAGAAAAGGCAAGTCCAACAAGAAACGTAGTTGAGGTTTCCCAGTTCCCATAAAAAGATTAGAAGGTTCCAAAGATTTCGCCCTAGACATGCTTATATCATTCAAGCAACAGAGAGGTACACCTTTATCATAGACCTTCTCGTAATTGACTTCTGGATTTGTTCTTGCAGTTGAATGGAATATATAAAAAAAATCCCTTGTTCATCAGCATTACACACAAAGAGGTTCGTTATGATTGGGATAAAGTATGATCTTTACTAAATGCGTAATATTGATCAATCTGCCATATCCAAAAAAAGGAGGGTAAGGGTCGTCTTCTGGCTAGCAAAGAGCGACCGACCCACCTACAAGACTACAAAGAGAATCTCCTGCTATTATCTCCTAGACATCAATCTCCCTTGCAATTCAACATCATAAAACCAAATATGTTACTATCCTCCTTTTAAGGCCATGTCCAACAGTACCCATTATCTTCGTATTCAATTGACATATTTAACTTTCTCATGTTTCAAAGAACGAATGTATTGGGAACTAAATCTATGCACTGGCCGTAAGTGGACAAATTACAAACTTTTGTGGTTTCATTGAAGCGATGGCTAATGCATTACATCTAATAAGAGGGTGTTCTTTCTTTCACTTATAAGTTAATTTCAGTTATTCTGTGTGGAGCATCACTTATAAGTGAATTTGATCCCAATAAGTGCGTTTGTTTTTCGCACTAAAAAAATGATTTTCACTTATAAGTGACTTCAAATTCATAAGTGAAAATTCTTCACTTATTGGATTGATCAAGTACTTATTGCATCCAAAAAGTCTATTATGCCCATGTACGAACTTAAAAATTCCTTCACTTGTCCAAATTCTAATAGAAACTGATTTTCTATATATAAACCTAATCACCCCTTCCTCTCCCCCTTTATCTTCCTAACAACCAAGAATCCACTCTCTTTTCCGACCAAAACACCCCAAAATTCGTCCCAAAAACAGACTTATTTTTCAACATCTATAGCGATTTCGGGGACCATATCTCCTTACTCCGGCATCCGAATCGCTTCCATTTTTTGTTGGACTCTCGAGATAACCTTTCTAAATCTATAATTTAATTAGCAACATTCGAACTCATTAATTCTGTACTTATTGCATCCAAAAAGTCTATTATGCCCATGTACAAACTTAAAAATTCCTTCACTTGTCCAAATTCTAATAGAAACTGATTTTCTATATATAAACCTAATCACCCCTTCCTCTCCCCCTTTCTCTTCCTAACAACCAAGAATCCACTCCCTTTCCCGACCAAAACACCCCAAAATTCGTCCCAAAAACAGCCTTATTTTTCAACATATATAGCGACTTCGGGGACCATATCTCCTAACTCCGGCATCCGAATCGCTTCCATTTTTTGTTGGACTCTTAAGATAACATTTCTAAATCTATAATTTAATTAGCAACATTCGAACTCATTAATTCTGTAGATTAATTTTGGCATGCATATTTTTTTATTGTCATCTATTATCCATGTTTTATATGAGAGGGCAAATGGTAAAATAGCACTTTTAAGAGCCAAAAAAAAGAACATCAAAATCACTTATAAGTGGAAAAAAATCACTTGCAATTGGAAAAAAAGAACATATTTTATAAGTAAAAAAATCACTTACAAGTGAGGAAAAAACAGGTTTTATAAGTGCAGAACACCCCCCATTCCAATCAATCAATGAGAATAAGGACAACTAAAGCAAGATAAAACTGAAATTTAAGGCTATACCGGTCCTCGATGGCCACTTTTCGCAAAAGCCCCTCTATCATCACTCTTCTACACCGTCGGCCCATCATCGAGAACATAACTCTGCCGATTTCCCCCCATAGCACCCGCGAAACCAACGCCTTCATCCTCAAACTCCCCCTCTCCTGCGACGGCCGCCGCCGCCCCCTCCTTTGGGGGAAAGGAGCCCGGGCACTCATCCTCGTTCAGGACAATGTTGAAATCGTCGTCGCTATCGCAGCAGTCGCTGAGCCGCGCCTCCAAATCCACCATCGCCAATGGTCAGGAGTCGGGAGCCGGTCTGAGCCTCCAGGTTTCTAGAGACTTGGAGGATGGGCGTGTCGAATATGAAATAGTCTATCCTATTGATGAATTCTTGGATATCAAGTGTAGTTGCATTTTGGCATGTTATTGCCAAGTTCATCTATGTTGTTGCTATAGGGATGACTTATATAGGAAAGGAATAATATTAAATTTGTAAAGCTTTTGCCAGATCTGGCTATAGGCGGCGTGTGGGGTTGAATGGGTGGGGAGGGAAAAGAGCTGACCAAATATTAAGTGTCTTTTTGCTAGGCAAGAGAGATCTTTTGATTTGACATGAGGTGTAGGAATTAAATGCTTGAGATTTAATAAGAGATATGATGTATTAGGAAAGTGTGGACTTCATTTTTTTTATGCTATCCTAGGGAAGTGTGGATCTTCATTTTTTTTTAACCAAATGTTTACAACCTTACAACCGGCCCCACCTCCCCTCTAACCCCCTTATATATGAGATCCACCCGGCCCTTACATATGTGTCCAACCAGGCTGCTAATTTTAGCCGCGACTGTCCAGGCTGCTAATTTTAGCAGCCTGACCAAGCTGAAAATTTAGTCGCGCATGTCCAAGCTGCTAATTTTAGCCGCGTCTGTCCAGACTGCTAATTTTAGCCGCGTCTATCCAGGCTGCTAATTATTCTGGACAGTCGCGGCTAAAATTAGCAGTCTAAACAGGCGTAGCTAAAATTAGCAGCCTGGTTGGACCCATATGTAAGAGTCGGGTGGGTCTCACATGTAAGGGGGTTAGAGGGGAGGTGGGGCCGGTTGTAAGTTGTAAACATCTGGTTAAAAAAAAAATGAAGATCCACACTTCCCAAGGATAAAATAAAAAAAAATGAAAGTACATCATATCTTTTATTAAATCTAAAGCATTTAATTCCTACACCTCATGTCCAATCAAAAGATCTCTTTTTCCTAGCAAAAATACACTTAATATTTTGTTAGCTATTTTTCCTCCCCACTCATTCAACCCCACACGTCGCCTATACCCAGATCTGGCAAAATCTTTACAAATTTAATATTATTCCTTTCAACATAACATAGATGAACTTGGCAATAACACACCAAAATGCAACTACACTTGATATATAATTCATCAAGAGGATAGAAAATTTCATATTCGACAAGCCCATCTTCAAGTCTCTAGAAACCTGCAGACCGACTCCCGACTCCGAGGTCCGGAACCCATCCTCAAGTCTCTAGAAACCTGGAGGCTCAGACCGACTCCCGACTCCGAGTTCCGGATACCATTGGCTATTGTCAAACAAATGCAACACTGAAATATTGAATAACCAAAAGTTCATGTTCACCAATGCAAACAGATGGAACGAAGTCTATAATAGCAAAAAAAAATTAAAATTTGATATTAAAAAATTTATACACCTAGAACAGCAAATCACTTATAAGTGGGAAAAAAATCACTTGCAATTGAAAAAAAAAAACATATTGTATAAGTAAAAAAATCACTAAAACAGGTTTCATAAGTGCAGAGGCACTTATAAGTGACCCTCACTTATAAATGGAAGGAAAAAAAAACCCATTCCAAGCAATCGATGAGAATAGGAACAACTAAAGCAAGGAAAAACTGAAATTTAAGGCTATACCGGTCCTCGATGGCCACTTTTCGCCATAGCCCCTCTCTCGTCACTCTTCTGCACCGTCGGCCCATCGTCGAGAACGTAACTCTGCCGATTTCCCCCCATAGCACCCGCGAAACCAACGCCTTCATCCTCAAACTCCCCCTTTCCTGCGGCGGCCGCCGCCGCCCCCTCCTTTTGGGGAAAGGAGCCCGGGCACTCGTCCTCGTTCAGGACGATGTTGAAATCGTCGTCGCTGTCGCTGAAATCGCTGAGCCGCGCCTCCAAATCCACCATCGCCTTGTCGGCGGACTCGGCCCGCCTGGGGCTCGAATCGATGTTCCGTTCGGCGACCGGTCGGGCGAGGCCGGGGATCGGGCTCGGGGGATAGTCGAGGTCGGCGTAGAGATAGCCGAAGTCGTCGGTTTCCTCCATGATTTCAGCTGAAGGTGAGGAGGGGCTGGGAGAAGAGTGGGTCGTTCGGGGCTAGGGCTCCCTCGGATTCTGACTCCATTGCCGAGAAGACATAAAACCTAAACCCTAATTTCGTCTCGGATGATAACAATTAACAAATATCATGTGTAGAATGTGAACTCGTGGGCTGAGGCGGGGTGGAGAATTATTTCATAATTACGTAGAACTAGGGTTTCAGGAAATGTATTTGTAAAAGACATATATGGCCTTGCAAGGGTTTAAGAGGAGCTTTAAAAATGCAAGGGTTTAAGTTCAATTTAAAAAAGAAATTTTTTACTTCCCTCTACTTTGTTTGTACGAATTAAGGGTGCACCCCACTGTTTTTGCATTAATGTACATCATCCTCCACATTGGACGGATTCCGTCAAAAATATTTTTTTGGGACCAAAATGCCCTTGTCTTCTTCCTTCATCTTTCCTCTAACCCCCTTCCCGCGGCCACCTCCACCGCTCCCCCCCTCCCCGCCTCTGCTCCTCCCCTCCCCGCCTCCGCTCCCCCCCTCCGCCACCGCCCCCTCCCTCTCCCCCCTCCCCTCCCCGCCTACGCTCCCCCCTCCACCACCGCCCCCCTCCCTCCGCTCCCCCCTCCCCTCGCTGCAGCAGCGGTGGGGGCGGCAGCAGCAGCGGCGGGGGAGGCAGCAGCAGCAGCGGCAAGCAGTGGCCGCGGGGGGGTCGGGAGGGGTGGGGGGGAGAGAGGAAAGAGGAAGAAGAAAATATGAGGAACATTTTGGTCCAAAATTTTTGGTCAAAACATTTTACTGTTAATTTTTGACGAAATTCGTCAAATGTGGGGGTGATATACATTACTGCAAAACAGTGGAGTGCACCCTTAATTCAGACAAACAAAGTGGGGGACAAGTCAAAAAAATCCATTTTAAAAAAATTACAAGGGTGTTTATTTTTTCCATAACTATTTAGTGCTAGTGATTTAAAATGCACCATTTGTAATGCCTGTGGTTCGTATTACGTATTTTTGGAATACGTGTACGTATTTTATCTTGTATTGTATGATTCCTGGCTTAGCTTTTCCTTCTTGGCTTGGTTTATTTCCTGGGTTGGTTCGGCTTGGCTTGGTTTTTGCCTTGGTTCATGATGAATCAAGGGTGAACCCCTACCTACCACCACCTTTAATATTTATTACCCATTCTTCTTCTCTCTCTTCAATAACCTCTTCTTCTTCTTCCATTTACTTCTTCACCTACCAGGGAGAGGGATCTAGGCAAGTGCAACTTGCTTCATGGAGGGACTCCAATTTTATTGCTTCATTCTCTTCCTTACAGCATTTTATTATACTTTAGTACTTGGCATTTTTACTTTCCATGGCCAGATTCTTGTAGATCTAAGTTTATTTTATTTTCGGATTTTTTGGGTTTTGATCTACTTAATCTTGTTATTTCTGAGCTTGATGGTTCCATGTTGTAGAGCATTTCATTCAGCCCCGTTTTGACCTATGGAAGTTCGGATTTGGGCTTCGGATGATGGAGTTATGGAGCTTGAGGACTTGGCTCTCATGGTGTTCTTCTTCTCGGAATTTCGAAGAAGATGAACTGTGCTTGACTTGACCGCATGAATATTTCATGCGGCAAGTGTTCTCTTCAGCCGCATGACTGGAAGTACTTGAGCCGCATGAGGGCCGAACTCATCTAGCCGCATAACTCGCTCAATCTCCAGCCGTATAATATTCTAAACTTCTTGAGCCCCATGAAACGCTACCCTTAGCCGCATGCTCTCTTTCCGCTGGCCGCATGAATGATCTGACTTAGTCTCATGCGCCCTCTCTTTCCGCTGGCCGCATGGGACTTTACTTGACCCAGCCGCATGAGAACTTCTTCCCAGCCGCATGGAACTCGCTCGACCCCAGCCGCATAGTACCCCGCACTTCTTGAGCCGCATAGGCCTTGCTTCCGCGAGCCGCATGAGAACTTTCTCCCAGAGCCACATAAGGGCGGAACCCAGCAACCACATGAGGCCGAGTCCATCCTCAGCCGCATAGGGTCCACCCCTCCCCGCTAACCGCATATGACCCTCCTCCTAGCTCAGCCGCATGCGCCTGACCCTATCTAGCCGCATGGGCTGTTCTCTCCCCAGCCGCACGGGATCATTCCTGGCCGCATATGCCTGAGCCGCATGGCTCTCCAATAGCCTATTATTTTATTATTATTTGTCCATATCTTGTAAACCCCTATTGTATATTTTTACGCTCATTTTATATCCTTACGTCTTTTTTCCTGAACTAGATAATCACGAATTTATTTAATATGTTTGGAAGTGATAATTGAACATGACATGACATGACCTGATAGTAGCCCGTCGTGGTGCACTCTTGACCAGTAAACTTGACATGATAACCTGACATGATATATCTTGATAAGCTGTTGCGACGGCTACCTGACATGACATGACCTGTATAAGTAACCTGGACACCGTGGGCGATTGTGCTTGTACAAATAATCCAGTCCTATCTTACATCATGTCTAGGAGGGGACTCCTGAGTACCACGGTCAGGAGTACCTACTGAAATGGACTAAGGTTAATGATTAGAATAATTCACTAGTCATGAAGAGATGTTCTCCAGCTACAGGCGATCCCGTTATTCCGGCCGCAAATGTTTGGACTTGTAGCCTGCCGACGAGTAGGGCACATTTCCAGTCCACTGTTATGTGGGGCACCCTTCATTGTCACTTTTATGATCGAACTCTATTGTCACTCTCTCTGATTGTCGCTATACTGATTGAACTCTCTAAATTGTCACTATAATGCTCGCCTGGATAACCTGGGTAGCTGCAGGGCCTGTGACTATGTAATGACCATTGTTCGAATCATGTATCTCGGTATACGTGTACGTATTTAGACCCGTATTGCATTTTCCTTGGTTGGTTCGGCCCAACTTGACTTGGTTCGGCTTGGTTTGCATGGTTCGGTTTTAAGTGAACCACTCCCACCTACCACCACTTTCATTAAATATCCCACCTACCACCATCCACTTTCATTAAATATCCCACTAACATTTCTTTCTCTTCATTACTTCTTCTTCTCCACCATTACTTCTTCAACCACCAGAGAGAGATAGAGAGAGTGGGAGAGCTTAGGCAAGTGCATCTTGCTTCATGGAGAAAGTCCATTTTTATTGTTCTATTATTTTTCTCATGTGTTTCTAACCCACTTTAGTACTGGGCATTTTTCAATTCCATGGTTAAATTTTTGTAGATCTAGCTTTGTGGTATTTTCGGTTTCCATAATTTTGGATCTATCAAACTTGCATATTTGCTAGTTGAGGATCCCATGGTTGCAGGGAATTTCGTTTGGTCCAAATTTGACCTATGAGAATTGCCGAGCCGCATGGACATTTTTAGCACTCAGCCGCATGGCCCTTGCTCATTTTAATATAGTGGAAAGCATGCACATTTTAATGCACTACCAAGCATCAGCTTGCAGGCCTACGTCGAACACTTGGCAGCATGCAATGAAAACTGAGCCGCATGGCTTCCCTTTAAATATTTCCTTAGCATTACATTGCATTATAACTAATGCATGAAATATTTCAATGAATATTTTAATACATACTCAAGTGCATGCATTTAAGAATGCATTCTATTTATACATTCCTGTAGCATGCATTTAATGCATCTTTCTAATTCAGCCGCATGTAGTTATGCAGTTTCTAAAACATTTTAGCCGCATGCAGGAGCAATATGGAGCCGCATATTGCTTGCTTCACAATGAGCCGCATATGGTTAAAAGGAAATGCATTAAATAAATGCATTCACATTAATGCATTCACATTTGATGCATCCAATGCATTAATAATTAATGCTTGTCCAGGCATTCTCATGCCTTGGAATTAATGAGCCGCATACGAATAGACTTAATGTCTTTTTGCATTTAAGTCCACAAGCATCAGCCGCATAAGAATAGACTTAATGCATTTTATGCATTTAAGCCCCTTAATGCCTTCAATGCATTTAAAACCCAAGCATGTAATCCACTAGCCGCATGGGTAGGGATTATTAATGCATTTTATGCATTTAAGCCCCTTAATGCATTCAATGCATTAAAACCCAAGCATGTAATCCACTAGCCGCATAGGTATGGATTATTAATGCATTTTATGCATTTAAGTCCCCTTTTATACATTCAATGCATTTAAACCCAAGCTTAAGAATGCATTTAATGCATGTAATGCATTTTCTTCTTCTCTTAGCAATTCTTAAGCCAGCCGCATATGGCTCCCCTCAGCCGCATGCATATTAATGCAATATTTTAATGCATGCAAGCATACATTAATATATAATAATATATTATTTAGCGTATATTAATATAATGTATATTAATATATTTTGTATATATTAATATAATGTATTTAATATATTAATGCATTATTAATGCATTACATTAATACATTATATTAATGTTTTAGATACATTTGCCTGCTAGCATGCATGTTTATAGATTTTGCTCAAGCCGTATATGGCCAAGTGACAGTTGGCCGCATGAAAAATTTTCGAGCCGCATGAGTCCCCCGCAGCCCTTGCCCCTTCTAATATTTAATTATTATATGTGTACTTATGCTAAATTAATGGTTCCCTGACGCGATGGTGACCCATTGTGGTGCACTTTTGACATGACATGATAGTGGTCCGACGCGGCACACTCCTGACAGTGAACATGACATGATAAGATTGGATGGCCTGGACACCGTGGGTGATTGTGTTTGTACAATTGAACCGGTAATGTTTGCATCATGTTTAGGACAGGGATCCCTGAGTACCACGGTCAGGGGTACCCACTATAAATGGCTAAGGCTAATAACTAGAATAATTCAGTAGTCATGAGATATTTCCCCAGCTACAGGTGATCCCGTTATCCCGACCACCATTGTGGGACTTGCAGCCTGCCGACGAGTAGGGCACAAGTCCAAATTCACTGATATGTGGAAAAGAACGATGTACTGTTTAACGAACCCAAGTCGCCTGGATAACCTGGATTAGCTGCAGGGCTTGTGGCTGGAGGAATATCTCACTGCATGTTGTGGCAATTTAGTTAGCTAATGAAGAAAGCCGTAGTCACTGATTGACCGGGATCGATTGTATGGTATGGTTTTCAGTGCTCGATTATTGCAAGCTTGATCGCATGATTGTCACTCTTAACAATAACGATCAGAGGCTAAGTTCGGTTCAGGCGAAGGGTTACAACCTCGGTCCTTGTTTGGTTTAAGGGTTGTAACCTGGCTCCCGGAGCAGTTCTAAGTCCTCTCTTCGTTTATTGTATTATTGCACCCCACGTCATGCTTGTAAAGTTTTACCTTATCAACAAGAGTTGGAGACGGAGTTCTATTCAAGTGAAGGGTTACAACCCCGGTCCTTGTTTGGTTTAAGGGTTGTGACCCGGCTACTTGAATGGTTCCCTCGTGCTCCATTTTGATGGTTGTTATTCTTTTACTTCAAGTTCTTTAATTGCTTTAAATATTATTTTCTGATGTGCTGGTTTTAGTTCTTAAGTGAAGCCTCCTTTGTGGCACTTGCACTTTCTGGGATCTGACCCAGCTGGTTTTGTGTGGCCAGATTTCGGAGCTACCTCAGAGGATCTACCGACCTTCCAGCCCGATGGTGACCATCAGGCGTGACCAGGGCAACGAGTGGGTTTATTTTTGCTCTCACACTCTATTGTAAAAAAATTTATTTTGAGGCGTTTAGCCGGCGAGCACCTGTTAGCTCGTATTGCATACCTTATTATTGTCTGTCTACGGGCTGTAACATGATTGACAGATCCTAGGGTTGATCATGTATGACTAAACTCTTGCTAGTCCTCACATTTTGTAACGACTAGCTTTATGATCAGCTGGATATGTAATATTTGGGACGCCTTATTATTGTATATTTGGTGATCTTACATCTTGTAACTTTACTTGCTTGCTTGAGATTGAGACAATTAGGCTTGTTATTGACCATAGGAGACTGATGGATTGTAGTTAAACCCTCATGTATCTAGATAGCCGTGACCGTATAGTGGGGTGGATTCCATTTCATTATACGTAGCTGGCTATGTATGCCCCCGCTCTCCAGTATTCTGGTTCTGGGGCGTTACATGGTTTAAGTGGTGGCCTATGCAGGTCTTGTAAATAAAGATATGTGAGGGTTACCGAATAGATGTCTCAATCAGCACTCGTCCTTGATCTCTGCCCGAATCTTCTAATCCCTAAGACTCTCGACCGGATCACATGCTTGTATCGTTGAATCTGTCTTGGTCCTTCCTTATTGTTTCCTATGTCGTCTTCTTCAGCGGCATCGTTCCTGGACCTGCTGATCAGCAAGGCGAAGCACATCCTGTGGACCAGCAGCAACAAGAAGACCAGGCCCAGCACTCAGGAGCAGCCTCCCGGGCCATGCCTTCCGGAGATCCAGAACCCCCGGTGCAGTCAGTCCAGCCCGCGAGGCAGGATGATGGAGCCTTAGTTGGACTTATCAGGGAGTTGCTTGCATCGCAGGACCGTCGAGGAGATGCCTTGCATCAGGCAGTGGCAGATGCTCTGGGCAGAGGTGGACATGATGGAAACAGTGCAGCGAATAGTTTCAAGCGCCTGAACCCTTCATTCTTCGATGGCAGCGAAGACGCTATCGCTGCTGATGCGTGGCTTCAGGACACGGAGGTGATATTGGAAGCAGCGAAGACCCCGGAAGATGAGAAGGTGGCCGTGGTGCGCCTGCAGTTATTGGATCTAGCCCGCAGCTGGTGGACGGCTCAGGCCGTTGGACTAGCGGTGCCTGTTGCTTGGGCAGTATTCCGAGAGAGGTTCCGGACCAAGTACTTCGATGCGGTGGCTCGGTATGATCTTCAGACCAAGTTCACCAATTTGAAGCAGATGGACAGGACGGTCGATGGATATGCGGTCGAGTTTTCCAGGCTTAGTCGATTTGCTCCCATCTTGGTGGCGACCGAGTTCGATAGAGCCCAGCGATTTCAACAGGGACTCCACCTAAAGATTTTGCTGGCAGTAGAACAGTTCGAACATCAGACTTTTGATGCGGTATTGAGGACAGCTAGGAGGCATGAGTATACCTCCCAGAGGATTGTGGACAGGACCGGAGGTCGAAAGCGATCTCACGGCCAGATGAATCAGACGTCAGCTCCAGCCCCGGCAGCTAGAGCTTTAATCATTGGAGCTCCGAGAAGGGCAGCTTCAGTTACGTCGGTTCAGCATTCAACCCCGACGTACCCTCAGCAGCAGAAGCAGAAGCAGTCTTTCCCCATGGGCTGCTCTTATTGTGGGAAGCCTGGACACGTTGTTTCAGAGTGTCGCAAGGCTCGAGGATTGTTTTTGCTTTGTGGAGCGCCGGACCACAACGTAGGGACCTGCCCGTTCAGGACTGACTCATCACCAGCCAGGACCAGTTCATCAGTGAGGGGACCAGCCCCAGTACCAGTCCAGCAGTAGTTTCCTTTCCCGAGGCCGTTGCCGACGCAGACCTAGGCTTTTCATCAGCAAAGGCCTCAGCAGTTTGCCCAGGCGCAAGCCCAAAATAGGCAGCGAGGATTCCAGCAGAGAGGGCCGACACCCAGAGGACAAGGTCAAGTGTTGGCTTTGACCATGGGAGAAGAAGGAGTGGCACTAGGTGAGGTAGTGGCAGGTACTATTCTCCTCAACACATTTTCCGCTTCAGTGTTATTTGATTCTGGTGCATCGCATTCATTTATGTCTGCACGATTTGCGACACGAATAGGACTGGAGCCCGAGTCGTTATCAGTAAGGCTCAATATACTTACTGGTAACAGTCTTGTAGGAATAGATAGAGTGTTTTTCTCGTATCGAATCGTGGTTAGCGGTAGAGAGTTTCCCGCTAGGCTGATAGAATTTTCGATGGCCGATTATGATGTGGTCTTAGGGATGGATTGGTTGAGAGACCAGTATGCTAGGATAGACTGCCATATTGGCAGAGTTGTTTTTAGCATTCCAGGCGAGCCAAAATTTTCCTTTTCTCGAGGTGAAGTGGAACCTTCTCCCCCATTATTGCGAATGGCCGTAACAGCAGTACAGTTACCCCGGATAGTCGAGAAATTTCTAGATGTTTTCCCGGAAGAGCTTCCAGGGATGCCGCCAGAACGGGAGATCGAGTTTACTATCGACTTGATCCCCGGGACAGCCCCAGTGTCAGAGAGAGTCTACAGGATGGCGCCGTCAGAATTGGAGGTATTGTATAAGATGATTGAAGAACTCAGAACCAAAAGATTTATTTGTGCTAGTGGATTGCCTTGGGGAGCCCCGATGCTTCTTGTGAAAAAGAAGGATGGTACGTCCAGATTATGTGTTGACTATCGTACCTTGAACTCAGTGCCAATCAAGAACAGATATCCTCTCCCAAGGATAGATAACTTGTTTGATCAACTCAGAGGAGCGGTAGTATTCTCGAAAATTAATTTGCGGTCAGGGTACCACTAGATCAGAGTCAGAGAGCAGGACATCCCGAAGACAGCTTTCAGATCCAGATATGGGCATTAGGAGTTCCTTGTTATGCCCTTTGGAGCGACCAATGTGCCGGCCGTATTCATGGACCTCATGAATCGTATCTTCATGTCTTACTTGGATCAGTTCGTGTGAGACCCGTCTTACTGTATCGGTATTTTATACGGATACGTATTTATTTGAGCCGTATTTCATATTTATCGATTTGCGTGATATTTTAAAATTTTCCTAAGTGTAGGATTTTTATGACTTGGTTTAACTTGATTTGGTTTTATTTGGTTCGGTTCCACTTTGACTTGGTTTGGTTTAGTTTAGTTTGGTTCTCATGAGATGAGGTGTATGGTTTAGATTGAGTGGAGAGGAATGAATGGTGGAGATCACTTGAGCTTGTTATATAAGCCACTTTTTCTCTCTCCCTCCTCATTCACCCTCATTCATTTCTTTCCACCAGAACCCTAGCCATTAGAGAGAGGCAAGTATACCTTGCCGAATGTTGGACGATCTTAATTTCGTTTGTTCTATTCTCTTCCTTGTTATATTCTAAGCTTGTTTAGAACTTGGAGTTTTCCATTTTGATGGTTCGATTGTTGTAGATCTAGCTTTGAAGTAATTTTAGTTTTCATGGATTTTGATCTATTTAATCTTGTTATTTCCGAGTTTTGATGGTTCGATGTTGTAGAGCATTTCATTCTGCCCCGTTTTGACCCAAGGAAGTTCGGATTTGGACTCTGGATGAAGGTTTTATGAAGCTTGAGAACATGGCTTCCATGGTGTTCTTCTTCTCGGAATTTTGGAGAAGAAGAACTGTGCCTGACTTGACCGCATGAACATTTCATGCGGCAAGTGTTTTTCCAGCCGCATGCATAATCGTGCCGCATGAGATCCTGAAACCCCGTAGCCGCATGCGCCCCCTTGCTGTCAGCCGCATGTGCACCCATCACTTCTAGCCGCATGAATACGAATTATTGACCACATAAGTCCTCAGTCCCTTCCAGCCGCATGGGATCCAACTCACCCTCAGCCGCATAGACCCGCTTCTCTCTTGGCCGCATAGGCTGAGTCTCATTCCAGCCGCATGAATGATCTAGCTCAGTCTCATGCGCCCCCTCTTCCCGCTGGCCGCGTATGGCACCCTTTCCCTCGCAGCCGCATGGGTTGCTCCTTCCCAGCCGCATGTACCTGATTGGTCAACTGGCCGTATGGACCCATCCCCGCTAGCCGCATGAGTACCCTTCCCGCTGACCGCATGTGTCTTGCCTTTTTCGGCCGCATGAGTCCAATTCATCCGAGCCGCATGAAGCACTCCCTTCCGCTAGCCGCATGGGGCCAGGCGATTCCCACCCGCATGTACCCCATCCTTTCCTGCCGCATATGTCCTTCTTCCCCGAGCCGTATGTGCTCTCCCCGACCTGGCCGCATGGGATTCATTAATCCTTAGTCGCATATACCCTCTCCTCTGCGGGCCGCATAGGTCCCAATTCCTTCTAGCCGTATGAGATTTCAGCCACATGCGCTCCCAGTCATTCCTGGCTGCATGAGATCCTGCCCTACCCGAGCCGCATGAGCTCTGCTCCCTGTCCCACCTGAGCCGCATGGTCTTGCTTTTCCTGAGCCGCATGTATCCTAATTTATCCTGCCGCATGAGCCAATTTTGCCTGAGCCGCATGGCTCTCTCATAAGTCCTGTATTTTATATTTTTATTTGTTTTATTACATTCATGCCATGTACGTCTTTTGTCCTGAACTTGATAAATCAGGATTTGATTGACATGATTGAAATGACAATTGTACATGACATGTTGTGACTAGTAACCTGACATGACATAATAGTGGCCCGTCGTGGCGCACTCCTGACAGGTAGACCTGACATGATATATTTTGATAAGCTGTTGCGACGGCTACCTGACATGACATGACCTGTATAAATAACCCGAACACCGTGGGTGATTGTGCTTGTACAACTAATCCAGTCCTGTTATGCATCATGCCTAGGAGGGAACTCCTGAGTACCACGGTCAGGAGTACCTATTAAAATAGACTAAGGCTAAAAACTAGATTAATACACTAGTCATAAAGAGATCTCCCAGCTACAGGCAATCCCGTTACCTGGGCACGTCTTGGGATCTGTAGCCTGCCGTCAAGTAGGGCACATTTCCAGTACACTGTCATGTGTTGCACCTTTCAAGCTACCTAAGGGTAAATTCGTTTCCTGGACGATGTATCCACCTGAATTCAACTCTAATCTTTTAACCCGGGTAACCTGGATGGTCTGCAGGGCTTGTGGCTGTGGAGTAATCTCACTGCATCTTGTTAGTAACTAGGATTGTGATAACCCTTGTTAGTTAATGTAGAAAGCCGTAGGCGATGATTGGTCGTGAATGCTTGGATGGAGTCTAGTCCAGTATAGTATTGTACCAGAATGATTGAATGATTGACACTCCAGATTGTTACTATAACGATTGTACTCTACTGTCACTCTAGCGTATTGTACTCCTCATTGTCACTTTTATCATTGTACTCTCTCATATTCACCTTAATGATTGTCACCTTTAGCAATAAATGATCAGAGACTAAGTTATGTTCAGGCGAAGGGTTACAATCTCGGTCCTTGTTTGGTTTAAGGATTGTAACCTGGCTTCCGGAACAGTACCTTCGTCCTCTCTTCGTATATTGTCGGGCTCTATTTATTTAGCATGTCTCCAGTTTACTTTATGTTAAATGATGATTTACTTACTGTCTTCTTACGTTCGGGATAAGTGCATTGGTACTGCACGAATCTCGATCCTCCTTTACTTATTGCTTTCTCTCCTTGTTGAATGCTAATGATTGCTGGTTTTAAGTTCATAGTTCGGCCTCCTTTGTGGTACTTGCTATTTGGGGTCTGACCCCACTGGTTTTGCATGGCCAGGTTCTGATAGAAGAGCCCGAAGGATCTACCGCACCATCTACTCGACGGTGACCAGCCGGAGCACCAGAGTGCCTCAGTGGGTTTCTTTTTCGTTCTTCCACTGATATGTAAATTCTCCTCTTGTAACGTTTAGCCCCGAGCACGTGTTTAGCTCGTATTTTGGTATTTTTCTTGATATTGTAGCCTACGGGCATAAACATGATATGTGTATTCTAGACTATAGCTAGTCCTTATCATGTACGACTAATACTCTAGCTAGTCCTCAGTTCTGTGGTACTGGCTTCATGATCAGTCATGTATATATGGTTCGGGACGCCTTACTATTGTATGTATGATGATCGTACTCTTTGCTCTTGTATAATTGCCTGTGATTGAGATACCTAGGATTGTTAAACCATAGGATTGACTGATGGCTTGTAGAGTAACCCCCATGTCTTGACAGCTTATACATGATTTCAGAGTATTAACGTACTTTGGGATTACGTAGCTGGCTATGTCTGCTCCCGCTCTCCAGTATTCTGGTTCTGGGGCGTGACATGGTTTTAGTGGTGGCCCATGCAGGTCTCGATTTTCAGATTTGTGGGGGTTACCATGTTTAGATATCTCAATCACGATTATCCTTATTGATCTCCTTCGGATTATTCTCTACCTCTGATACTTGACTTGATATCTGTTTTGATCATTGATTATTCCTGTTTCCATGATTTGATCTTGTGTCCTTCAACTTTCAAGGGCACTGTTCTTGATCCTTTTGATTATCTTGTTCGTGTTTTGCCGAGGGCAGCTCAGCATTCTTCAGTCAGGCCAGTTATGGAGGATCAGTCTCAGCATGCAAGCAGAGATGTCAGTCCATCCCAATCAGCCAGTCGCTTCTGTCTTCGTATCTTGAGACAAGTGATAAAGTTCATGCATCTGTTTCAACTACGATGATACGTCCTGGGTAGAGTCATGTCTTGAACTAAGTCATTGGTACCGACATACCTTGAGGCTTGACTTTTATTCATTTTGGGAGTCAGCTTAGGCCAGCGAGTACGTTGGTTCCTACACAATTGTCTCAGGAGACATATTGATCCATATGCCTCTAGCCCTTCTTGATCATGATTGTGTTTGTTCTTGTGCATTTACTTACCGCTTACGCATTTATTTACATTACTGATTGTTTTACCTTACTTGTATGCCATAATTGATTTATTGAGATTGTTGAGTTTCCTGGAGCTTTTGTTTTGTTATCTTGCTCGACTAGCCTCAGGAAATTCCGAGGACGGAATTTTTCTAAGATGTGGAGAGTTGTGAGACCCGTCTCACTGTATCGATATTTTATACGGATACGTATTTATTTGAGCCGTATTTCGTATTTATCGATTTGCGTAATATTTTAAAATTTTCCTAAGTGTAGGATTTTCATGACTTGGTTTAACTTGGATTTGGTTTTATTTGGTTCGGTTCCACTTTGACTTGGTTTGGTTTAGTTTAGTTTGGTTCTCATGAGATGAGGTGTATGGTTTAGATTGAGTGGAGAGGAATGAATGGTGGAGATCACTTGAGCTTGTTATATAAGCCACTTTTTCTCTCTCCCTCCTCATTCACCCTTATTCATTTCTTTCCACCAGAACCCTAGCCATTAGAGAGAGGCAAGTACACCTTGCCGAATGTTGGACGATCTTAATTTCGTTTGTTCCATTCTCTTCCTTGTTATATTCTAAGCTTGTTTAGAACTTGGAGTTTTCCATTTTGATGGTTCGATTGTTGTAGATCTAGCTTTGAAGTAATTTTAGTTTTCATGGGTTTTGATCTATTTAATCTTGTTATTTCCGAGTTTTGATGGTTCGATGTTGTAGAGCATTTCATTCTGCCCCGTTTTGACCCAAGGAAGTTCGGATTTGGACTCTGGATGAAGGTTTTATGAAGCTTGAGAACATGGCTTCCATGGTGTTTTTCTTCTCGGAATTTTGGAGAAGAAGAACTGTGCCTGACTTGACCGCATAAACATTTCATGCGGCAAGTGTTTTTCCAGCCGCATGCATAATCGTGCCGCATGAGATCCTGAAACCCCGTAGCCGCATGCGCCCCCTTGCTGTCAGCCGCATGTGCACCCATCACTTCTAGCCGCATGAATACGAATTATTGACCGCATAAGTCCTCAGTCCCTTCCAGCCGCATGGGGTCCAACTCACCCTCAGCCGCATAGACCCGCTTCTCTCTTGGCCGTATAGGCTGAGTATCATTCCAGCCGCATGAATGATCTAGCTCAGTCTCATGCGCCCCCTCTTCCCGCTGGCCGCGTATGGCACCCTTTCCCCCGCAGCCGCATGGGTTGCTCCTTCCCAGCCGCATGTACCTGATTGGTCAACCGGCCGCATGGACCCATCCCCGCTAGCCGCATGAGTACCCTTCCCGCTGACCGCATGTGTCTTGCCTTTTTCGGTCGCATGAGTCCAATTCATCCGAGCCGCATGAAGCGCTCCCTTCCGCTGGCCGCATGGGGCCAGGCGATTCCCACCCGCATGCACTCCATCCTTTCCTGCCGCATATGTCCTTCTTCCCCGAGCCGCATGTGCTCTCCCCGACCTGGCCGCATGGGATTCATTAATCCTTAGTCGCATATACCCTCTCCTCTGCGGGCTGCATGGGTCCCAATTCCTTCTGGCCGTATGAGATTTCAGCCACATGCGCTCCCAGTCATTCCTGGCTGCATGAGATCCTGCCCTACCCGAGCCGCATGAGCTCTGCTCCCTGTCCCACCTTAGCCGCATGGTCTTGCTTTTCCTGAGACGCATGTATCCTAATTTATCCTGCCGCATGAGCCAATTTTGCCTGAGCCGCATGGCTCTCTCATAAGTCCTGTATTTTATATTTTTATTTGTTTTATTACATTTATGCCATGTACGCCTTTTGTCATGAACTTGATAAATCAGGATTTGATTGACATGATTGAAATGACAATTGTACATGACATGCTGTGACTAGTAACCTGACATGACATGATAGTGGCCCGTCGTGGCGCACTCCTGACAAGTAGACCTGATATGATATATCTTGATAAGCTGTTGCGACGGCTACCTGACATGACATGACCTGTATAAATTACCCGGACACCGTGGGTGATTGTGCTTGTACAACTAATCCAGTCCTGTCTTGCATCATGCCTAGGAGGGAACTCCTGAGTACCACGGTCAGGAGTACCTATTGAAATGGACTAAGGCTAAAAACTGTAATGCCCCGCTCTGCATCGGTGCATTATGATGAGTCGTTGACTCGAAGAGTTCCGTTGACCCGATGAGGTATCGATGCGAATCGATGCAAGTGTTACGTTGGCCAAAGGTAAGCTTTGAGTCGGTTGGAATCTATGAATCGAATCGATACAAAGTATAAGTCCCGTTTGAGCAAGTGCTGATTTTAGTTGATCTGGTGTGCAGGCTATGCTTTTACGCTGGACGATAAGAGGTCGGCATTTTGCCTTATGCAATGAAGTGTCCGCGAAACCAAATCGTGGCCTTGCAACGGATTGTGGCATGGGCGCGATAGGCCAAATCAACCGAGTAGATCAAAGGAATGGCTAAGTCCGGGAGTTAGCTATGCGATCGAGTATGGAAGCGAGACGCTTCAATCGGCGATGCGGCAAGGCGTATCGGCTTAAGGTGGGCGGGTTCTTGACTCTCTCTCCCTATTCCTTCACGTCTTAATAAAATATGTTATGGTATGCGTAAGATGTTATCGAGTTAGCGAGCGTGGCTCGGCGACGAAAGGTCTAAGTATGTGTCGAACACTAAGATAGAATATTGAACAATCGAACAATATGAAGCGACGTGCATCGAGTGCACGAGTCGCGATAGGGCATGATGGTAGAACATTGAAAGTATGAGATCGAGATGTGTATCATATGCACGGCTCCGAGAACATTGAACTTTAGGCGTAGAACATTGATTATGATGCTAAGCGTGCCTTTGTGCACTTAAGCTACGAAAAGACTAAGTAAATACGGAAGTAGGCTATGCGAATAACATTATGAACGGGATGCGTGATTATGAGTACGAGACGACTAAGCCGTTGGGCGTCGTGCATCAATATGGATGTGTTGGGGCATAACGCCGACGGAGCTCCCCATATGAATGGTGGATTATGCTTATGGCACGGGAAACCGTTTATGGCACGGGAAACCGTTTATGTGCGAGACTATGTTTATGGAATACGAGATCGGTTGGTATGCTATGGATTGTATGATATGGAACGTATTGCATGGTCAATGGACTCGGATGGCCCGTGCACGGGTACGGCTTCCCTCGAACGGTTACGCCGGGGCGCCGGGACCGTTCGGCCTAGGAGGGAATTATGTGTGGTATTTATGGTGCACAACACTCGGACGGATTACGACCGTCCAGTGCTGTGATAAGCTATGATATCCGTAAGTTTGGGATCCTTCGGATACTGGGCTAGCAACCCGTATCGAAGTGATTGTAGGCTTACACATATGAGATGCCAAGTCCATTACGGTGCGACACACCGTGACCTTCATATAGATAGGGCCGGTGGGCTGAGATGAGAGCTGGGTGCAGGCGTAGGGCCTGCTACCTATTATGCATATATTTACGTTTATGATTGGCCGGTTGTACGAACCGATTATGTTTGCTTATGTTAAGTTCTAACCACTGCAGGCTTAGGAAAATGGGACGGGATGAGCACGAATCACTATATTTATATTTTAGATTATGTCTAACTGTATCTGCTGCAGGAACACGGTATGGGACACATTCCTGATAATGTGCTATGTTTAAGTGTTGCCATGAAATCGATCCTAAGGCTAAATAGAAAGATCACAATTTAAGATGCATGCTCGCTAAATGATTAAGTGTTTGGTTTGGGTGCGAGCGGGTCTTGATCAGTGTGAAGCGAGGACGAAAGCACTAAACCCCCACTAGTTTATGTGCAGGTTCAGGTTATGATCGGCTCGGGGCAGGGCTTGGCTTGGACGTGCTGAGGCATGGAGTCCTTGGCGTTCAAGAGAAGCTTTCGCATATGCGTTCGGACTTGCGACATGGAGATGTTCGGCCGAAGACTACTTGGTGGCTATAAAGAGGCATAATGTATGGAGCAATGTAATCCTTTGTGAGCTAGAGAGATCATGAGCGTTGTAGCCAATTGGCATATTATGTTGGGCCATTCAGAGCCTTTGTAACCTTCAGTTCAATATTAATAAAAGAGATTCTTATGTTTTACCTTGTTTTCTTCCGCTGCTTATGTTATCGATTTAAGATAGTTCTAGGTGAACCTGTTATCTTGTCTTGCACGAGCGCAACTCTAGGCTCGTGCGGCATCACGCCCCAGCGAGGACGATGATTCGGGTAAAATCTAGCGAGGACGAGCGATTTTCCGGGTCGGGGTGTGACAAGTTGGTATCAGAGCGGTTCCATCCTTTGGACCGTGCATGAATCTCTTTGACCCTCAGTTGCTTCGCTATCGAATTCAGTTGACTCTAAGTTATTTCTGCAACCGCATGGCTCATGGATCTACTCGACGCTACATTGGATGTTCCATATAATAAGTCTATATTAAGTGCGTACGTCTGCCACAAGTAGGTCGTGACTATCACGCTATCTCCGGGTGCCATCGGAGAGTGTTGGTTGCACGAAGTGCAACGAGCTATGGAATGCAGGTCGCACGAAGTGCAACGAATATGGTGATGTTGGTTGCATGAAGTGCAACGATATGTGTTGTTGGTCGTACGAAGTGCGAGGAGTTATGTGTTATCGGTCGTACGGGGTGCGAGAAGATATGTGTTGTTGGTTGCATGAAGTGCAACGGATCGATATGTGAGACGATGCGTATTATGTGGCTACGCGAATGGTTATGTGTTATCGGTTGCACGGAGTGCAGCAAGTCGTGAATCGTTTGTTGCATCGGTGCAACGAGTCGATACGATATGATGTGCGTTGTATGGCTATGCGGATGGATAGCGATATATTGCACGAGATTGAGTAAAGACCGTAAGTATCGAGAATGAGTTGTTGCACGAGTTGCAACGAGCGGGATTGAAAGATCGCGGATGCGATTGTACGAGTCGAGTTGGTCGCTAAGTCGAGATTGAGTAGGCGAACGTGTATGTTGGTCGTATGTCGCGTTGAGCATGGAATAAGCGAATGTTGCGGGTGTGATCGAAATGATTACCATGGTACGGTTAGATCGAATGTATGTCAAACTTGAGCTAACGTTAGAGCTGGGATCGGAGGGATCGCCATACGGGATAGTTGATTGGAAGATATGTGTCGGACCTATGCGGAGTGTTATGTCGAGTAATGACTCGATTTCGAGTGGTATATGAAATACCAATTATGCGATCAGTATAGCGAAGTATTGTGTCGATAGCGATAGGCTCGATCCTGAGTGGTATATGGGATACCACTTAGCGATAGCTATGTTAAGCCGGTTGATGACTTGCGATAGGTTACGTCGAAACGATTATGTTATTATGATATGTTTGTCCTCAACGGACGAGGTAGTACGGAGACCCGAGCAAGAATGACTTGATAGAAGTCGATGCAAGTATGCTTCGATGAATTGAGTCGAACGATTATGTGCGAAGTCGAACTTATGGATGATCTGTCGAATGAGGATTCGTTAAGCATGAGTTGAACGATAAGCTGAGCATAGCGAACGAATGTTACGTCGAGGAAATAGTCGATCCGGTCGAACTTATGTTAAGTCAGTACGAAACCATTCGGAATGAATTTAGTAGGTACGGAGAAATCGTACGAACAAAATTGGGTTAGTGCGATGAGTCGGTAGCACGATTTGAAAGTGTGAGTTAGGGATATGAGAATGGATATGTGAATTGGAAATTTGCGTCGCGACTATGGTGGTGAGTTATAACGGAATGAATCTTGATGTTTGCAAGACTTGATTCGTATTCGAGTTCGGATAATGGCAATGATTGCAACGGGTTTGAGCTTATGAGAAAGGAAGATGTTCAAGTTATGCATATCGACGATGGTATTGAGGCGTATCAAAGACGATATGCAATAACTCGGGGATACTCTGATCGAATGAACGAAAATTATGTTGAGCATTGTTGTTGGATGAATAAGATGCAAGTTAAGTTATGGCAATTGGGATGATAACGATAGGAGTGCTTCGGAGAATTTGAGAGTGGATGGATATTATTTGGATGAAAACGAAAGTGTATGGATTGCTTCGCGGATCACCACTATGTTGACATTCTTGTCTTGAGCGAGCGCAACACTAGCCTCGCACATGCGTCACGCCAAATTAGGGCGATCATTCCGCGTGAGCGTTGGTATGGTGATTCATCCAGCGGGGATGATCGAACTTGCAAGGCGTGGCAAATTTGATATGGACTTGTGGTTTGATGCGAAAGTTGTTCGAGGATGGTTTCGAGGAGTATGGAATGTGTCGGACTGTGATTATGGATAGATGAACTCAAACCTGAGGCGAGAAGATGTCGTACGATTAGCAAAATAGTCGACGGTAATGCATAAGTGATTCGAGTAGTAACGGCACGCAAGCGCATGAGTCATTCGAGTAGCAACAGCGCATCAGTTGCGTGGGGATAGAAAATTATGAATTGGTATGTCGGATTGGGTAAAAGTCGTATAGGAAATGTCGGGAATTGATTTGGCTCCGCGATAGGATATAGCATGGTTCGTTGTAACTGTCCCTCGTTGATGATCTTCAATTATCGAGCGTAGTTTCGGGGCAGATGACCCTAGAAGACTTGACCGCCAAATCAAGTGAATATTGAAGTCCCATAGGATGACCCTAAAAGAAGTCGCGTAAAAAGGATAAGGAATGAGGTAGTGCATGTTGAGGATAAGGAATGATCGAGTATATGTCGAGGAACGTGCTTAGCGTAGTGACGCGGTAAGGCGATTACAAGGATTCTGCAATGCGCGAGAGCGACGGATAGTAGAACGACCTAAGAGTGTGTCGTAGATCGGTTGAGTAACGGTTAGGCTATGTGTATTGAGCGCACGATCTATGTTACGAAACGAACTAGTCGGAATTGAATCGAAGTATGAGTAAAGGATTTGTACTCGGTCGAGAATCGGGGATAAGCGTATCGTAAGAGACCTTGGGTCGGAAAGATTATTGCCTTTGAGCATCGAAGACTCAAGTTGACCTCTGTGTCGAGAGAGTGCGAGCATAATGTCTGGATAAGTTACCTAGCGGGGGTAGCCCCAGACGCAACGTATGGATAGAGCGAGAGAATGCGAATTACGTATGGATAGAGCGAGAGAATGTGAATTACGTATGGATAGTTATGTGCGAGACTTAGTACGGATTGTAGACGAAGGAATTTGTGACATGTTGACATAGTCCATGTCGTTAAGGCCAAGTGTTATGAATGATTGGATGAAGGACTTGGATTATGTGAGAGATAGGCAAACGGTTGGGCGAATAGGCATTGCAGAAAATTGTTGTGATCGGATGCACAATGACTCGATGCAATACGAGTGTTAGGTGGCCGACGAGAAACTTACGAGATTGAACTAATAGTTTCGAGTTAAGTTATGTGCAAATGTTGGAAGAGGATCGCATGTTATGGGATAATGAGTACGAGATTGGAAATAGGCACTAAGATTTGACCAGGTGTACGGAATAATTGGTGCATGAGGATTTAAGTTGAACTTGTTAGTTGTCCCGATATCCTACAACTGAGCTTGGCTGAAATGCATATATTGGTGGGACGCCTAAAATATGTGTATGATCCAAACTAAGTTGTATGATTCAACGATAGTAGCACGAGATCGTGAAGCGATCTATGCGAGGCACTTGGATTAAGTGTTGGTTTCGGTTCGAGGACGAACCTGATTTTGAGTGGTATATTATGTAATGCCCCGCTCCGCATCGGTGCATTATGATGAGTCGTTGACTCGAAGAGTTGCGTTGACCCGATGAGGTATCGATGCGAATCGATACAAGTGTTACGTTGGCCAAAGGTAAGCTTTGAGTCGGTTGGAATCAATGAATCGAATCGATGCAAAGTATAAGTCCCGTTTGAGCAAGTACTGATTTTAGTTGATCTGGTGTGCAGGCTATGCTTTTACGCTGGACAATAAGAGGTCGGCATTTTGCCTTATGCAATGAAGTGTCCGCGAAACCAAATCGTGGCCTTGCAACAGATTGTGGCATGGGCGCGATAGGCCAAATCAATCGAGTAGATCAAAGGAATTGCTAAGTCCGGGAGTTAGCTATGCGATCGAGTATGGAAGCGAGACGCTTCAATCGACGATGCAGCAAGGCGTATCGGCTTAAGGTGGGCGGGTTCTTGACTCTCTCTCCCTATTCCTTCACGTCTTAATAAAATATGTTATGGTATGCGTAAGATGTTATCGAGTTAGCGAGCGTGGCTCGACGACGAAAGGTCTAAGTATGTGTCGAACACTAAGATAGAACATTGAACAATCGAACAATATGAAGCGACGTGCATCAAGTGCACGAGTCACGATAGGGCATGATGGTAGAACATTGAAAGTATGAGATCGAGATGTGCATCATGTGCACGGCTCCGAGAACATTGAACTCTAGGCGTAGAACATTGATTATGATGCTAAGCGTGCCTTTGTGCACTTAAGCTACGAAAAGACTAAGTAAATACGGAAGTAGGCTATGCGAATAACATTATGAATGGGATGCGTGATTATGAGTACGAGACGACTAAGCCGTTGGGCGTCGTGCATCAATATGGATGTGTTGGGGCATAACGCCGACGGAGCTCCCCATATGAATGGTGGATTATGCTTATGGCACGGGAAACCGTTTATGGCACGGGAAACCGTTTATGTGCGAGACTATGTTTATGGAATACGAGATCGGTTGGTATGCTATGGATTGTATGATATGGAACGTATTGCATGGTCAATGGACTCGGATGGCCCGTGCACGGGTACGGCTTCCCTCGAACGGTTACGCCGGGGCGTCGAGACCGTTCGGCCTAGGAGGGAATTATGTGTGGTATTTATGGTGCACAATACTCGGACTGATTGCGACCGTCCAGTACTGTGATAAGCTATGATATCCGTAAGTTTGGGATCCTTCGGATACTGGGCTAGCAACCCGTATCGAAGCGATTGTAGGCTTACACATATGAGATGCCAACTCCATTACGGTGCGACACACCGTGACCTTCATATAGATAGGGCCGGTGGGCTGAGATGAGAGCTGGGTGCAGGCGCAGGGCCTGCTACCCATTATGCATATGTTTACGTTTATGATTGGCCGGTTGTACGAACCGATTATGTTTGCTTATGTTAAGTTCTAACCACTGCAGGCTAAGGAAAATGGGATGGGATGAGCACGAATCACTATGTTTATGTTTTAGATTATGTCTAACTGTATCTGCTGCAGGAACACGGTATGGGACACATTCCTGATAATGTGCTATGTTTAAGTGTTGCCATGAAATCGATCCTAAGGCTAAATAGAAAGATCACAATTTAAGATGCATGCTCACTAAATGATTAAGTGTTTGGTTTGGGTGCGAGCGGGTCTTGATCAGTGTGAAGCGAGGACGAAAGCACTAAACCCCCACTAGTTTATGTACAGGTTCAGGTTATGATCGACTCGGGGCGGGGCTTGGCTTGGACGTGCTGAGGCATGGAGTCCTTGGCGTTCAAGAGAGGCTTTCGTATATGTGTTCGGACTTGCGACATGGAGATGTTCGGCCGAAGACTACTTGGTGGCTATAAAGAGGCATAATGTATGGAGCAATATAATCCTTTGTGAGCTAATGAGATCATGAGCGTTGTAGCCAATTGGCATATTATGTTGGGCCATTCAGAGCCTTTGTAACCTTCAGTTCAATATTAATAAAAGAGATTCTTATGTTTTACCTTGTTTTCTTCTGCTGCTTATGTTATCGATTTGAGATAGTTCTAGGTGAACCTATTATCTTGCCTTGCACGAGCGCAACTCTAGGCTCGTGCGGCATCACGCCCCAGCGAGGACGATGATTCGGGTAAAATCTAGTGAGGACGAGCGATTTCCCGGGTCGGGGCGTGACAAAAACTAGATTAATACACTAGTCATAAAGCGATCTCCCAGCTACAGGCAATTCCGTTACCTGGGCACGCCTTGGGATCTGTAGCCTGCCGTCGAGTAGGGGACATTTCCAGCACACTGTCATGTGTTGCACCCTTCAAGCTACCTAAGGGTACATTCGTTTCCTGGACGATGTACCCACCTGAATTCAACTCTAATATTTTAACCCGGGTAACCTGGATGGTCTGCAGGGCTTGTGGCTGTGGAGTAATCTCACTGTATCTTGTTAGTAACTAGGATTGTGATAACCCTAGTTAGTTAATGTAGAAAGCCGTAGGCGATGATTGGCCGTGAATGCTTGGATAGAGTCTAGTCCAGTATAGTATTGTACCAGAATGATTGAATGATTGACACTCCAGATTATTACTATAACGATTATACTCTACTGTCACTCTAGCGTATTGTACTCCTCATTATCACTTTTATCATTGTACTCTCTCCTTTTCACCTTAATGATTGTCACCTTTAGCAATAAATGATCAGAGACTAAGTTCTGTTCAGGCGAAGGGTTACAATCTCGGTCCTTGTTTGGTTTAAGGATTGTAACCTGGCTTCCGGAACAGTACCTTCGTCCTCTCTTCGTATATTGTCGGGCTCTATTTATTTAGCATGTCTCCAGTTTACTTTATGTTAAATGATGATTTACTTACTGTCTTCTTACGTTCGGGATAAGTGCATTGGTACTGCACGAATCTCGATCCTCCTTTACTTATTGCTTTCTCTCCTTGTTGAATGCTAATGATTGCTGGTTTTAAGTTCATAGTTCGGCCTCCTTTGTGGTACTTGCTATTTGGGGTCTGACCCCACTGGTTTTGCATGGCCAGGTTCTGATAGAAGAGCCCGAAGGATCTACCGTACCATCTACTCGACGGTGACCAGCCGGAGCACCAGAGTGCCTCAGTGGGTTTCTTCTTCATTCTCCCACTGATATGTAAATTCTTCTCTTGTAACGTTTAGCCCCGAGCACGTGTTTAGCTCGTGTTTTGGTATTTTCCTTGATATTGTAGCCTACGGGCATAAACATGATATGTGTATTCTAGACTATAACTAGTCCTTATCATGTACGACTAATACTCAAGCTAGTCCTCAGTTCTGTGGTACTGGCTTCATGATCAGTCATGTATATATGGTTCGGGACGTCTTACTATTGTATGTATGATGATCGTACTCTTTGCTCTTGTATAATTGCCTGTGATTGAGATACCTAGGATTGTTAAACCATAGGATTGACTGATGGCTTGTAGAGTAACCCCCATGTCTTGACAGCTTATACGTGATTTCAGAGTATTAACGTACTTTGGGATTACGTAGCTGGCTATGTCTGCCCCCGCTCTCTAGTATTCTGGTTCTGGGGCGTGACAGTTCGTGATCGTGTTCATAGATGATATCCTGGTCTACAGCAAGAGTGAAACGGAGCATGAGCAGCATCTCAGAGTTGTCCTCCAGATTCTTTGAGAGCACCAGTTGTATGCCAAGTTCAGTAAATGTGAGTTCTGGCTCGATCGTATTTCATACCTGGGTCATATCATTACCAGAGGTGGAGTAGAAGTGGATCCCCAGAAGATAGTGGCTATCGAAACCTGGCCAGTGCCCCGCACAGTTGCAGAAGTTCGCAGTTTTCTTGGATTTGCCGGCTATTACCGGAGATTTGTTTCGGACTTTGCTCGGATTTCAGCGCCATTGACACAGTTGACCCGCAAGGATGTGCAGTTTGCTTGGACAGCAGAGTGTCAAGAATCTTTTGTGAAGCTGAAGCGAGGTTTGATGACGGCACCCGTTCTCACACTTCCAGATGGGACTGGAGGATTTTCAGTGTACTGTGACGCTTCAGGCAAGGATTTAGCATGTGTTTTGATACAGCATAGGAAGGTAATAGCTTATGCGTCACGTCTGTAGTGCCCCGTCCCTACATCGTGCCCCGTACTCTGTCCACGGGGTGCACGAGAAAGGAACACTGTCGCTATCGATTCGGTCGGGACCGATAGATCGGGATCGACCGAGTCGATCGGACGGGAACGTTTGAATTAAGATCCATTCCTCGTTATGGAATGTCTTCTTCGGAACCAAGTCCCATATTCAGCGGATTGTGCCTCGAGGATTGGCTCTGCGGCTGAGTCGGGAGAGACCTCCCGTTGCTCTGGTTTTCATGCCGCACTTGATTGGCTTTGGCTTTGGTTTTCGTGAATGCGTTTTTCGAGCTATGTTTTCGATGGGTTTTCGTGACGCGTTTTTGAGCTTCGCATTCATATCGAATATCCTTGAATTATACAGTGTTCTAATCAGTTGCTTATGCGATTGCAGGTGATCGCGTAGGCGACGTCAGCGCAGCCAACCGGTCGCTCGCTTGAAGCAAGGCTAAGGCGAGTGGCTGACCTCCTTCGTCCCGTCCCTCTACTCCAAAAACTCAGTATGTGAAGTAAAATAAATGCTTGTCATAATAGTGTAAAATCAATGAAATCGTGGCACGATACTTCACGAAACACTTGTTAACGAACTGTCGTTTTGGAAATGGAAAACATGCTTCCCTATACAATTATACTTGGTCTGTGCCAAACCAATGAATGAATCAATTAACGCTTATCGCAACGATACGGGTAAATGAGTAAATCAACTAAGTTCCAAAGAAAATGGTCATTGGACAACTTGTCGACAAGGTGTAGTTTCCTCGAACGGTTACCTAGGCCAAGGGACCGATTCGGCCCGGGTGGAACGAGTGTATAGCAAGCGCCAACCCTTCATCAGTGCGAGTTATGCGGGAACTTTCGCACAGGGCTCGCTACCCGACGCGAAAGGGTCGCCGTCTAACTCAGCTATATGTCCGCGATGGCTTGAAATTGCCAGTGGCCTTCACACCCTTCACATTGTTTAACAAATGCACCTGGCATGGGATGATTTTGATAGTTGCTCAATGTTATACAATTTTATATGCTTGCCTCAAAACATGTTAACATGCAAATCGAACAGGATGGTTAGAAAGATCATTGAAATAGCTAGCTAACATATTTACGAAACTTCTTGAATCAAATGCAGAGCTTGGATTTAATTAGCCATTCGCCAGTACATGTGTTTCGTGCTGATCCTCGCTCTTTGCAGGTCCAGCGAACCAGGAAGGACGCGCCAGGTAGCTCGGCGGCGTTCGTGACTTTTGAAGCTTCGGCCGTGCGTCGAAGACTTACTCTGCGACTCCACTTTTGAAGGCTCTCGACAGTCCAAGACAAATGACTCTACGTCCCTCCCATCCAGGTCAATGGAGTACTTGTGTATATTGAGGGATGTGTGCAATATATGGAACGGCTATCTCATCGGCACTCTTTTGTAATCGAGTCATGTTGTAGCCCGCGCGGCAAAGAGTCTTGTATCGGAGTCTGTAAAAGATGTTCATTATCAATAAAGATCAAGTTCCTTTACTTATTGTGTGTATCAATTTGTCTGCGTACTCTCTTAGATCTCGTGTTTCAGATTACCTTATGACTTGGCCTTGTGCGATCGCAAATTAGGTTCGTACGACATCACGCCCGGGGGACGACTATCGATTCGACGGAATCGGGGCGTGACATAATGGTATCAGAGCACGGCTTTATGTCCTTGGCCTCCAGTGTCGAGTTCTAGTCTCCAACCGTTGACCTCATGTCGATGAGAAGAGTTGTTCCATACGCTGAACCCAGGACATTTTCTGAAACTAACGAGAGTTGCCTTTCCTTTTTTCCTGCAGTTACGGGAGCTCAGGCGGAAGATGAGACGAGCGCTTCCAGTCCCGAGCATTCCGTCAACCCAACGGGAATGACTCCTTCTGTAGCCGGACCTTCCGACGACCCGATGCAACGTATGCTGCAGATGCTTAAAATACAGCAACGTCAAAACGAGCTCCATCGTCAGCAAGCGGAGGCTCGTCAGACTCAATTTGAAAATCGGTTCGAGGCTCAATTCAAGCTGCAGCAGCAGCAGCTGAATACCCTCCAGCAAATCGTACAGTCTGTCGTCGGCAACAACAACAACTCAACGATGACACCTGCCGTGACCCAGCCTACGGTTCGATCTAACGAAGCTGAACCAGAGGCGCCCGTGCTCTCAACTGCGGCACCGAGAAGTTCTAACTTCGACGTGTCAAAATTTACTAAAAGCTGCCGTACTTCCTTCAACGGTACAGAAGATCCCTCGGTGGCGATCGACTGGTTGGAGGAGCTGGAAGATAAGTTCGAGCTCCTGGGTGTCGAGGACTCAAAGAAAGTCGCATGTGCTCAACTTCTACTTCGAATGAACGTGCACGATTGGTGGGCTGTGCAGAAGCGGGCAATTCGACGTGAAGACGAGACGACGGCGATCTCATGGGCGACATTCAAAAAGCCATTCGAGACTGAATATCTTTCTGCAGCAGTGTGACAGGAAAAAGAAGATGAGTTTATGCAGTTAAGGCAAGGCAATATGACTGTACAACAATATGCGGCCAAATTTAACAAACTGGCCAAGTTTGCTGGGGACTTCCTACCTACCACTGCAAGTCGAGCTCGACGATTTGAAGTGGGTTTACGTTCCACTATCCGTGCTCACATTTCGGTGGGTGAATACCAAACTGTGGGCGAGGCACTCAACCACGCCATCCGTCTGGAGTCCGAGTATCCTCCTACTACTACCGGCACTGTTCACTTTAATAACAAACGCCATAGTAATGCGGGAGGCAACAACGCACTCAAGCGTCAAAACTGTGGCAACGGAGGTGGCAACCAGACGAAGGATCGAGTGGTCTGCACTTTCTGTACCAAGGAGGGGTACTTGATCAGCGAGTGCCGATTGAAGAGCGGCGCGTGCCTTGCGTGCGGCCGAACCGACCATACCGTAAGCAACTGTCCGGTGAAGTCAAACCAGCGCCGTCAACCATACCATCAGAACCGAGGCCAAGCACCTCGGGCTCCCCCGACCGCACAACAAAATGGCCAGGACCATCGCCCTAATGCTCAGGGCCGCGTCTATGCCATGACTCGAGACGAAGCGTTAGCATCAGATACAGTAGTGTCAGGTATACTAAAATTCAATAATGTGCCTGCTCGTGTGTTATTTGATTCAGGTGCTTCGCATAGTTTTATATCGGCGGACTTTACCGCCGAACACAAATTTCCTGTAATATCATTAGATCTCGACCTTAGCGTAAGCACACCTTCGGGCACACCAATTCTTACAAACTTAGCTTGCGCCGGCGGGATTATCTGTATCGGCGGTCAAAAGATCGGTCTGGATGTGATAGTTCTAGACATGAAGGACTTTGACATCATTCTGGGAATGGATTGGCTCGGGCCGTGCAACGCAACCATAGACTGCACTGAAAAGAAGGTCACATTCCGCATACCTGGAGTGCCTGAATTCTGCTACTCGTGTGGTGAGGCGTCGCCGACCTGCATGGTGATCTCCGTAATATCTACTCGACGGATGTTGCATTTCGGGTGCGAAGGCTATCTAACTTTCGTTCGAGAATGCGACAGGATGGTGCAAACGCGGGTCATACCGATGTTGTGGCAGAATTCCCCGACGTGTTCCCGGACGAGCTACCCGGCATGCCGCCCGATCGAGAAATAGAGTTCACCATCGACACATTCCCCGACACCCGGCCGATCTCGAAGGCTCCGTACAGAATGGCCCCTGCAGAATTGAAAGAATTGAAGGCACAACTTCAGGAATTGCTCGACAGAGGGTTTATCCGTCCGAGTGTCTCGCCGTGGGGTACGCCCGTGCTGTTCGTGAAGAAGAAGGATGGATCGATGCGGCTCTGCATCGACTATCGGGAATTGAACAAAGCCACCGTCCGAAACAAATACCCCCTGCCCCGCATCGACGACTTGTTCGACCAGCTCCATGGTGCAACGGTGTTTTCGAAGATTGATCTACGATCGGGTTACCACCAACTCAAAGTCAAGCCAGATGACGTGCCGAAGTCTGCCTTCCGCACTCGTTACGGCCACTACGAGTTCTTGGTAATATCGTTCGGTCTGACAAACGCCCCTGCCGTCTTCATGGATCTAATGAATCGGGTGTTTCGTCCGTTCGTTGACAAGTTCGTAGTAGTCTTTATTGACGACATCCTCGTCTACTCGAAGGATCGAGCGCAACATGCAGAGCATCTGCGGACGATACTCCAAACCCTTCGAGAAAATCAGTTGTACGCGAAGATGAGCAAGTACGAGTTCTGGCTGAACAGCGTCTCATTCCTTGGGCACATCATCTCCGCCGCGGGCATCGCAGTCGATCCGAAGAAAGTCGAGGCAGTTGCTGATTGGAAACGGCCCGCATCAGTTAGCGAAATTCGAAGCTTCCTAGGCTTGGCGGGATACTACCAACGCTTCGTGAAGGACTTCGCGAAGATCGCATCGCCGTTGACTCGCCTCACCCAGAAAGGAGTCGCATTCAAGTGGTCAGACGACTGTGAAGCTTCCTTCCAGGATCTCAAACAACGGCTCGTTTCGGCCCCGATACTTGCTCTTCCTGACGGGTCGGAGGGATTTCAAATCTTCAGCGATGCTTCTGGCCAGGGCTTGGGGTGTGTGCTCATGCAGTGGGATAAGGTGATATCTTTTGCTTCCCGACAGTTGAAGCCGCACGAGAAGAACTACCCCACGTACGACCTAGAACTAGCGGCAATTGTGTTCGCATTGAAGCTGTGGCGTCACTATCTCTATGGCATGGCGTGCAGGATTTATACGGACCACAAAAGCCTCAAGTATCTCTTCACCCAGAAAGAATTGAATTTGCGGCAGAGGCGATGGCTCGAGCTGATCAAAGACTATGACTTATCAATCGACTACACGCCGGGCAAGGGAAATGTGGTAGCGGATGCGCTGAGCCGGAAGTACATAGCTTCGTTATGCATCAACGATCGACTGCTGCGTGACTTGGAAGGAATGGGCATTGAACTCCGAGTTTGTTTCAGAGGCGTGAAACTAGCGCAACTACGGGTGGAACCGAGCCTACTGGAGAGGATCAAGTCTGCACAGAAGGACGACCCATACCTGGAGAAGATACGAAAGCTGATATCGACAGGGAAAGTGTCTGACTTTGCAGAGGACGAGTCAGGAGTGTTGCGCGTGAAGGGACGGCTATGCGTACCGGACGACGTAGAACTTAGAAAGGAGATAATGACGGAGGCGCACTATGTAAAATATTCCTTGCATCCTGGCAGCACCAAGATGTATAAGGACCTCCGCGTTGTCTTTTGGTGGCATGGCATGAAGAGGGACGTAGCGCTCTTTGTGTCAAAATGTATGGCCTGTCAGCAAGTTAAAGCCGAGCACCAGTGACCGGACGGAGAGATGCAGAACCTCGCCATTCCAGAGTGGAAGTGGGATCACATCACTATGTACTTCGTTGTTGGCTTGCCGAGGACGCCGCGGGGAAACGACGCCGTCTGGGTCATCGTCGATCGACTAACCAAGTCAGCGCACTTTATCGCCATCAAAGTTACTTGGAGCGTCGATCGCCTTGCTCAGATATACCATGATAAAATAGTTCGGCTGCACGGGGTCCCAGTTTCTATCGTCTCTGATCGGGATGGACGGTTCGTAGCGCGCTTCTGGAGTAGTCTACATTTAGCATTGGGGACTAAGTTGAAGTTCAGCTCAGCTTATCATCCTCAGACTGACGGCCAAACAGAGCGGGTGAACCAAATTCTCGAAGACATGTTACGACTCTGTGCGATCGACTTGAAGTCAAGTTGGGACGTCCATCTACCGCTGGCCGAGTTTGCATACAACAAAAGCTATCAGTCCAGCATCCAAATGGTGCCGTATGAAGCTTTGTACGGCCGAAAGTGTAGATCGCCCATTTGCTGGGATGAAGTCGGGGAGCGGCAGATACTTGGTCCGGAGCTGGTGGAGCAGACTGTGCAGAAGGTCAAGTTGATACGAGAAAGATTGAAGATAGCACAAAGCCGACAGAAAAGCTATGCCGACACGCACCGACGCCCCCTCGAGTTCTCGGAAGGCGACCATGTATTCCTGAAGGTGATGCCTATGCGTGGAGTTTCCCGGTTCGGTGCGAAAGGAAAGTTGAGCCCAAGATTTGTTGGCCCGTTCGAAATATTAAAGCGAGTCGCCCCGGTAGCTTACCAAATCGCCTTGCCGCCTGCATTGTCAGAGGTACATGACGTCTTCCATGTCTCGCAATTGCGGAAGTATGTGCACGATCCGGGGCATGTGGTAGATTTGAGTAAGCTGGACCTGAAGGCGGACTTGTCATACGTCGAAGAGCCGGTGCAAATCTTGGAGCACAAGGATAAACTTCTCCGCAACCGTGCTATTCCACTCGTCCGCGTCCTCTGGAGAAACCATTCGGTCGAGGAGTCGACGTGGGAGCTTGAGTCAGAAATGAAGGAGAAGTACCCTTCATTGTTCTCGTAGAGGTATGTTCTATTTTAAGTTTCGAGGACGAAACTTTTTCTTAGTTGGTTATGGTGTAGTGCCACGTCCCTACATCGTGCCCCGTACTCTGTCCACGGGGTGTGCGAGAAAGGAACACTGTCGCTATCGATTCGGTCGGGACCGATAGGTCAGGATCGACCGAGTCGATCGGACGGGAACGGTTGAATTAAGATCCATTCCTCGTTATGGAATGTCTTCTTCGGAACCAAGTCCCATATTCAGCGGGTTGCGCCTCGAGGATTGGCTCTGCGGCTGAGTCGGGAGAGACCTCCCATTGCTCTGGTTTTCATGCCGCACTTGATTGGCTTTGGCTTTGGTTTTCGTGAATGCGTTTTTCGAGCTATGTTTTCGATGGATTTTCGTGACGCGTTTTTGAGCTTCGCATTCATATCGAATATCCTTGAATTATACAGTGTTCTAATCAGTTGCTTATGCGATTGCAGGTGATCGCGTAGGCGACGTCAGCGCAGCCAACCGGTCGCTCGCTTGAAGCAAGGCTAAGGCGAGTGGCTGACCTCCTTCGTCCCGTCCCTCTACTCCAAAAACTCAATATGTGAAGTAAAATAAATGCTTGTCATAATAGTGTAAAATTAATAAAATCGTGGCACGATACTTCACGAAACACTTGTTAACGAACTGTCGTTTTGGAAATGGAAAACATGCTTCCCTATACAATTATACTTGGTCTGTGCCAAACCAATGAATGAATCAATTAACGCTTATCGCAACGATACGGGTAAATGAGTAAATCAACTAAGTTCCAAAGAAAACGGTCATTGGACAACTTGTCGACAAGGTGTAGTTTCCTCGAACGGTTACCTAGGCCAAGGGACCGATTCGGCCCGGGAGGAACGAGTGTATAGCAAGCACCAGCCCTTCATCGGTGCGAGTTATGCGGGAACTTTCGCACAGGGCTCGCTACCCGACGCGAAAGGGTCGCCGTCTAACTCAGCTATATGTCCGCGATGGCTTGAAATTGCCAGTGGCCTTCACACCCTTCACATTGTTTAACAAATGCACCTGGCACGGGATGATTTTGATAGTTGCTCAATGTTATACAATTTCATATGCTTGCCTCAAAACATGTTAACATGCAAATCGAACAGGATGGTTAGAAAGATCATTGAAATAGCTAGCTAACATATTTACGAAACTTCTTGAATCAAATGCAGAGCTTGGATTTAATTAGCCATTCGCCAGTACATGTGTTTCATGCTGATCCTCGCTCTTTGCAGGTCCAGCGAACCAGGAAGGACGTGCCAGGTAGCTCGGCGGCGTTCGTGACTTTTGAAGCTTCGGCCGTACGTCGAAGACTTACTCTGTGACTCCACTTTTGAAGGCTCTCGACAGTCCAAGACAAATGACTCTGCGTCCCTCCCATCCAGGTCAATGGAGTACTTGTGTATATTGAGGGATGTGTGCAATGTATGGAACGGCTATCTCATCGGCACTCTTTTGTAATCAAGTCATGTTGTAGCCCGTGCGGCAAAGAGTCTTGTATCGGAGTCTGTGAAAGATGTTCATTATCAATAAAGATCAAGTTCCTTTACTTATTGTGTGTATCAATTTGTCTGCGTACTCTCTTAGATCTCGTGTTTCGGATTACCTTATGACTTGGCCTTGTGCGATCGCAAATTAGGTTCGCACGGCATCACGCCCGGGGGACGACTATCGATTCGACGGAATCGGGGCGTGACATAATGGTATCAGAGCACGGCTTTACGTCCTTGGCCTCCAGTGTCGAGTTCTAGTCTCTAACCGTTGACCTCGTGTCGATGAGAAGAGTTGTTCCATACGCTGAACCCAGGACATTTTCTGAAACTAACGAGAGTTGCCTTTCCTTTTTTCCTGCAGTTACGGGAGCTCAGGCGGAAGACGAGACGAGCGCTTCCAGCGGCTAGAGTGCTTCCAGTCCCGAGCATTCCGTCAACCCAACGGGAATGACTCCTACTGTAGCCGGACCTTCCGGCGACCCGATGCAACGTATGCTGCAGATGCTTGAAAAGCAGCAACGTCAAAACGAGCTCCATCGTCAGCAAGCGGAGGCTCGTCAGACTCAATTTAAAAATCAGTTCGAGGCTCAATTCAAGCTGCAGCAGCAGCAGCTGAATACCCTCCAGCAAATCGTACAGTCTGTCGTCGGCAACAACAACAACTCAACGATGACACCTGCCGTGACCCAGCCTGCGGTTCGATCTAACGAAGCTGAACCAGAGGCGCCCGTGCTCTCAACTGCGGCACCGAGAAGTTCTAACTTCGACGTGTCAAAATTCACTAAAAGCTGCCGTACTTCCTTCAACGGTACAGAAGATCCCTCGGTAGCGATCGACTGGCTAGAGGAGCTGGAAGATAAGTTCGAGCTCATGGGTGTCGAGGACTCAAAGAAAGTCACATGTGCTCAACTTCTACTTCGAATGAACGCACACGATTGGTTGGCTGTGCAGAAGCGGGCAATTCGACGTGAAGACGAGACGACGGCGATCTCATGGACGACATTCAAAAAGGCGTTCGAGACTGAATATCTTTCTGCAGCAGTGCGACAGGAAAAAGAAGATGAGTTTATGCAGTTAAGGCAAGGCAATATGACTGTACGACAATGTGGCCAAATTCAACAAACTGGCCAAGTTTGCTGGGGACTTCCTACCTACCACTGCAAGTCGAGCTCGACGATTTGAAGTGGGTTTACGTTCCACTATCCGCGCTCACATTTTGGTGGGTGAATACCAAACTGTGGACGAGGCACTCACCTCGGACCGGGATTCGAGATTCACGTCACACTTTTGGCGTAGCTTGCAAGAGAGTTTGGGAACTCGCCTCCAGTTCAGCTCAGCTTATCACCCGCAGACAGATGGTCAGTCGGAGCGCACGATCCAGACTCTAGAGGATATATTGAGATCTTGTACACTCGACTTCGGTGGTTCGTGGGAAGATCATCTGCACCTGGTGGAGTTCTCGTACAACAAAAGTTTCCAAGCTAGTATCCAGATGGCACCGTTCGAGGCCCTGTATGGTAGGAAGTGCATATCCCCACTAGCATGGGACGATGTGGGAGAGAGGCAGATGCTTGGTCCAGAGATGATCGCTCAGACAGTTGAAGTGGTCAGGAGAGTTAGAGATCATCTTCGCGTTGCACAAGATCGTCAGCGTCATTGGGCCGATTCTCATCGACGCCCTCTTGAGTTTTCTGTTGGCGACCATGTATTCCTGAGGATTTCGCCTAACCGTGGCGTCATTCGTTTCGGCGTACGGGGAAAGCTTAGTCCTAGGTATATAGGGCCGTTCGACATTCTGGAGCGAGTAGGAGACGTGTCCTATCGTCTCGCTCTTCCACCGTCTCTGAGTGAGGTGCATGACGTGTTTCATGTGTCCCAACTACGACGGTATATCCCGGACCCGAGCCACATCCTGGATCATTCGGAATTGGTTGTGGGTACCAACCTTTCGTATGAGGAGAGGCCCGTATCCATATTGGACCAAAGAGAGAAGATACTCAAGAACAAGACTATCAAGTTAGTCCGTGTTGCTTGGGGTCATCACTCTTTGGGAGAGTCAACGTGGGAGCGTGAGGATGATATCCGATCGCGATATCCCGACCTGTTTGGCTCGTGAGGTATAATATCCTTCTTATGCCTCATGTTTCGATTCCTTGCTTGCATGAATGATTGTTTGATTACTTAACTAATATAGCTTGCCTGTGAGTAGTATAGCTTGTCCTTGCATCTCTAGCCACTTGATTAAATTTCGAGGACAGAATTTTTTTAAGATGGATAGAGTTGTAATGACCATTGTTCGTATCATGTATCTCAGTATACGTGTACGTATTTAGACCCGTATTGCATGTTTCCTTGGTTGGTTCGGCCCAACTTGACTTGGTTCGGCTTGGTTTGCATGGTTCGGTTTTAAGTGAACCACTCCCACCTACCACCACTTTCATTAAATATCCCACCTACCACCATCCACTTTCATTAAATATCCCACTAACATTTCTCTCTCTTCATTACTTCTTCTTCTCCACCATTACTTCTTCAACCACCAGAGAGAGATAGAGAGAGTGGGAGAGCTTAGACAAGTGCATCTTGCTTCATGGAGAAAGTCCATTTTTATTGTTCCATTATTTTTCTCATGTGTTTCTAACCCACTTTAGTACTGGGCATTTTTCAATTCCATGGTTAAATTTTTGTAGATCTAGCTTTGTGGTATTTTCGGTTTCCATAATTTTGGATCTATCAAACTTGCATATTTGCTAGTTGAGGATCCCATGGTTGCAGGGAATTTCGTTTGGTCCAAATTTGACCTATGGGAATTGTCGAGCCGCATGGACATTTTTAGCACTCAGCCGCATGGCCCTTGCTCATTTTAATATAGTGGCAAGCATGCACATTTTAATGCACTACCAAGCATCAGCTTGCAGGCCTACGCCGAACACTTGGCAGTATGCAATGAAAACTGAGCCGCATGGCTTTCCTTTAAATATTTCCTTAGCATTACATTGCATTATAACTAATGCATGAAATATTTCAATGAATATTTTAATACATACTCAAGTGCATGCATTTAAGAATGCATTCTATTTATACATTCCTGTAGCATGCATTTAATGCATCTTTCTAATTTAGCCGCATGTAGTTATACAGTTTCTAAAACATTTTAGCCGCATGCAGGAGCAATATGGAGCCGCATATTGCTTGCTTCACAATGAGCCGCATATGCTTAAGAGGAAATGCATTAAATAAATGCATTCACATTTGATGCATCCAATGCATTAATAATTAATGCTTGTCCAGGCATTCTCATGCCTTGGAATTAATGAGCCGCATAAGAATAGACTTAATGTCTTTTTGCATTTAAGTCCACAAGCATCAGCCACATAAGAATAGACTTAATGCATTTTATGCATTTAAGCCCCTTAATGCCTTCAATGCATTTAAAACCCAAGCATGTAATCCACTAGCCGCATGGGTAGGGATTATTAATGTATTTTATGCATTTAAGCCCCTTAATGCATTCAATGCATTAAAACCCAAGCATGTAATCCACTAGCCGCATATGTATGGATTATTAATGCATTTAAGTCCCCTTTTATACATTCAATGCATTTAAACCCAAGCTTAAGAATGCATTTAATGCATGTAATGCATTTTCTTCTTCTCTTAGCAATTCTTAAGCCAGCTGCATATGGCTCCCCTCAGCCGCATGCATATTAATATAATATTTTAATGCATGCAAGCATACATTAATATATAATAATATATTATTTAGCGTATATTAATATAATGTATATTAATATATTTTGTATATATTAATATAATGTATTTAATGTATTAATGCATTATTAATGCATTACATTAATACATTATATAAATGTTTTAGATACATTTGCCTGCTAGCATGCATGTTTATAGATTTTGCTCAAGCCGCATATGGCCAAGTGACAGTTGGCCGCATAGAAATTTTTTGAGCCGCATGAGTCCCCGCAGCCCTTGTCCCTTCTAATATTTAATTATTACATGTGTACTTATGCTAAATTAATGGTTCCCTGACACGATGGTGACCCGTTGTGGTGCACTTTTGACATGACATGATAGTGGCCCGACGCGGCGCACTCCTGACAGTGAACATGACATGACAAGATTGGATGGCCTGGACACCGTGGGTGATTGTGTTTGTACAATTGAACCGATAATGTTTGCATCATATTTAGGACAGGGATCCCTGAGTACCACGGTCAGGGGTACCCACTATAAATGGCTAAGGCTAATAACTAGAATAATTCAGTAGTCATGAGAGATTTTTCCAGCTACAGGTGATCCCGTTATCCCGGCCACCATTGTGGGACTTGCAGCCTGCCGACGAGTAGGGCACAAGTCCAAATTCACTGATATGTGGAAAAGAACGATGCACTGTTTAACGAACCCAAGTCGCCTGGATAACCTGGATTAGCTGCAGGACTTGTGGCTAGAGGAATATCTCACTGCATGTTGTGGCAATTTAGTTAGCTAATGTAGAAAGCCGTAGTCACTGATTGGCCGGGATCGATTGTATGGTATGGTTTTTCGTGCTCGATTATTGCAAGCTTGATCGCATGATTGTCACTCTTAACAATAACGATCAGAGGCTAAGTTCGGTTCAGGCGAAGGGTTACAACCCCGGTCCTTGTTTGGTTTAAGGGTTGTAACCTGGCTCCCGGAGCAGTTCTAAGTCCTCTCTTCGTTTATTGTATTATTGCACCCCACGTCATGCTTATAAAGTTTTACCTTATCAACAAGAGTTGGAGACGGAGTTCTATTCAAGTGAAGGGTTACAACCCCGGTCCTTATTTGGTTTAAGGGTTGTGACCCGGCTACTTGAATGGTTCCCTCGTGCTCCATTTTGATGGTTGTTATTCTTTTACTTCAAGTTCTTTAATTGCTTTAAATATCATTTTCTGATGTGCTGGTTTTAGTTCTTAAATGAAGTCTCCTTTGTGGCACTTGCTCTTTCTGGGATCTGACCCAGCTGGTTTTGTGTGACCAGATTTTGGAGCTACCTCAGAGGATCTACCGACCTTCCAGCCCGATGGTGACCATCAGGCGTGACCAGGGCAACGAGTGGATTTATTTTTGCTCTCCCACTCTATTGTAAAAAAATTTATTTTGAGGCGTTTAGCCGGCGAGCACCTGTTAGCTCGTATTGCATACCTTATTATTGTCTGTATACGGGCTGTAACATGATTGACAGATCCTAGGGTTGATCATGTATGACTAAACTCTTGCTAGTCCTCACATTTTGTAACGACTAGCTTCATGATCAGCTGGATATATAATATTTGGGACGCCTTATTATTGTATATTTGGTGATCTTACATCTTGTAACATTACTTGCTTGCTTGAGATTGAGACAATTAGGCTTATTATTGACTATAGGAGACTGATGGATTGTAGTTAAACCCTCATGTATCTAGACAGCCGTGACCGTATAGTGGGGTAGATTCCATTTCATTATACGTAGCTGGCTATGTATGCGCCCGTTCTCCAGTATTCTGGTTCTGGGGTGTTACAGACTACTTGGAGCATCTCATTGCATCTTGCTAGTAACTAGGATTGTGATAACCCTAGTTAGTTAATGTAGAAAGCCGTAGGCAATAATTGGTCGTGATTGATTGGATGGAGTCTAGTCCAGTATAGTATTGTCTAGAAGTGATTGATTGCAAGATTGTACCAGAATGATTGAATGATTGTCACTCCAGATTGTTACTATAATGATTGAACTCTATTGTCACTTTAACGTATTGTACTCTTCATTGTCACTTTTATCGTTGTACTCTCTCATTTTCACCTTAATGATTGTCACCTTTAGCAATAAATGATCAGAGATTAAGTTCTGTTCATGCGAAGGGTTACAATCTCGGTCCTTATTTGGTTTAGGGATTGTAACCTGGCTTCCGGAATAGTACCTTCGTCTTCTTTTCATATATTGCCTAGCTATATTTTTATTTAGCATGATTCTCCAGTTGTCTTATGTCAATAATGCTTCATTCAATTATTTTCTTTGATTGGGACAAGTGTATTGGTATTGCACAAACCTCAATCTATGTTACTTATTGTTTTCTTACATGTTGAATGCTAATGATTTGTTAGTTTTAGTCCTTAAGTGAAGCCTCCTTTGTGGCACTTGCTCTTTCTGGGGTCTGACCCAGCTGGTTTTGTATGGCCAGATACCGGAGCAGCACCAAAGGATCTTCCTGCTTTCCAGCCCGATGATGACCACCAGGCGTAACCAGGGCATCGAGTGGGTTTCTTTTTGTTCTCCCACTGTAATATTATAAATTATTCTTTTGAGGCGTTTAGCCGACGAGCAAGTGTTAGCTCGATTGCAGCTTTACTTATTGTCTGCCTACGGGCTGTAACATGATTGACAAGCCCCGGGGGTTGATCATGTATGACTGAACTCTTGCTAGTCCTCACATTTTGTCACGACTAGCTTCATGATCATTCCAAATATGTAATGTATGGGACGCCTTACTATTGTGTATTTGGTGGTCTGACATCTTGTAACTATTATTAGTTGGTTGAGATTGAGACAATAGGCTATTTTATGACCTTAAGAGACTGATGGATTATAGTGAAACCCTCACATATCTAGACAGCCGTGACCGTATAGCTGCGTGGATTCCATTCCATTATACGTAGCTGGCTATGTACGCCTCCGCTCTCCAGTATTCTGGTTCTGGGGCGTGACATGGTTCAAGTGGTGGCCCATGCAGGTCTTGTTAATCAAGATGTGTGAGGGTTTACCGGATAGATGTCTCAATCTGTACTCTTTCTTGATCTCCACTCGTATCTTCATATCTCCTTGAATTTCTGACTTGATAACATGCTTGTATCATTGATCTATCCTGGTTCTTCTTTAATATCCCTGATGTTATTGCTTCAGTGACATCGTTCCTGTTGATCAGCCAGAAGGAGCTCAGTCCTCAGCAGCAGCCTCCCGAGCCGTGCCTCCTGGAGAACCAATACCACCAGTTCAGCCCGTCCAGCCAGCAAGGTCAGAAGATGGAGGCTTGGTAGGACTCATCCGTGAGTTGCTTGCGTCCCAAGATCGTCAGGGAGATGCCCTGTACCAAGTAGTACAAGATGCTATGAGTGGAAGTGGTCCTCGAGGGAACAGTGCGGTCAACAGTTTCAAGCGCCTGAACCCTCCATTCTTCGATGGCAGCGAGGATGCCATTGCTGCCGATGCTTGGCTACAGGATACAGAGATGATTCTCGAAGCCGCAAAGACTCCAGAAGACGAGAAGGTGGTTGTGGTGCGCCTACAGTTATTGGGATCTAGCCCGCAGTTGGTGGGCCGCACAAGCAGTGGGATTGGCAACACCTGTCTCCTGGGCAGTGTTCAGCGAGAAGTTCCTAACCAAGTATTATGATACAGTGGCTCGATATGACTTGCAGACCAGGTTCAATAATCTTAAACAGATGGGGAGGACGGTCGATGGTTATGCGGCCGAGTTTTTTAGATTCAGTCGGTTTGCTCCCACCTTGGTGGCAACCGAGTTTGACAGAGCGCAGAGGTTCCAGCAGGGACTTCACCTGGAGATTATATTGGCAGTAGAACAGTTCGAGCATCAGACCTTTGATGCGGTGTTGCGAGCAGCGAGGAGGCACGAGTATACCTCCCAGAGAATAGTGGACAGGACCGAAGGTCGGAAGCGGTCCCATAGTCAAATGAATCAGTTTTCAGCTCCAGCCCCGGCAGCTAGGGCTTTGACTATTGGAGCTCCGAGGCGAGCGGCCTCAGTGACGTCGGTTCAGCACTCAACCCCGACGTACTCTCAGCAGAAACAGAAGCAAGTGCAGCCTTCCGCCGTGGGCTGTTCTTATTATGGGAAGCCTGGACATGTGGTAGCGGAGTGTCGCAAGGCGTTGGGATTGTGTTTATTGTGTGGAGCACCGGACCATAGGGTGGGGTCCTGCCCTTTCAGAGTTGATTCAGCATCGACAGTATCTAGTCCCTCGGTTAGGGGACCAACACCAACACCAGCACCAGCTCCAGTTCACCAGCAACATCAGTTCCCGTTCCCGAGGCCATTGTCGACTCAGGCCCAGACTTTCCAGCAACAGAACCCGCGACAGTTTGCCCTAGCCCAGGCTCAGGTTCAGAATCGGCCGAGAGGTATAGGTGTCCTCTCATCTTGCTTTTCAACCGTCATTATGTGGGGTGCATGACGTATTTCATGTATCTTAATTGCGACAGAACATTCCGGACCCGAGCCATATCCTAGGTCATTCGAAACTGGTTATTGGTACCAACCTTTTCGTATGAGGAGAGGCCCGTGTCCATGTTTGACCAAAGAGAGAGACCTCAAGCGCAAGACTATCAGTTCAGTCCGTGTTGCTTAGGGTCAACCCTCTTTGGGAGAGTCAAACTTGGGAGCATGAGGATGATATCTGATCAGGTCATCCCGGCTGGTTTGACTCGTAAGGTGTAATATCTTCCTTATGCCTTACGTTTCGAGTCCTTGCTTGCATGAATGATTGTATGATTGATTGGTAGTGGTAGATTGCCTATGATAGAATAGCTTTCCCTTACATCTCTAGCATCTTGATTAAATTCCGAGGACGAAATTCTTTTAAGGTGGGTAGAGTTGTAATGCCTGTGGTTCGTATTACGTATTTTTGGAATACGTGTACGTATTTTATCTTGTATTGCATGATTCCTGGCTTAGCTTTTCCTTCTTGGCTTGGTTTATTTCCTGGGTTGGTTCGGCTTGGCTTGGTTTTTGCCTTGGTTCATGATGAATCAAGGGTGAACCCCTACCTACCACCACCTTTAATATTTATTACCCATTCTTCTTCTCTCTCTTCATTAACCTCTTCTTCTTCTTCTTCTATTTACTTCTTCACCTACCAGGGAGAGGGGTCTAGGCAAGTGCAACTTGCTTCATGGAGGGACTCCAATTTTATTGCTTTATTCTCTTCCTTACAGCATTTTATTATACTTTAGTACTTGGCATTTTTACTTTTCATGGCCAGATTCTTGTAGATCTAAGTTTATTTTATTTTCAGATTTCCTGGATTTTGATCTACTTAATCTTGTTATTTCTGAGCTTGATGGTTCCATGTTGTAGAGCATTTCATTCTGCCCCGTTTTGACCTATGGAAGTTCGAATTTGGGCTCCGGATGATAGAGTTATGGAGCTTGAGGACTTGGCTCTCATGGTGTTCTTCTTCTCGAAATTTCAGAGAAGATGAACTGTGCTTGACTTGACCGCATGAATATTTCATGCGACAAGTGTTCTCTTCAGCCGCATGACTGAAAGTACTTGAGCCGCATGAGGGCCGAACTCATCTAGCCGCATAACTCGCTCAATCCCCAGCCGTATAATATTCTGAACTTCTTGAGCCCCATGAAATGCTACCCTTAGCCGCATGCTCTCTTCCCGCTGGCCGCATGAATGATCTGACTTAGTCTCATGCGCCCTCTCTTCCCGCTGGCCGCATGGGACTTTACTTGACCCAGCCGCATGAGAACTTCTTCCCAGCCGCATGGAACTCGCTCGACCCCAGCCGCATAGTACCCCGCACTTCTTGAGCCGCATAGGCCTTGCTTCCGCGAGCCGCATGAGAACTTTTCCCCAGAGCTGCATAAGGGCGGAACCCAGCAACCGCATGAGGCCGAGTCCATCCTCAGCCGTATAGGGTCCACCCCTCCCCGCTAACCGCATATGACCCTCCTCCTAGCTCAGTCGCATGCGCCTAACCCTATCTAGCCGCATGGGCTGTTCTCTTCCCAGCCGCATAGGATCATTTCTGGCCGCATATGCCTGAGCCGCATGGCTCTCCAATAGCCCGGTATACTATTATTTTATTATTATTTGCCCATGTCTTGTAAACTCCTATTGTATATTTTTACGCTCATTTTATATCCTTACGCCTTTTGTCCTGAACTAGATAATGTCACGTCCCACTTCCGCATAAGCGATCGTCCTCGCTAAGGCGTGATGTCGCACGGGCCTAGGTTGCGCCCGTGCAAGGCCAAGTCCAGAAACGGCCGATTTGAGCTAGGCCACAGAGTCGCACAGAGTGTCCCCATTTGCAGCGAAAAGTAAATGAACATAATTAGAAGCGAATTCAAACTCTTTATTGATATTCAAGAAGTTTACAAGCGGCGCTAGGCCGAGTTTACAAGTCGCTCAAGCTCTCCCTCTCTGAAACATAAAAGGCGTGCCAAGTGGCTTACAAGATGGAATGATTCATGGCGATGTTCCGATACATTATGTCCTGTATATGGTGCTCCAGCTCCTTGCAACGCTCCAAGGCTCCAGAGATAGCTCCGTGCCTTAGCACGCTCGATGGAAGCTCCGCACCCGCCGACGTCTCCTGCATCCTGCAAGCAGACTGTGGGGTTATCAGTACATTGTTATGCACTGGTGGGGAGGCTAGCTAGCCCACAATGCTATTATTACCAAACACGTTCTATTTACTTTTGTGCACCATCTATCATTCAGTTTCTTTCTAATCTTGCCTTAGGATCAGTTTCATGCATATTTCATAACCTATCTCGTGTTGCCAAAATCAATGTGTCGCATGGAAATACATGTACGACTTACCCATACTTACCGTCCGGCCTTTCCTATCCAAAGTAAACCAAGTTAGTCAACAATTTATAGAAAATAACTTAACGTGATTCATGTGAACTTTCAATGTCAAGGGCGTGTCCCTGCTTCGGGTCCTAGCACGTCGTAGGCGTATTTTCTAACTCATTTGCCGAAGTACTCTCGATTATCTGGTGTGTTATATTCAAGCATGTTCCGAAGGCACTTCATTTAGTTAACTTAGACTACTTTGATTTCAATGCAAGGACTTGCACGTGGATTGCCACCAGCAAAGCCCACTTAAATCTATATGCACCGGTCGCTGGCATCACAAGCCATTTTGGACATAACCAAGCCGTTGTATTTCTCAACTAACGTAGGGTGCGGGCTGGCACACACCCCGTTAGTCTCTTGAAATACTGCTGCACTTACGTCCCCTGGATGGCCAAGTCCACACCCAGGCAGCCCGTAAGCCATATTTTTGATTTCCGTCCGGACCGGCCACGTCCCCCCTTTGACCGTGCCGCTGGAAATCCCTTATATCTCCCACCTCCCGTATACGAAGGGATTGTCCACGACCATTTCGTATTATTTGTCATTTTAACTTAACGGCTGTCACCGAGCCGTAGGCTAACCCTTAGCCATAATGCGTTATCGACCAGGTTTGCGTCCGTACATCGCGGGTAGCGATCCCCGTTACACGTGTCCGTCATACCTGTCGCTAACCATTCCTTTCTTCCTTATCTTTTATTCATTCTTTCTTTTCTTTCTTTTCTTTCTTTTCACTTGTCTGTTCGTTCATTGATTCATTCACGTATTCATTCTTTCATTCGTTGGTTCAATCATTCACTTATCCATTCATTCTTTCATTCACACGTTATGCAACTCCCCGTACGGGAGTCACCTTGGCGACCCATCGGTCCCATAGTCTTTCAATGTTGCTATACTCTACTCGGAACGACTATGTTGATAGTCTTCCCGTTTCATTGTTGTAATCAATTCATTATTTCATTGTTTAAACGCATAAGGGACTTGAACGTAAGCTTGTGCCTTAGCACAAGCGTGGAGCGCGGTGCGAGGGTTCTTACATTTTCCATGTTCTTTTCAATATTCTATACAAGCATACAAGATGGGATTATTCTCTTAGCTAGGTGCGTTGAGTCATTTATTAGCATGCGCGATGTTATCGCCTAGCGATTCTAGTATTAGTGTCCGTATTGTTATGTGTCTAGGCTAAGCAAAGACGGGTTCATCGGAGCCACCCACCTTAGCGATGTTCGCAATCGGCCGAGCGATACTCCGAGCGTGCCTTTGAAAGTCTAAGTCTGGATTCATCTTCGACGGGCCAATGTAGCCTTGCATCGATTCTTCATCAGGTCGATGCCAACTCTTCGGGTCGACGGCTCGTTTGAGTCGTTGCATTCGCCGTTTGAATCGGCGTTCCGCTAGGGCGGAGCGGGTCATTACAGATAATCACGAATTTATTTAATATGTTTGGAAGTGATAATTGAACATGACATGACATGACCTGATAGTGGCCCGTCATGGTGCACTCTTGACCAGTAAACTTGATATAATAACCTGACATGATATATCTTGATAAGCTGTTGCGACGGCTACCTGACATGATATGACCTGTATAAGTAACCTGGACATCGTGGGCGATTGTGCTTGTACAAATAATCCAGTCCTGTCTTGCATCATGTCTAGGAGGGGACTCCTGAGTACCACGGTCAGGAGTACCTACTGAAATGGACTAAGGTTAATGATTAGAATAATTCACTAGTCATGAAGAGATGTTCCCCAGCTACAGGCGATCCCGTTATTTCGGCCGCAAATGTTTGGACTTGTAGCCTGCCGACGAGTAGGGCACATTTCCAGCCCACTGTTATGTGGGGCACCCTTCATTGTCACTTTTATGATCGAACTCTATTGTCACTCTCTCTGATTGTCGCTATACTGATTGAACTCTCTAAATTGTCACTATAATGTTCGTCTGGATAACCTGGGTAGCTGCAGGGCCTGTGACTACTTGGAGCATCTCATTGCATCTTGCTAGTAACTAGGATTGTGATAACCCTAGTTAGTTAATGTAGAAAACCGTAGGCAATAATTGACCGTGATTGATTGGATGGAGTCTAGTCCAGTATAGTATTGTCTAGAAGTGATTGATTGCAAGATTGTACCAGAATGATTGAATGATTGTCACTCCAGATTGTTACTATAATGATTGAACTCTATTGTCACTCTAGCGTATTGTACTCTTCATTGTCACTTTTATCGTTGTACTCTCTTATTTTTACCTTAATGATTGTCACCTTTAGCAATAAATGATCAGAGATTAAGTTCTGTTCAGGCGAAGGGTTACAATCTCGGTCCTTGTTTGGTTTAGGGATTGTAACCTGGCTTCCGAAATAGTACCTTCGTCTTCTCTTCATATATTGCCTAGCTATATTTTTATTTAGCATGATTCTCCAGTTGTCTTATGTCAATAATGCTTCATTCAATTATTTTCTTTGATTGGGGCAAGTGCATTGGTATTGCACAAACCTCAATCTGTGTTACTTATTGTTTTCTTACATGTTGAATGCTAATGATTTGTTGGTTTTAGTCCTTAAGTGAAGCCTCCTTTATGGCACTTGCTCTTTCTGGGGTCTGACCCAGCTGGTTTTGTATGGCCAGATACCGGAGCAGCACCAAAGGATCTCCCTGCTTTCCAGCCCGATGGTGACCACCAGGCGTAACCAGGGCATCGAGTGGATTTCTTTTTGTTCTCCTACTGTAATATTGTAAATTATTTTTTTGAGGCGTTTAGCCGACGAGCAAGTGTTAGCTCGATTGCAGCTTTACTTATTGTCTGCCTACGGGCTGTAACATGATTGACAAGCCCCGGGGGTTGATCATGTATGACTGAACTCTTGCTAGTCCTCACATTTTGTCACGACTAGCTTCATGATCATTCCGAATATGTAATGTATGGGACGTCTTACTATTGTGTATTTGGTGGTTTGACATCTTGTAGCTATTATTAGTTGGTTGAGATTGAGACAATAGGCTATTTTATGACCTTAAGAGACTGATAGATTGTAGTAAAACCCTCACATATCTAGACAGCCGTGACCGTATAGCGGCGTGGATTTCATTCCGTTATACGTAGCTGGCTATGTACGCCCCCGCTCTCCAGTATTCTGGTTGTGGGGCGTGACACCATTATATCTTCCACTATATAAGAGGGTTCAAAACGACTTAAGATTGAGTCATCTAAGCCGTATGTATATCATTGACTATTTTATTTTTTAAAAAAAACTACAGAAGATAAAAAATATATATACTTTCTCTCATTTTCTTCCGCACAACCGACTATCCTCTTTTTTTATTTTTCTTCGACATAATTAAATAACCTCTCTTTTAGTCACATATATCCATAACAAACTATAATTAAATTTAAACTAAATTTCTATAAATCTTAACCAAAATATAAATATAAAAATATATATAAACAAATCTTAATTTAATTTTAAATATTTAAATTATATTTTGATAAGATTAAAAAAATAAAAATTATTTTATGTGCAACGCACGTGGTTTTACTAGTAGTATATAGTGCTAGTACTCCAAAGTTCAATTTTTTTTATTGTTTAGTTATAACTACCGGTAACTTTCACCAGTGCATTACACACACGTAAAAAAAAATATTGAAAAATAATTTAGATTATAATTTGTTAAAGATATTGTTGTCCCTTAGAGTCGAACTCACCCAACCAAAGATAATGACTTACACCTTAATCACATGAGTTAGAGGCGTTCGACAATATTTAAATAATTTTAGGTGGTAAAATAATTAAATTTTATTTATTTATTTTTAAATTTTTTATTATTTGAGGATATATGGTTTAGACGACTCATTTTTAACGGTTTTCAAACCTATTTTAAAGAGAGGAGATATAGTGCACTTTAAACTACTGTTGTTATTTTTTTATTATTTTATAATGTATTATAAATGTATGAATTGACTATTTTGTTCAGATACTATGACATCATTTAAAAAAAAATTCACTAGTACAAACAGAAAAAATAAAAAAATAAAAAAATTCACCCTTAAATATTTTTGTCAACGGTAATGACAATAAGGATTTCAAAATCCAAGGTATAATAGATTTCATAATCCCAGACAGAGTAAATTTTATTTCAGAATCGAAATGATAATTATAGATTTATAAATTTAGCTAGAATAATTGTCATTTGGATTTTGAAATACAAATCCAATGTTAATTATGAAACGTATGTTGATTCTGAAAATGCACATTTGTCTTTCATAACTATCATTTTGTAAGTTTTTTTTTTTTTTTATTTCTTGGCATTGGTGTGAGTAATAACCATGGGTAGAGGCTTAAACAAGTAATATATTATACAAATGTATCTTTAAGAGAGTTTATCCTTCGCCCACAATGATTTGTCTCGTCAGTAAAATATTGTGGTATTAGGACGTTGTATGAAAGTATGTAGTTAAGGTACTTGATAACTCTAGTTGATGTTTATGGATAGAAGTTTGAATTTTCAATATTTTGGTTGTTGACAAAATAATCAATATAAGGATCCACAAGTTTTAAAGGGTTTTAATCTATAGTGAGCACAATCCAAATCTATAGTTAGCAAAATTAGCAAATATCTATAGTTTAAATCTATATTTGGTTGTTGACAAAATAATCTATAGTTTTAAAGGGTTTTAATCTATAGTTTTAAAGGGTTTTAATATACCAAAAAAGAAAAACTCTAACAATGCAAAATCATAGGTAGCAAGGGAGTGAACCAACACTTTTGAAGCCCCATGGACCGTGAAATCTTGTGGGAACTATATTTCAAGAGAAAATTCAATGTTTTGGCGCACACCTTTAAGACTAAGAATGCAATAGCACATCACAAAGATAACTTAGCATATAGTTTTTTAAAAAATGGTGGAAATTTGGAGGTGGCCTTTACAATTTATACACTCCATAGATTTCTCAACTAACAAAATGAGCAAATATCGAATCAACTAGACTCCGACTTTGATTCAAATTTAAAGGATGGTTCTCCATCAATGTGACCTTGAGCAAATAATGTTAGAAAGTGTTAGCTTATTACTAGTCATATGTTAAGCACCTCGCACAATAATATGCATGTATGGTTAACGATAATTCATCGTGCACTAAGTAGTCACTAATGATCTGTTTGATTGTTTGAAAGTGACGATGGAAAAGAGAAAATAGAAAACATTCATGAAAAATGAGTGATTTTCTTGTACGGGAAGTATAAAGTTATTTGGTTGGATAATGAAAGTGAGTATTTATAAGATTCCATATTTAATTGGTGGTTGAAAGTGGAAGTAGAAAATAATGTCATAATAAAAAAATATTAATTTTATTTTAAATTAACATAACTATTAGTATCAATTCCTGAAATTATTTATTTTAATCAATAATTAGTTATTATAATATTTTAATTAATAATTAGTTACTATATTATTTCATTAACTAAAATGTAATAACTATTCCACTTGTCCCAAATTCAATAGGGAAAAAAAAACTTAAAAGTTTTATTAGGGCTTTCTCAAAAAATCACTAGACGATGATGACAAAACTAGCGCGGACAAGATCCGCACGAAGCGTCCGAATTGACATAACGACCGGCTAAAAATCGTATACAGAAGACATGCAATTGAACTGAGTCCGTACATACTGGAAAAAAAAAAAAAAAAAAAAAAAACTCAAAAAATCACTCAAACTAAAAGAGTCCTTTTACTCGTGGCCAAATTGGCACTACTATCTATGCTTGCTAACTCTTGACCAGGGGCCAATAGCCATTGCCCTTCCCCTTTTCGCAATGACTTTTTCCTTGAGAGCCGTGGTCTTCCTTCCACACTGCATACATACTATTTATAGTTGGTTTTTCTTGTCATCTGCTATTGCTCACTGCTCAGTCTATAGTCACATAGTGTTCCTTCCCTTTGCTCTTTGCAGCAGTACATGACCAGAGCTATACTGACAGCCATGTCTTGTTAACAAGAACCTAGACCTGACATTTATGATCCAGAATGCGAAAAATTATATCAGAAGCATAAAATTTTTAAAAAATTGTGTAAAAAAAATAAAATTTGGAAAAATTACAAACTAGAAACCACTGCGTCTCAAAGTAGGACGTAAAAAAATAAAATACTTCCTAAAAATGAGCGTTGAAAATTTGAATGATGATTACTTGGCTTAGCTAACATAAACTAAATTTCTCTCCCCAGTATATTTTTTTTAACGCCAAAAAAATGGGCGTATTTTTTCGCACTGTCATGGTAATAGGAATAGCTAAGCTACAATATTCGGAAATAGACGTGACAACCAACATACTTATATGTACTCGTGATTGATGATCCCGTATCTCTAGATTCTTTGCCATTCTCTCTCTTTACTTTTGCTACCAAATAGTTCTCTTTCCTATAAGGGGCTGTTTGGATAGATGTAACTCTTTGAAAGTGTGAAAGTGACACTTACACCATGATGAGTTGCAGTTGAAAGTGTGAAAGTGGCACTTTTCAAAATGCGTTTGGATGTAGTACTTTTTTTCTCCTGCAAGTGCAAGAAAAATGGATTTGGTGTTTGGATGGTAGTTGAAAGTGGAGAGAAAAAGAGTTCGGTTGTTTGGATGGTGGTTGAAAGTGGATGTTGGAATTAGAAATATAATAACCAATAATTAAATTAATTACCATAATAATAATAATAATAATAATAATTATTATTATTATTATTATTATTATTATTATTATTAAACAAAAAAAATATTGACTATCATTTTTAATTTAATTACCATAATTAAACGAAAAAAAATATTGACTATCATTATTAATTTAATTATCCTAATTATCTATCAATTATTGACTATTTTTAATTAGTGCCTAGATCCAAAAAGTTGCAGTGCTGCCTCTTCCGGAGAGTTCCAACCCGAGATACGAAAAAAAAATTTGGATGTCAAAAGTGGGAAAACACAGGGTACAAGAACTCTGATCGGGGTCTTGTCATCCTATTTTCACTTGCATACCATAACCAACCAAACGGCTGAACTCTTGTGAATTCAGCCCAGTTACAAAAAAGAGAGGAGATCTGGCTCACCTTCCTGCAACCAAACAGACCCTAATATGAGCCTCTCCTCTTCTTCTATTCATGATTATTTTGTTCTTTATATCACCTGTGGGGCATCGTATCCACTATCTACAAAATTTATGTGGGACATAATATTAAACGTCCAACTTTGGAGCGTTTATTTTTGTTCTCAATATTACACATAATATTAAACGCCCAACTTTGGGGCGTTCATTTTTGGTGCGTATTTTTTAGAGGAGAGAAGCTTAGTTAATTTTAACTAAGTCAATTAATTATCATTCAAATTTTTGACGTTCATTTTTAGGACGTATTTTTTTTTACGTCCTACTTTCAGACGCAACGGTTCATAGTTTGCAATTTTTCTAAATTTTGTTCTTTTTACACAATTATTTAAAATTTTTATGCTTTTGATACAATTTTTCGTTCATAATGTTGAGAGAGAGGGATTTGCTGTTGAAATGTGGAAGGGTGTAGAAAGTGCAGTAGTAGAGATGGAAGAGTTGGACTTGATTTTTTTCTTTTTTGGGATTAAGAAAATACAAAGTGCATACTGATGCAAAGAACAAATTGGTCTCAATTTTTTTTGTTTTTCCATGTGTAATATGAATCTTGGAATACGATGAATGATGTAAAAAAATAATAATAATAATAAATTTCTGGCTTAATTGTAGTTGGATATTCCCAACTCCGCTACTTTTCTTAATTTAATACCTTAAAATTTATATTATACCAATTAATTATGTCCAAAACTGTTGTAAAATAAATTGCTACTTTGATGATATTGAGGAACAATACAAAATATGCTAAATTACAACCTGATACCCTCAACTATTCGAACTTTTTAACTTAATACTCTCAACTTTGATAGTTATCAACTTGATATCCTAAACAGAAAATTGCATAAAAGCATTAAAATTTTATATAATTGTACAAAAAGCATCAAGTTTTCCTAAATTCTACTTTGAGCATCCATTCGGCAATTGAAAAGCCGTATGATGATGTCAGCTGACATCAACTTGGATTAACCGTTAACCAAGAGTGGATTAAATAGGATTAAGGTCGAACGGCAAATGGAAAGTCGTTCGCTGACGTCAGCAAGCGACAATTGAATTTCCGTTTGTGCCAAATTGAGTGTCATGTGCTGGAGCATGCATGGTTGTTGGCATAGTATTAATCATGGTGCATGAGCATGCATATTCATGTTCATGTTGTCCATGCAATTGAAATGTTTGGAAGCATGCATGGCTGTTGGCATAGTATTAATCATGGTGCATGAGCATGCATGTTCATGTTCATGTTCATGTTGTCCATACAATTGAAATGTTTGGAAATTAAATTTTGTGCATCGAACTAAGAATTGAATTGTACCAAACGGCAATTCAATTGCCGCTTGCTGACGTCAGCTGACGTCAGCGAACGACTTTCTATTTGCCGTTCGACCTTAATCCTCCCCTCCTTATTTAATCCACTCTTGGTTAACGGTTAATCCAAGTTGATGTCAGCTGACATCGTCATACGACTTTTCAAATGCCGAATGGATGCTCAAAGTAGAATTTAGGAAAACTTGATGCTTTTTGTACAATTATATAAAATTTTAATGTTTTTTATGCAAATTTCTGTATCCTAAATTTTAAAAACGACGAAATTATCTATCATCTCCCCCCCCCCCCCTTTTCCAACCGGCTGTCACCACCCCGCCACTCCTGCCCCGTGGCTATGGTCTCTCCCTGCGCCGCGCCCCTAACTTCGTCCCCCCCTCCCCCCTATCTCCTCGCCGCCATGGACGAAGAGAGGGGAGGGGAGGGAGGGACGCGGGAGTGGTGCAGCTGTGGCGTGAAGAGGGGGTCGGAGGCGTTGAGGTGGTGCAGCCGCGGGATGGAGGCGGCGGGGGTGGTGACAGCCGGTATCAAGTTGGGTATCAAGTTGATAAATGAGGGATAATTTCGTTATTTTTAAAATTTAGGATATCAAGTTGATACTTATCAAAGTTTAGGGTATCAAGTTGAAAAGTTTGAATAGTTGAGGGTATCAAATTATAATTTAGCTTTATAATATCTTTGATGCTCTAAGTGTTTGAGAGATGCCAAAGTGTTTAGTTTTATAATATTGAAAAATGTTGTGGTCTTAAAGGTCCGTGTATTTTGAATAGTCAAGCAAATGATAAATGATGCATATTTTGCAAAAATTGAATTGTACTATGATTTTTGATGTCACTACTATGTTGAGGAATCTTAGATACTCATTTTCATTAAGTAGTATACAAATTTATATTAAGTAATACATAAATTTGTCCACAATTTTCTTTCTTATAATGTTGCATGTGATTAATTTTATGTTTTTTTTTAAATCTTTTATTTTATTTGAGAATAGGTTTTTTAGAATTTAGAATAAATTTTGATGGACTTGAAGTCATGTCAAAAAATCTAAGAATTGAGTTTTTAAACTTACGTTTTTAATGTTTTCTTGGAACTTAGAAGTTGACTTTGGTGTACCTGAACTTATGTTAAGAATTGAACTTAGTGGATGTGTTGGATGTTTTAAGTTCATTTTTAAATATTTGCGACTTATTACGTATTGTTTAAATAAATTTGATTAATTGTTTGGTTGTAGATACTTGGTTTTGAAATTTAATGCTTACAAAAACAAGGTTTTTAAAAATCTAGATTAAGAGGTTTGACAATAATAAGTGTATTGATTGATCAAATGTTAATTTAAAATACCGCTATCGAATAAAAATGGATCGAATGCGTTTAATCGAAAATCCGATTTTAAATGGTACAATTAGGGCTGGGCACGGGTCGGGCCGGGCCAAAATTTTGTAGACCCGAACCTGATCCGTGCTTTAACGGGGAGGGGCAGGACAGGTCAATTTTTTTTGGGAACCGGACCTGACCCGATGGAAACGGGTCTAATCCGCAACAACCCGCGGGTCCATACGGGTCTAAAATTTATCATATACAAAAAAAAATTATATACAAAAGTAACAAAACTATCCCTATGATAAATCAATGATAAAAAAAAAAAATTATATACAAATTTGAAAGTTGGAAAACTAAATGATAAATCAATGAACCAGGAACTTGAATGAATTGCTGCACATATGAATATATAATCCACCGTACAAATTTAAATCATATAATCATTCCTACCAAGTACCAACTGCAATATGTCAAATTTTGTCAAAAAGTTGTCATGCTTTTTTTTTTTTTAATTTGTCAAAATTTTGTAATCTGACAAAGTTTGTCAAAATTTTGCTACAACCTAAATCAATGAAGGCTATGAGCCTTGAAGCAGGAACTGAGCTTAAATTTGTCAAGATTTGTCAAAAAAATAATAATTCAAATATGTAAAATTACATCATATTAACTGCAAAGTTTGAATCATATCTTCGTCGGAGATGGAGGATGCCGGAGATGGAGGCAGGAGGTGGTCGGGCGCCGTCGAGGAGTCGAGGTGGAGCCGGTTCCACGCCGTCGAGGAAAACGAGGTCACGAGAGTCGAGAGGAGAGTCGGTGCCGTGCGTCGAGGAAGACAAGAGAGATAGAGCTGGAAGTCTGGACCGCCGTCCGTCGGTACAACGCCGCCGCCGTCCAGGAAGACGAAGTCTCCTTCGTTCTTTCTTAGGGCCGGCGGGCTGATGTAGGGAATTAGGGATTAGAGAATTCTGTAAAGAGGGGAAAAGTTAATCGACTGAGCCTGAGCCCTAAAATTTACTATATACAAATATACTTAGATGGTTAGGTTTGAATAAATTTACAATAATACCCCTCCAAACGGGCCGGGCCGGGGCCCCGTGTATTTTCAAATTGTGACCCGTCCCGAACCGTAAATATCACAGGACCCGTTCCGTCCCGTCCCGTTTCAGTTTTGAAATTTTAGATCCGGCTTGTTTGGGTGTTTTACGGATCGGTTCGGGTTGAAACCGTGGATCCTGGACCCGTATGTCCAGCCCTAGGTACAATACTAATATTAATATTTTAAATATTAATTAAAAATATCAAAAACCAACCGAAATATATTCAAGTACACAACATGAGAAGTACTACAAATCAAGAGTGCACAAAATTTTAGAGAAATAGAGATTACGAAGACAAATTCAAGTAATGACAAGACATCATGTGTCTCCAACCCAGCGGTCGTTACGATCCTCTTTGTCAGGCATCTAGTTTGACCGAGCAATGTAGTTTGTCCATAAAGCATGAAGTTAGAAAGCTGGTCATCTTGACAGGCCAAGATTTAGATGGTGTAGTATTGAGTTCATTTTTGTTCCTCCATCGAAACCTGTAGAAATGTTTACTTTTTCACTCGAAAATTGTCACTTATCAAATTGGGGATCAAAACTAGTGTAGATGTTTACTAAATCACTCTCAACGTAGTTTTAGGTTGAATAAGAATGACACGTAATAATTTTTTAGTGGAAGGTCGAATCCAAGTGACCCTTGTGATTAATGGGAATAGATATAAAAGTTCTGACTTGATGGCGAAAGATTAGTGGATCGGGGCATGAAGCATATTATTTCTTACATTTATGAGAGCTGGGGAGTTGGGGGCAGTGGATTTGAAAGACATGCAATGCAATATTTACAAAAAAAATTCAAACATTACGTATGGTACTTAGTATGCCACACTGCAAGATATTAAGAAAGAATTTGACACCTATAGAAAATGGGACAAAATACAGATTGAACATGATGCTGAATGCAGGTCATAGAAGGAAAAAAAAAAGGGAAAAAATTGGAGGCAGGAATCGAATAAATGAGAAAAAGAAAACAACAAATGCTCGTCCATTTTAGGATTATAGGGGTGCATTCGATTTCGAATTCAATATAATCGAAATAGTCAACGATCGAATAAACCGAAATTCTAAAAATACAAAATCGAAGCCGTACCGAAATTAAGCATAACTGAAACCAAACCGAACCGAACCATCGATTCGGTTTATTCGATGTGTTCGGTTGGACTATTTTTCTTATTTAATTGGCCGGACCCAAAATTGAAATTATGGTCAAATTATATTTTAAAAAAAACAATCTTTATATATACGTTTGTTGTATTTCAAAATTGGATTCAAAACTAAATTATTTATTAAATTATCAAAGTTGAACTTTTAAATATATATATATAATTATTATTTTTAAAATGTAAACAAAAAATACACATTTAATTATAAAATAGGCACAAATTTGAGGATAATTTATAATTGCGTATGTTTTATTCGATTTTCGGTTTCGAAACCAAAACACAAAATCAAAAAAAGAAAATATAATATGTTTCGGTCCAAATAATGCTCAACCCCTAGATATGAGCTTGTTACTCTGTTGTGTTACACCCTTTGGAACACACATCAGTTTACACAATGTCTTTGCAGTAAGAGCATCTCCAGCCCTATTGTGACTTTGGAAAAAAAGTTAATGTCACATAGGAATGCCAAAATTTTATTCAAAAGTTCTTTTCCAATGCAATTGTCAAGTCAATTATGAAGTTTATGTGGCAAAAATTAAAGAAGACATTGTGAAGTTGATTGTCTTGTTCTAGACAATGCACTTGACAATGTCTTCTCTTCCATGACATCAATTATGAATAAAAAAATATTAGAAAACAGAAAGAAGATGAGTAGTGTCTTAAAAGTTGTCTTGGAAGTTGAAAAAAATACTTTTTATTGTCTTCTCAATACTTTTGCATTGGAGAGAGTTTTTCTATCTCATTGCCTTTTGAGATATAATTTTGCCACATAAATAAGACATTGTCTTGTGGCTCATGCCACATAGGAGCCACCTAAGACTCACAACACTTAACAAGACAATAGGGTTGGAGATGCTGAGGAGACAATAAAAAATATTTTTTCCAACTTCCAAGGCAACTCCTCCACTTATTCAACTTTTTTATAAATTTTTCTATTCATAATTGATGATGTGGAGACAAAGTCATTGTGAAATGCATTGTCTAGATCTAGACAACCAACTTCACATTCTCCTTGCCATGTCAGCTTCATATTTTATTCTACATTTGTATTGGAAAATTTTTTTTGAAATGAAAGTTCGTCGTTCCTATGTGGCAACCATTTTTTCTAAACTCACAATAGGGTTGGAGATGCTCTAAGAGCATCATTAGTAAGGCTCATCCCATTTTCTAGATTCTAGATTTAGAATGTAGGAGCTCATTTTGTAGAATAGTAAGTACCATCTTTAGTCCTAATTTCTACAATTTCGGTTCCGTCCCATCCAAGGGTGCTATAGGTTGGGCCTCCCAATTTCTAGATTCTAGATTGTAGGAACTCATTTTGTAGAATAGTAAGTCCCAATTTGGAGCCCAACTTTCTAGATTCTAAACTTTACATTATTTTTTCCGACATCAATTTTTGACCACACAATCTTTGGGACCGGAGCTCACTTTATCATTTCCTACTATTCTCATACAAATCCAACCCTTTCTATATTTATCTTTTTTTTTGAAATTTTGGACCCCAAATTGCATTTGAGAGTCCCAACTACTAATGATGCTCTAAGGAGGCTGCAGGTTTAGTGGTAAATGGCCATGGCCATCTGCGCAGCAGTGAGAAGTATGGCCATGGCGGGATAAAGGGCTAGCTTTTCCCTGCTGCTGCCATGCATTTAAGGGGGGTGTTTCACTTGTTTCGTCCTAGCTAGCTAGCTCTGGTAGTACAATAACTTCGAAAGGACATGTGGCGGTGGTAGAAGAAGAGGAAGGTTTTGATTCTTGATTCTTTGCTGGTAGAATGAAATCCTAAATTTTCTGGTTGGTCCGGTCTTCTGCCCCTCCCCTCTACTCTACTCTACGGACCGGTCCACATGATTAGGTTGTTCTATCCATAGTTTTGGTTGTCCCTTAATTTTTTTTATTGTGGACTGATTCTGGAGGACAACCGCGACTCCGACCTCTTAGAGCATCATTAGTAGTTGGGACTCTCAAATACAATTTGGGGTTCAAAATTTCAAAAAAAAAAGATTTAAATGTAGAATGGGTTGGATTTATATGAGAAATTGAGAATAGTAGGAAGTGACAAAGTGAGCTCCGGTTCCAAAGATTGTGTGGTCAAAAATTGATGTGAAAAAAATAAAATAATGTAGACTCTAGAATCTTGGAATCCAAATTGGGACTTACTATTCTACAAAATGAGTTCCTACAATCTAGAATATATAAATTGGGAGGTCCAACCCTTAGCACATATGTGTAGGATGAGACCGAAATTATAGAAATAAGAAGTAAAAAAAAAAAAATTTACTATTCTACAAAATAAGCTCCTACATTCTAAATCTAGAATATAGAAAATGGGATCAACCTTATTAATGATGCTCTTATAGGATCACTCAGAGCCTAAAAATTGTCCCAAGCAAGAGGGTTGTCGAAGTCCAAAGTCTTGTCTAACTTACCTCAGGGCCGACCCTGCTACTCTACTCTACTCTACCATCAATACATCGAGACTCACCAACCCCTCCTAACAAACTCAGGGTATTTATAAAGGCACTTCACTTTTTGATCAGGGCTAGCCCATTTTAAACTTTGTATTATTTACAAGTTTGCCATTGAAGAAATTGATCAGGGCTATCCCACTCTTTGGTATAAAAGTTACTTTTTTCTATTTTTTTTCCCTCTTTTCTTCCTCAACCCATCCAAGAAGAAGAAGAAGAAGAAGAAAAGGAAGAAGAACAACAACAACAAAAATGTTAAACCCTAATATTGGTGGAAACCCTAATATTGTTATCCCTCAATTTTTTTAAATTTCCAATTTCGATGGCACCCAAAGGCTCCTCATAATATACAAACCTTAATATGGGAGGAAATCCCAATATTGCTGTTCAACTAGTGCAAATAAGGACTGTCCAATTTTCTGGCAGTCCTACAAACTGAATGGACTGCCAGAAAATTGGACAGTCCTAAGTCACAGCATGTGAAATAAAGGACTGCCCATTTTTCTGGCAGTCCTTACTGTATTCAGGACTGCCAGAAAAACAAAGAACTGTCCATTTTTCTGGCAGTCCTTACTGTATTCAGGACTGCCAGTGGCAGTCCTGAATACAGTAAGGACTACCAGAAAAATGGACAGTCCTTTGTTTCACATGCTGTGACTTAGGACTGTCCAGTTTTCTGGCAGTCCATTCAGTTTGTAGGACTGCCAGAAAATTGGGCAGTCCTGGTCGACGCAGAGTTTTCTCGTTCGTGCATACTTGTGTTTAATTTAAATGGATAATTTTCCACTCCTAATGTAGTTTAATTCAAATGTGCTACAGACAATTGAAATAAACAATGTAATGGATGCTTGAATTTTTTAATTTAATTTCTAGGGTTTTGGAAACAAATAGAGAAAGAATTTGGGTGCCATCGATCTTCTTGAGAAGGAAATTTGGAAGAGAAGAGGAAGAAGAAGAGAAAATTTCTAGGATGGAAGAAATTTCTAGAAATTTTCAAATTAACTTCTTGTTTGGGGATGGAGAAATGGTGGAGGAGAAGAGGAAGAAGAAGAAGAGAGGAGTTAGGGTTTAGGAAGAGATAAAATTTTTTTTGCAAATGAGAGAAAAAAATTGAATTTGGAGGAATTTTACTTTGGGACAACCCTAGATCAAAAAAATGGACTGTCCTGAGTAAAACACAAAAAAAATCTGGACTAGCTCCAATCTGGACTAGCGCTGATCAAAAAGTGAAATGCCTTTATAAATACCCCAAACTCACTCTCTCATGATGTTATCATGAAACAATTGATTAATTTGAGCTCACAAAATGGCAGTAGAAGAAGACAGATGAGAGAGGACAATTCCTCTCATTTCAGCCATCATGAGCTCTTCTCCTCTGTTTTGCTTCTACTTCTCGATGATGGTCCTTATCCTCTCCTTAGTATGCAATGCAGGTCCACAACACTCAGGTACACACTCAACAGCTGAACACACACACACACACACACACTCTGCTAGCTTAATTAGCTGAAAACATATAGATATCAAGACCCATGTTGCTGTAAATTCTTCCTTCACTCTATTAGTAATTACCAACTTCCTCAGGTTTCTCAAGAACTAGTACTCCACAGCAAGTGTATCAAGAGGCAGCCCATCTAAGAAGGAGCAGGGAGATGCTGGCGGATGGTATGTTTCAAATTCGTCTCGTATACTTTGTTACATTGTCCGTCTAGTCCACGACTTTGATAATTTTTAGCAGAGTCGAGGCATATCTCGCCGTAAGAGTTATCAATTATAGTCTTTTTTGGGAGTGTGTATGCTTGTTTTTATCTTTCATTGAATATCGGCATAACCTTCTTTGTAGTTAGGGTAGAGTTGTAGAGCCTACGATGGTTTCTAATGGCATCGCAACTATAACACGGTCGTTTTTTGTACCATAATTTTTCACTGCTCGTATGTTGGCACTCTAATTTTATAAATTGTTCTTTTAAAGCATATTTTATCAATTTTGAAGTACATCAGGACCACTTAAAAAAAAATTGATATACAAAGTATTTAAATTGTGTTTTTGAAGTGATCTCTATGTGATTCAAATTTGACGAAAGTGTTTCAAAAGAACAATTTATGAAGTTTGATACGCCAGAATCACGCAATGAAAAGTTAAGCCGCCAAAAACGTCCGAATGCTATGGAGAATTTCTTCCAATGTAGTAACTTTTGGGGTTTATGTTTCCATTATTGGTTGGGTCAGGGAAGTGTACGAGGAGAGACATCAGCATATCCCAGAGCAGGGACACAACCTCAGGGATCCCTCAGTACATCGTCCAGATAGCGAACACCTGCGTCTCCGGCGCCTGCGCCCCTTCCGACATCCATCTCCGCTGCGGCTGGTTCGCCTCGTCCAAGATGGTGAGCCCGAGGGCCTTCCGGAGGCTCCGCTACGACGACTGCCTCGTCAACGGAGGGAGGCCGCTGAGGAGCAGCCAGATCATCAGGTTCTCCTACTCCAACTCCTTCATGTACCCCCTCCTCTTCAAGTCTGCAAGGTTTTGCTCATGAGAATACCGAAATTGAAAATGCCCCCCTAGTTAGATCCTAGTTAAGTATACAGTGTTCAGCAATAGCTCATAGGATGCTTTGATATGTAATGTGGTGTCACTTTATACTTCAAAAAATAAATAAATTATGATTCCAAGTCAAAAGCTGTTACATGTATAGACTATCTTCATTTGAAGCTCTCTTTAATGGATTAATTGTATTAACTACCCTATGTTTTATACTTATTACACGAACAATTCTTGCTTTGAAACTAATTACACGGACACCCTCTATAATTTCTATTTTATATAGAAACTAATAACACTGACCACCCCTATGATGAATAAAATTTACAAAGGAGAGGGATGGTTAGTGTAATTATTTTCGGAATAAGGGTAGTCCCCGTAATACTCATGAAACATATGGGAGGTCGGTGTAATTAATCCTTTTTTCCAACATTTTGTAATTTATGTCTTTTCTTTGTTTGATGAAGAATGATTGGGGAAATCAAGACACTGTCAGTTCAATGCCAAGAAAAAATATATAATAAATGATACCGAAAACAAAAAAATATATCTATATTAATACCTAATATTTTAATTGACGCTGCTATATGGACCATCAATGGACGTTATCATCCATCGCCCGCGTCCATGTGACGGACTCTCATTGGAGCTAGCAGGAGGGGTGGGCCTGGAGTTAGCAGGGGGTGTGTGGCTCCAACGGGAGCCTGCCACGTGGGTGCGGACAATAGATGGAATATTAATTTGAAATAAATACAATAACCCCTCTATGTTTCGTGAATATTACATAAACTATTCCTAATCCGAAAATAATTAAGTGATCATCCTTCTCCTTTATAAATTTTGTAAAACATACAAGTGATATAACTTTCTACTGAAAATATAAACTATATGGATGATTTGTGTAATTATTTTTTCAAAATAAGAGTGGTTTTTGTAATAAGTATAAAACATAGGAATAGTTAACATAATTTGCCATATTAATTTAACATCAACTAAAGAGACCATAATCACATAATAAAGCTCAAGGAGACTGTGAAATCTTGAAAATGAATTTAAATTTTAAATTCATGCTGAAATGACATGTACATGTATGCTGTGACATTTGCCTCTCACTTCCATGCAATTGCATTTGCAGTACTTGTCTACCAAGTAAGTTAGTTTACATCATTTTCAAGAATACTAATTTATTTTCTCATATAGCTCATTCTTAGATTGTCACTTTTATTTGAGTCCATTCTCGATTCCTTTCCCTCTGTTCTGTTCTATACAATCCATTTCTATATAAAAGATGCCATTTTCCAATAGAGAATCTCCTTTCTGGTCCATCCCCTTTTAAGTTTCTGAGAGCATTCAAGTGTGCACATGGATGAGATTTATTGTACACAACCAGCCTATTGTTTTTCTCGCAATGCCTGCTCTCTATTTATGTCCCAGACACATGGCCGATACAGGAGTAAGTCCGACAATATTTCAGGTTTGGACAATTCCATCTGCTTAGGACAACCCTCTAGATCTAATGTGACCCGCAAAAGTTCAGAATCGCAGGTGACCTCCCAGAATCAGACCACAACAAGGATAAAAAGAACAATCAAGATAAGCTTCGGGTCGGACAATCCAACCCTCCGGATCTACCCTGCCTAAACCATATGCACTCTGACAATGAAATCAAGTAGAAGATTGCAGGCACCTAAAAACTAGGGGTGAGCATTCGGTTTATTCGGTTCAAAACGAACCGAATAACCGAAAATCGAATTGGACCGAAAATCGAATAAGCAAAACCGAAACCGAACCGAATTGATCCATAACCGAATCAAACCGAACCGAATTAAATCGGTTCGGTTTTCGGTTTATTCGGTTTATTCAATTTTTCGGTTTATTTGCACTTTTTTTTATTAATATATATAATAACTAAATATACCTAAATTTATTTAGTATATACATATGTATATTCGGTATATACATATATATATTAATACATGTGTGTGTATATATAGTATATACATATATATATATATATATATATATATATATATATATATATATATATATATATATATATATATAGTAACTAATTTTTCTTATTCGGTTTTCGGTTTTGGACCGAAATCGAAACCCAAAATCGAAACCGAAACCGAATAAGAAAATTTAGTATTTTCAAAACCGAAACCGAACCGAATTTTTTTAAAACCGAATCAAATCTCTTATTCGGTTCGGTTTTCGGTCCAAAACCGAATAATGCTCACCCCTACTAAAAATTGCGCTCAGAATTCGCATCAATTGCATGATGTTTTTCAGTTGGCACGGCTCAAGTTTTGTGCCTTGTTAGCAATCATCCGAATAAAACTCGTGTTATACACGAATTTTTTCGTATATTTTAGAAACGTATAATACTTGCGTACTTTTGAAAGATTCGAATCAGTACGTAAATTTTAAGCAGACGAAATTTTAAATGTGTTCCATATAAATTATTGAAAAAATGGCACAAAAAACGTGGTGGGAACTTGTTTAATTAACCAAATTTGACAATATATTTAAAAATGTGAAGTTTCTAACCTCTATATTTTTATTTTCGAATATTTGACTGTATTTTTGAACGTATTTTATTTGCATTGAGTCGATTTATACTCGTACTTTTACAGTCCCAAAATTTTCCCGTTTGCCGAATTGCGAACAAGGGTTTTGTGTATGTGCAATTGTAATTGAGCAAACGCATTTTTGAGATGCAAGGCACGGACACATCCAAAATCGGTGGCGTCTGTGTCATGCCGGTGTCGTACAAGTAGCACGCTCTAAGAATACTCCAGGCTACATTGGGACACACCAAAAACACCCACGGCGTGTCGTGTCTGGGTCCCTGCAACAACATCGGTTTTGAAGCCGCATAAATTCAGAAAATTACAGCAAAACAACTAAACAAGGGCGAGTCCTGCAGCTGCGTCGCAGAACCCTTCCCTCCCTTTTGCGGTCCCCTACATGACCGCCACCATGTTCGAGTCAGAATAACGTACAAGTTAAAGGTGTCCAGGAAGGACCAACAGTGTATCCGTCTGCATGGTCATAACCTTAAAACGACATGAGATTCGACCGTTTTCGTCGATCTGCTCTAAAAAAGTAACAAGTTCTGAGGGACTTTCGGAACTCTCTTGAAAATCACTAGTATGCTATAACAATGGTATTTGAAGCAAAAGGGCACTCGACTGCGGTAGCAGGGGCGGATCCAAGTAGAGGGTGGGGTGGGCTGGAGCCCACCCCAAAAAAAAAAATCTTTTTTTTTATATATATATTTTTTTCTGATTTTTTTTTGTAGGAGTTAGCCTGCACCCAGTCCATCTCAAACTGCTCTAGCCCACCCTAGTATACATTTCTGGATTCGTCCCTGTGCGGTAGAGAAATAAGTGTTGGAACGCACAATATAAATAATAATAGTCTCATGATAAGCGGTATCCGTCCCCTAATAACGCGGACAGAAGATCATGGATAAATTTGTAAATAGGACAATAACTAATTATTAATATGACAATTACAAAATTGAACAACCATGAAAAAAAAAAGGTTACAACAGCAACCATGTAGTCTTGTATAGCTGTTGCGGAACTACCATGGGTTGTCGCAGCACCACCCAATAGCTTCCGCGGAGCTACCATCAGGCTGTAGTGGCGCTACCACCACTTAGGCCATCTCAAATGGGAGTTTCTCCATTATTTAGTATAAAAAATAAAATAGAAAGCACGTGTGAATTTTTTTCTCTAAAAAGACCATTGTCAAACTAAATCATAAAAAAATTATTTAATATTCTCAATCTTACACTACTAAGTAGCATAGAAATTCAGAAGAGCATTCTTTACGTGTGCAATATCTATGTAGAAACTCTGACAACTCTGATAGAAAATTTGAGGGAAAGGAAAATGGAGGAGAGTAAAATGAAAGGAAAGTTAATTTTTTCTTCCTTTGTTTGGATGAACAAAAAGTTGGGGAAGAAAAAATTTAAAAACAATTTTTTATTTGTTTATGGATATAGGTATAATTACTATTTTTTCCTTGGTATTCTCAAATGATGCTTTAATATTAACTTTTTGAGGGGTAGTGGAGTAAATTCACTCAAATTCCTCTCATCTCTCTCCATTTTTCTCCCACATTTGGGAGGAAAATTTTTTGGTGGGACCCACCTACTTTTTCCTCTCAAATTTTCCTCTCCCATGTTCTCTCCCCCCTTTCCAAACACCATCATTTAAAATTTTCCTCTCACTTTTCCCTCAATTTTTTCTTTCCTCCCACTTTTCACCCTTCCCAAACAGTACCTTGGGGTTTATGTTTCCATTATTGGTTGGGTCAGGGAAGTGTACGAGGAGAGACATCAGCATATCCCAGAGCAGGGACACAACCTCAGGGATCCCCCAGTACATCGTCCAGATAGCGAACACCTGCGTCTCCGGCGCCTGCGCCCCTTCCGACATCCATCTCCGCTGCGGCTGGTTCGCCTCGGCCAAGATGGTGAGCCCGAGGGCCTTCCGGAGGCTCCGCTACGACGACTGCCTCGTCAACGGAGGGAGGCCGCTGAGGAGCAGCCAGATCATCAGGTTCTCCTACTCCAACTCCTTCATGTACCCCCTCCTCTTCAAGTCTGCAAGGTTTTGCTCATGAGAATACCGAAATTGAAAATGCCCCCTAGTTAGATCCTAGTTAAGTATACAGTGTTCAGCAATAGCTCATAGGATGCTTTGATATGTAATGTGGTGTCACTTTATACTTCAAAAAATAAATAAATTATGATTCCAAGTCAAAAGCTGTTATATGTATAGACTCTCTTCATTTGAAGCTCTCTTTAATGGATTAATTGTATTAACTACCCCTATGTTTTATACTTATTAGACGAACAATTCTTGCTTTGAAACTAATTACACGGACACCCTCTATAATTTCTATTTTCTATAGAAACTAATAACATTGACCACCCCTATGATGAATAAAATTTACAAAGGAGAGGGGTGGTTAGTGTAATTATTTTCGGAATAAGGGTAGTCCCTGTAATACTCATGAAACATATGGGAGGTCGGTGTAATTAATCATTTTTTCCAACATTTTGTAATTTATGTCTTTTCTCTGTTTGATGAAGAATGATGGGAAATCAAGACACTGTCAGTTCAATGCCAAGAAAAAATATATAATAAATGATACCGAAAACAAAAAATAAATCTATATTAATACCTAATATTTTAATTGACACTGCTATATGGAGCATCAATGGATGTTATCATCCATCGCCCGCGTCCACGTGACGGGCTCTCATCGGAGCTAGCAGGAGGGGTGGGCTTTGCAGGGGGTGTGTGGCTCCAACGGGAGCCTGCCACGTGAGTGCCGACAATAGATAGAATATTAATTTGAAATAAATACAATAACCCCTCTATGTTTCGTGAATATTACATAAACTATTCCTAATCCGAAAATAATTAAGTGATCATCCTTCTCCTTTATAAATTTTATAAAACATACAAGTGATATAACTTTCTACTGAAAATATAAACTATAGGGATGGTTTGTGTAATTATTTTTTCAAAATAAGAGTGGTTTTTGTAATAAGTATAAAACATAGGAATAGTTAACATAATTTGCCATATTAATTTAACATCAACTAAAGAGACCATAATCACATAATAAAGCTTAAGGAGACTGTGAAATCTTGAAAATGAATTTAAATTTTAAATTCATGTTGAAATGGCATGTACATGTATGTTGTGACATTTGCCTCTCACTTCCATGCAATTGCATTTGCAGTACTTGTCTACCAAGTAAGTTAGTTTACATTCAAGAATACTAATTTATTTTCTTGTTCATACAGCCCATTCTTAGGTAGTCACTTTTTATTTGAGTCCATTCTCGTTTCCTTTCCCTCTGTTCTGTTCTATATAATCCATTTCATATAAAAGATGCCATTTTCCAATAGAGATCCTTCTTCTGGTCCATCCCCTTTTAAGTTTCTGAGAGCATTGAAGTGTGCACATGGATGAGATTTATTACACACAACCAGCCTATTGTTTTTCTCGCAATGCCTGCTCTCTATTTATGTCCCAGACACATGGCCGATACAGGAGTAAGTCCGATAATATTTCAGGTTTAGACAATCCCATATGCTTAGGACAACCCTGTAGATCTAATGTGACCTACAAAAGTTCAGAATCGCAGGTGACACAACAAGGATAAAAGAACAACCATATAAATTTCGGTTCGGACAATCCAACCCTCCGAGTCGACCCTGTCCAAACCATATGCACTCTGACAATGAAGTCAAGTAGAGATGGCAGGCACCTAAACTGCGCTCAGAATTCGCATCAATTGCATGATGTTTTTTCAGTTGGTACGGCTCAAGTTTGTGTATGTGCAATTGTAATTGAGCAAACGCATTTCTGAGGTGCAAGGCACGGACACATCAAAAATCAGTGGCGTCTGTGTCATGCCGGTGTGGTACAAGTAGCACGCTCTAAGAATACTCCAAGCTACATTGGGACACACCAAAAACACCCACGGCGTGTCGTGTCTGGGTCCCTGCAACAACATCGGTTCTGAAGCCGCATAAATTCAGAAAATTACAGCAAAACAACTAAACAAGGGCGAGTCCTGCAGCTGCGTCGCAGAACCCTTCCCTCCCTTTTGCGGTCCCCTACATGACCGCCACCATGTTCGAGTCAGAATAACGTACAAGTTAAAGGTGTCCAGGAAGGACCACAGTGTATCCGTCTGCATGGTCATAACCTTAAAACGACATGAGATTCGACCGTTTTCGTCG
>JANAVB010041816.1:3859403-4199116 GCA_029216955.1 Iris pallida | reverse complement strand
TACAAAAATTTGTCAGATTAGCGACGTTCAAAACGTCGCTAAATCGGCCAAAACGTCGCTAAACTAAATAAGCGACGTTTTCAGCGACGTTTAATAAACGACGGAAAAAGCATGTCACTAATCGAGAAAACGTCGCAAAACGTCGCTAGGGCGACGTTATTTAGCGACGTTTATAACGTCGCTAATTTGCGACGTTATTTGCGACATTTTCAAGTAGTCGCCGATTAGCGACACATTAGCGACGTGTTTGCCATTAAAATCTTTTGATTAAAATTTCAATTACAAACAGAACAGTGTTACAAGTAGGACTTAGATGTAGTCCTAGGAGTACACTTTTGTTTATCTGGGTCCCTTGTGCCGATGGAGCGAGTGGTAATACGTTGACTCCGTTGACGATCTGACGACGGTTATCGGTTCTCTGAAGGTCTGAGTTGCTCTGGGTGCTGGAGCTTGCGGAGAGAAAGGAAACGTTGAGTGTCTGTATCTGCCTCTCTGTGTGTATATGTAGGTTCGTAGCTGTGCGTGTCTGGAAGAAGGAAATAATCCCTCTATTTATAGCTTTACAGGCTGGCTGCTCATACGCGCATATGTAGGATGCGCCGATTTGTGGGGATGCCACGTGGTGATTGCTGATAGATGCGCATGGACGATGCACACCGATTGAGGAGTTAAACCCTTCCTGTTGCCTTTGTGGGCTGCGGCCGAGCTGACACATAGCAATGGAGAGGATCTTTCAGTTGCTGAGATCTTGGGTGATTAGCACCCCTTCATAGGCTGAATCAAGTCAAAGGACACGTGTCGTAGGTCCATGGCTCGAAGATCTCGGATTTGGTGGAGAGTGATGTGATAGGATGCGCCTGGGATTGGGCGCATGAGGAGACTTTGGTTTGTAACCTTTAGGAGTCACGAACCAGTCTGGGCGTATGGCTTTTGAGGCGCATGCGAGGCTTCAGTAGTGACTTTAACTTCTGTCTTTAGGGATCAGAGAAAAGTCTGAGGCGCATGGATTTTGAGGTGCATGCAGAGATTTGGGCGGATGGCTGCGGAGGCGCATGCGAAATGGTTGGGCGGCCACGTGGCTTGTAACCGCCGAAGGAAAGTAATGATGATGCTAACGTCAGCGACGCTTCGTCTTCTGAAAAGCTGCTAACTGTCCAGTCCTCGGGAGACGTGCTGCCAACTCTGTCACTTGAGCATTAATTGTTTGGTGGGTGACAAGCCTTTGAGTGTGCGCATCAATTTGTGCTCCACTTAGGCGCATAGGTCCGTGTTCACCAAGATGCATGGATCTGTGCTTTGTTGGGCGCATCCATGCGGGGCGCTTGGTGCTGATAGGCGCATCTGTTGCATGGCTCATCTTCATTGGTCCGTCTGTTGAGTTCAAGTTCATTGCACCGACTTCGGGAAGGTTGCCACTTGGCGCATGGGTTTGATTTGCCCTGGCCTATGAATTGCAACTGTTTGAGAGAGTTTTGTTGTCTCTTCTTTGACTTCTCGATGAAGATGCATTCGACTGATCCTCTTCCTTGGCAAGACGTTGTACTGTGGATGATGGTTCTCCTTGTTCGAAGAAGCTTTGACGGTGAACTCCTTCAGAAGACTGAGATTTGTCGAGTTGGAATAGACATAGCAGTTTATGTTCGAGCCGCTTGCTGGTACGACATCGAGTGCCAAGTTGAATGCATGGTTTGGGTTCGTTGATGGAAGAGCCCCAGGCTGGCAGATGCGCCTGTGCGTTGATGAGGAAGTGATTCACTCTGACGGGGCAGAGTGATGCGCTGGAAGACAGGCACAACATGTTACAACTGCTAGAACACAGACTGCCTTGGTGGTGGAGCCACTGTCTTATGGCAGCAGCAGTTGATGGCGATCGTAGCACAAGTGTGCCCTGTGAGAGGAGTATTATGCTTGTTGGTCGGCTTTCCTGATCGGCGTTTGTGAATGATCACATTACGCAAATCGTTAGAGGAGAGTGCCACCTTCACACCCCCATCAGGCGCATGGCAAGGCCAAGCACCGGGGTGGTCAAGTGGGAGTGTCGCCTTTACACCCCCATCAGGCGCATGGCAAGGCCAAGCGCCGGGGTGGTCAAGTGAATGCTGCGCCCCCTGATCCAACGCAAAACATGCGCTCAGATCAGTAGTGGAGGAACAACATTTAAAGTGACTTGAACGAGCCTCAGACGCACAACCAATAGAGGCACGGGAGTTCAAGACCACAGGGTTTGCCTTGCTCGACTTGGTTGCGAACGCAGCAGATGCGTCCAAGTGAGATAAGGACTTTGAGGGTCGGCTCGTTTCTGGCTCAGAAGCACCTGAGTCAACTTTATATAGCTTACCATCAGCAGCGCACATGATTGTGAGCGCATGCTTCTGATTTGCCGCCAGCATAGCACGTTTGAGGCACATAGCCCGTGCTGCCTTGGACTTCTTCGTACCAGCACGCTGGGGTGCATAGTACTCAGAGTCTAAATTTTCCTCGCCACGACTGCGAGTGAAGAACTTGCAGCCAATCCAGACGAAGAGAAGAACTGCTGTAACTTTTTGTGGCTCGAACGGGTTCCCTGGATAACGGGCTCCCTTTTCTTTATTTATTTTGGTGCCCTTTTTAAAGGAGGCAAGAGGGCTCTACATATAGAGTGGAATGAGACCTCTCTTCTTCTCCTTCCCGATGTGGGATTAAAAATAATATCCCTCCTTTTTCATGCTTCTACAAGACCCCCTTCAAAGTTTTTAAAACTTTTGGACAAGTTTTGAAATACTTTGAACAAGAAGCATGGATAGTAGAGCTGTTTAGGTGTGACAATCCTATCAGAGGTAATATGGACGTGATAGGTTTGGGTACTTCTACTGGAGAATTTATGTGGACTTATCATCCTTGGCGCACCTTGGTTTTTAGGTACAGATAATAAGTTGAGAGAGAGAGAGAACCAACATATTTATTCAGAGGTAGTATGGACATGGTAAATATGGGATTGATGGTAGAGCTTTCCTACTCAGAGGTGATATGGACGTGGCAGGAATGACTCTGGAGGGAGATACGCGGAACTACTCAGAGTTAATGTGGACATGGAAGTTCTGCTGGGGATGTAATCCTTTATTTTTAAATAAAGAATGAAGAGTTTTGTGGTGTGTTCATTCTCGTTGTCATGAACTTGATGATTTGTGCGGACCTATTATCTTTTGCGTACCTTGGTTTTTAGGTACAGATAATAAGTTTGGGAGAACCGACATGTTTTCTCAGAGGTAATGTGGACATGGAAAATATGGGGTTCAAATGATGGAATCTTCCTACTCAGAGGTGCTATGGACGTGGTATGAATGACTTTGGAGGGATACGCGAAACTACTCAGAGGTAAGGTGGACATGGAAGTTCTGCGATCAATATACGATAACGCAGGGATTGTCTGTATGGGATATTTACTCAGAGGTAATGTGGACGTGGTAAACATGATGGGTAGCATAGTCTTACGGAGCGTAGGATTTCGCTTTGTAGAGGAGCAACTCATAAGTAATATGGACGTGTTGTCCTTCTACTGGAGGATAGAACGCCACGGAACAGCTGGGTTTCGGAAGCGTAAGATTTTGTGGAAGGGAATCGTACGTGAGCCCCGATGATTGGATCCACAGACTCCCTAGTTGGGTGGAGATAGAAGTACATGTCTGAAGGATGTCAAGAGTACTACTTCTTTAAGAACTTGCCGTTGATGGGCATCATGAACAAGTTCCATTGGGTTTGGCGAGACGGTAAGCACCGTTTGAGTATACCGTCTCTATGATGAAAGGTCCCTCCCACTTGGGCTCGAACTTTCCTTGTGTCTTGTGAGTCAACACCATCGGCCTCCTGACTGCCAGAACCAGGTCGCCTACTTGGAAGGTCCTCTGCTTGACCTTCTTGTTGAAAGCCTGTGATATACGGACTTGATAGAGTTCGATGCTCTGTTGAGCTAGGAGACATTTTTCATCAAGTGCCTCCAATTCTCGCAGACGGCGACGTTGATTGTCTTCTTCTGTGAGTTGATTTGTGATCGCTACACGGAGTGAGGGTATCTGGATCTCGAGAGGCAGTACCGCTTCGCTCCCGTAGACCAAGAAAATGGTGTGTTGCCCGTCGGGGTCCATACCGTTGTGCGGTAGGCCCAAAGGCATTCGTCGAGCTTTTCATCCCAGTCGTATTTGTTGGATGATACGACATTTTTGAGCAGCTTGACGATAGTTTTGTTAAACGTCTCGGCCAATCCGTTTGCTGCCGGGTTGTAGGCGGTCGATGCCATGTTCTGAATGCGATTCTTGTCACAGAATCTGCTGAAAACATGGCTGATGAATTGTGGACCGTTATCGTGGATAATCCTTCGAGGTACCCCGAAACGGTAGATGACATGGTGCTTGATGAAGCTGATCACCCTAGAGCTCTTCACTTTCGTCAGCGGAATTGCTTCTGTCCATTTGGAGAAGTAGTCGGTGATGGCTAGGATGAAGCGGTGCCCCCTTGATGAAAGAGGGATGATCGGTCCTACAATGTCCATGTCCCAAGCTTCGAAGGGCCAAGAGGCGACCGTAGGATGTAGTGGTTCCGATGGTGTATAGATGAAGTCGGCATGGAGTTGGCAACCATGGCACTTCTTAGCATAGTCGACAGTGTCGGCTGCCATGGTTAGCCAATAGTAGCCCATGCGTCGCAGTCGATCCTGTTGCTTAGGGCCAGGTTGATTAGCCACGCAAGTTCTGTCATGAGCTTCTCGAAGGGCTTCGGCTGCTTCTTTATTGGACAGGCATCGAAGGAGAAGTCCATCGTAGGAACGTCGGTACAGCATTTTAGTGGCTGTATCATAATAGAATCGAAGGGAACGCCTCCTGACTGAGACGGCTTCCTTCGGGTCCTCTGGAAGAATTCCGTAGACAGCGAAGTCGATGAACGGGAACCTCCAGTCTCGGACCTTAACACCAGCGCTTGTTGACATGGCATGGGCCGTTCATGAGCATAGGTTGTTTTTAGGACAGACCAAGTCTCGACCAACTACCGTGACATAGTGTTGAGTCCCGAGGGGTGCCGCCAATGAGGCTGCGAGGCCAGCCAGAGCGCCAGCCTTCAGGTTTTGTAACTGGGTTACGTGTTCTATGAAGAACTTGGTGAAGGTTGCAATAATGTTCAATGCAACCTCATGGTAAGGAACCAGATCTTCATGGCGAACTTCGTACTGCCCTCTGATCTGGTTAACGACGAGTTTTGAGTCACCGTAGGCTTCCAGATGATCCACCCCAGCTGTTGCGCTAGCTGGAGTCCCATGATGAGAGCGTTGTACTCGACAACATTGTTGGAGCACGACTTTGAAAGGGAGTATGCACGCTGGATGACCAGCTGATCGGGGAAAACTAAGACTACCCCCACTCCGGCGATAATTTGGCCTTTGGAGCCTGTTCTTGAAGCGCCATCGAAAAACATACGCCAGACGGAGCTTTCTTCGGTGACATTTGATTCTTGGACCTCATCCGGGATGTCTTCATAGAGTCTGGAGGACTCTGGAATGGGGTGTGCGGCTAAAAAGTCGGCCAGAGATTGACCTTTGACGGCTTTTTGTGGAACGAACACCATGTTGTATGGTGTCAACAGGATCACCCATGTAGCTAGCCGGGAGTTCAATGATCCTGGCTTCGTCATGAGAACCCTGAGTGGATTGACTCGGGAGATGACATGAATTGTCTGGCCCGAGACATAATGGCGAGTCTTCTGGATAGCGAACACCAAAGCCAGATACTCATTTTCAACGGGGTTGAACCGGTGTTTGGCCCCGATCAGTTTCCTACTGAGGTAGTAGATAGCTTGCTCATAGCCTGCATCATTGTTCTGAGCCAGCAGAGCGCCGAGGAAATGGTCCATGGCCCGGACGTAGAGGATAAATGGTTTGCCTGAGACGGGTGCCACCAGGACTGGCGGGCTTGTCAGCTAAGCTTTGATGTCATCGAAAGCTTTCTGGCATTTCCCTGTCCAGACGTAAGAGACTCCCTTCTTCATGAGCTGAGTGAAGGGTTGGCATTTTTCGGAAAGGTTTGCTATAAACCTTCGGATGTATGCCAGACGCCCCTGCAGGCCTCGAAGTTCTCGAAGATTCTTCGGAGGATCCATGTCAAGGATGGCCTTGGTCTTCTCGGGATCGACATGAATGCCTTTCGCCGTGATGATGAAGCCTAAGAACTTTCCGCTAGAAACCTCAAGGAAGGATTTAGCAGGGTTCATCTTGAGTTGATGCGCTCGCATGAGATCGAAGACTGTCTTCAGATCTTGTAGGTGATCTCCTTTGAGACGGCTCTTGACTGCGATGTCATCAACTGTAACGCCCCAGTCCCAAAATACGTAGGACCAAGTACGTAGACATGCCAGCTGTATACATACAAAATATATGGACCTCGTATGTATACATAAGCTATAAATGTAGTAATCCAAGACAACTAAATCTCATCCACAAAGTTAAATAATGATATAAAGCAACTTTGAGTTTGTCAAGTACACACTAGTTGGGCGGAGACAAAGTCCACTACCAACCAAATTAAATAGGAAAAAAAATATACAAGGAAAGAATTTAGCAAGCGAGAGCAATGGCGAGTCCAAGAGCAATCATCACGAAGGAAGGAATGGCCATAGCTAGAGCACCTGCAAGAAATCACGAAAACACACACCTGGGGAAAAACCAGGTCCTCAGAGGGACGTAACAAGACACATAATATCATGCCATAAACTGAATAGTAAGATCTCAATAGAAAACATACATGCGTAAAGGTTCCTAACCATTCTATGTGATATATACTTTGAGAAGACAACGTTCTACGCAGGAGCTTATAGTGTTCAGCATAGATGGAGAGAGAGTAGTAGTAGGTAGCGCTCATAAGAGGCACTATCAACTATGGGCAGAAAGTAGCTCTCATATGAGAACTATCGGCCCCGGGGCAGTAAGTAGCGCTCATCCGAGACATTATCAGCCCAAATCTATATGTGTACTGAACAGGTAGCCCCTACGCTAATAACTGTCTTCCCCCCTTCCCATGATACTATACACGTGCGTCGCCTCCACGACACTGTTTAATCTTTAATAACGGCCAAGTCTTCTACCAAAAATCTATTAGCAGTTACATCCTAACGTACGGCCTTTATGCACCGATGTACGGTCGATATGCAAGTCCGAAGCTATATGCGACTCGCAGCTCACACACAACCCATAGCACATCGTGACAGTTAATGAGATGCACTTAAACATGCGGTGGTCCCTTAACTCTAAGTCAATTGCACAATATAGTAATTTGTATCTACATATAATTTAAAAGAAACAACTAAAGAAAATCTTGCATGATATTGAGCAAGAAATTAAACAGCAAAGGCAAGGTGTCTTGCCTGGGGTGACGTCTGGTGTGATGTAATGTCCTGACATGTTCCGTTTTGTCCAATAGCCAAGATCGATGTGTAATAGTCCGAGATTCGCGAGAAAATAAAAGATGTGAGCAGTCATGGTCAATGGCTATAATGAAAAGGAGTAAACGAATAATTACACCATACTTGCTAGTAAAAATAATTTTGGAGAAATACTTGAAAATGTCTATTGTATAGTAATTTGAAAATTTTGATTTACTAGTCCAACATTTTTATATTAGAAAAATAAAACTAAATTTAATGTTTTGTAAAGATAATTTAAAATAGTAATGATACTTGGTAAATACAATACTAGTGGTAGTAAAAAAAAACTTATATATATATGTATACTTGTATTTCAAATTAATACTAATAAAATTCTAATATACAATTACCAAAAATCAAGTTAAAGATATTATTAATAATAATAAAACTATACTTCCACATTCCCTTTTAATAATTTTAATAATAATAATAACTATAATGATAATAATAATAATAAAATAATAAAAATAATAATAACTTTAACTTAATAATAATAATTCTAATAATAATAATAATAATAATAATAATAATAATAATAATAATAATAATAATAATAACAGTGATAACAACAATAATAATAATAATAATAATAATAATAATAATAATAATAATAATACTACTGAAAATATCATATGTTGTTCCTCAGTGGTAACAAAAGTCGGGATTGCTTCCAAACAAAAACACAAAAGTGGAGAGAGAGAGAGAGAAAAGTGGGTTTTGGGAGGGGAGCTTACCGGAGTGCTCCGGCCGGCGGTCGGCGCGCGGCGCGCGGCGCTGGAGGTCGGGGCAAGCTCCCAGAGGCGGCCGGCGGTTGGGCCAAGGGCGGAAGGGAAGGCGGACATGGAGGAAGGGGAAGCCGGAGGCGCTGTGGATTGGGCGGCGCTCTGGTCGATGGCGGCCGGAGAACGCCGGTGGATCGGCGGTTTCGGAGAGCGGAGGTGGCTGAGGCGGAGTGGCGTCGGCGCCGGAGTTTGGCGGTCGGAGAGGAGAGAAGAGGCGGAGGGTTGGCCAGATGGGCGCGGTCCGGGCGGATGAGTGAGCGGCGGCGTCGGCGGGAAGATGGCGGTTCCGGTCAGGAACCCCCGCGGTGGCGGGATACGGCGGAGCCGAGGTGGTCCGGCGCAGCAGGGTGGCGGCGGATGGGCGCACGGCCTGCGCGCGGAGGGGGCTTCTCCGGCCGGCGGGAGAGCGGCGCGGCGGGTGGTGCACGGGAAAGAAGGGGCGTCACGCTGGAGGCGACGCGGTCGGGCTTGGGTGTCTGTGCTGGGGAACTCCGGCGGAGGCGCGGAGGAGGTAAATGCTCTCCCCCTTATTTTCTATTCTGGTGTTGACGGTGGTGGCGCCCCGTCGGTTTGCCGGGGAACTGGAGTGGTGGTGGTTGTGCTGAGTTTTTCGGGCGGCATCGGGGAACTATGATGGTGGCGGAAAGGATGGAACGGGGCAGGTGGTTGTGTCGGCAGGATACTGCTGATGGCGGCGGAGACGGGGCTTCGGGTTGAGTTTAGAGTTAGGATTAGGGCTAGGGTTTACTGTTGCATGTCCGGGGTATGTCCGACACAACAGAGAGGTGTCCTGCGAGACACGAAATTGTTTTGACGTCCGGGGTTGTCGGACGCAGGAAATCAATGTACTTGTACAAAGGATAAATAGTGGATGGGGGACACAGACACGATGCACAATATATGGGTTGTGGTAAAAATCTGGAAGAGTACCTGCCTATTTATAGGATGTGGGAATTCCCAGTTGGATAGGGATTTGGGGATTTAAAACCCAAGTAGATAATTCATAATTTAATTAAAATCAAATCCAAATCTAAATGAAATCTAATTTAAATCAAACTAAATTTTAGTTTAAAATTAATGGGATAAATCAAATTCTAAATATGGATATTTATTTAATCTATTTAAATAACTCCAAAAATTAAATCACGATTTAAATGGACACAATAACTTCCAAAAATATTTTTCAAAATACCAATAATAAAAATTTCAAAAATAATAATTATTTTTAAATATCTTTTTGAATAATAAAATATTAATACTAATAAATCTCGAAAATTATATTTTATTTAAAATAAACTAGCAAATAATTACGAAATATATATATGTAGGTACAAAATGATGTTCTCATAATTATGCTTTTCTAGTATACAATAAAAATATTATTTATTATTAATAATTATGAGAAATGAAGGACTTTATAAATAAAATAACAAACTTGAAAATTTTTGGAACGATAACAAAATAATTATTGTGTATATTATTTTGAAACTTTAAAAATAGTAAAAAATTATATTTTCAAAAATATGTACGCTCGCACATAATCGCACTCGTCGAGCAATTTCGAAAAATAAAATTTCGTGCGCGACGTAAAATACGACTATGCGACGTATAATACAAAATTTTAAATCACTACCAAAATTTAAATAAAAAAATAGTAGAAATTTAGGGGTTTTACATCCTACCCAACTTAAAAGAATTTCGTCCTCGAAATTAAGAATTTGCAGGGGGGTGAGAAGACATAAGGGGGGTATCGGTGGGGAACAATCAATTATAAGGCTTAACAAAATTATGTCGCAAGAATTTGCGATTTAGATCATAGAAAAATAATACAAGTATGGTCGTGGGTAGTGAATGAGGGTCATAGTAGGGCCGAGAAGAAGGATGAGTAGTTTAGGATGAAGGTATAGCAACATCGAGTGAGAATGGTCATAGTCGATGGGAAGGTTAGAGGAAGTTCTAGTATGACGCTTTCGTCCTCCTAAAACAGGTGAGGGCGAAGCGATATAGAGTTCGAAGGAGGCGTTATCGATTTCGAATACGTGATTCAAAGGCGACCGAATAATTTCAAAAGAATTTTCAAGGCAGTCGTGGATGGGACTCTAAAGGCCAAGTTTAATTATGTTCCATCCACGTAGAACGATAGATAAAAGCGAACCAAAGTACAATAGGTTGATCAGACCATCATACACCGGTTCTGATTTGACAATATGTTAGTGGGAGCGACCCAATAAAATATATGTCATGATCAAGCTTGATAAAGAATACGCTTGCAAAACTAAGCTATTTTAGCATCACAGGTAAATAAAATAATAAGTAAAGGGTAATGATGAAAGAAATCAATTAGTCCAAGATCTTATAAAATCTAAGTTTCGTCCGAAATTTGGGCCTATGCAGTCGGCTTGGTTGACTAGATAAGTTAGGGTCTACTGAATTCTATGGTCCAAGTGAACTTATCAATGTGGTCTACAAAAATGTTGGTTAGGTCGTGAGGTATTCTACTTAACTTACAAGAATTAAACTAATGGTGTGATAGGTCCAGCAATCAAGATTTAAGCATGTAAGGAATTAAGTAGAACAAAATCGTATATCGGGTCGAAAGAATGGAGTCGAGGTCGAGTCTCATCTATAGTTTAAAAAAAAGTATCTTGGTTTCACGGTAGGAATTTGAGTCCAGTCTTTTTGACCCGAAAGTCGCAATATGAAATTAGAGTACAAGGAAACATGTAACGCCCCTGTCCCAAAATATGTAGGACCAAGTACGTAGACATGCCAGCTGTATATATACGAAATACATGGACCTCGTATGTATACATAAGCTGTAAATGTAGTAATCCAAGACAACTAAATCTCACTACCACAAAGTTAAATAATGATATAAAGCAACTTTGAGTTTGTTAAGTACACACTAGTTGGGCGGAGACAAAGTCCACTACCAACCAAATTAAATAGGAAAAAAATATACAAGGAAAGAATTTAGCAAGCGAGAGCAATGGCGAGTCCAAGAGCAATCATCACGAAGGAAGAAAAGTCTAGTGTTGTGCTCCAAATATCAAAGTCACGATAGGGATACCAAAGAACTTAAAGTAGAAAGTGGAAGTTAATGAGATAATGTTTATCGCACAAAATAAATGACCAAGTTAAAGCATGAAATAAAGATAATTTGGATTCTAGTAGATCAAGGTAAAATAAGTTAGGAATACAATTTCTAGGGATATGATAGCCACTTAGATGGAGTAGGATTAATGAACAATCTAATCATTTCTCAAGTTTCAAATAATTAGATGGTCATGACAAAAGATCTAGAATTGAGGGAAGGTCGAGTAAGTCAAAAGATATGTTCATCGGTTTGGTCGATGACTAACTATACTTGTGTATATGCAATATCATAATCATAGGTGGCATGACAATCTAATGTAGACTACTTCTATCTCACTAGGGTGGCCTTTTTTTGCATCTTGGTCCTCTACCAATATAATCTAATCTAAATTGAAAGTTCCTCGAAGTTTCTCAATAAAATTTTTTAAGATACTCCGCCACAATTACCAATTATCTTAGACTGTCAAATTTAATTGAAATCTCTAATCAATCTCGAAATAGTCCTTGTATATCGCAAAATGAACATACTTTTTACCAAAATTTAAATATCCATAAAAAGGCCTTAAACTCGAAATTTAAATAACTCAGTTGGTTAGAGCATCGTGCTGATAACGCGAAGGTCGCAGGTTCGAGACCTGCATGGGCCACCACTAAAAACATGTCACGACCCGGTCCCAATTTCTTGGGTCGAATCGGATCATGCCCAGCCTGCACCGTTGTTGAGACGGCGGCAGTAAGCTGTATCACTCATGCAGGTAAATAAAACAACACAGTCTAATTGCCACAACTTTAATAATTCGAATAGTTTAAAATATTTTACAATAAAATGAAAAATACATCTGAAGTACATTGCTTTCCACAAACATCATGAATTATAAAGAAGAAGAAAAATCTAGGCAACCAGCTCATCAGTCTCGAGATCATCGTCCTCTAGTTGGGATCACGGAACAAAGCCTCATCAGTGATACCTAAAATGTTGGGTCTCCAGTCAGGAGGGAGCAAAGTACAATTACGAATATCCAATAATTCAAATAATAATTTGAAATTTGCAATGTTAAACAATTTGAAATACTTTAACAATATTTTTCAACAATTCTACAATTGAAAGCAATATGATTTGAGTAGGTAACGAACTATGACCGGCTTGGGATGATTCAATTATATCCTAATGATACGGTCCGGCCTATCCTCGTGTATAGGAGGAATCAGCTCGCACAATCAATGATGCAATATAGGGGTATTGGTCATAGACGCTACACTACTCCCCCAATATCCCGAGTCAATCAGATTCAATCAATGAGTCAATATTCGAACTCTAGTAAAGAGTTCCACAATCAATACTCTAGGAGAGAGTTCCGTGTAGCAATGTGGTTTAAAATTGCAATAAAACAATTATTAGATAAATTACCAAATAGACATAACTGTACTTGCCTTTGTTTTATTGACTGGATTCGTTTGTTGATTCCGGGATGATGCTAGTACAGTCCTCGAAACCCTACAATTGAGAATTTGACTCAGATCCGTTGTATAACCAAGCTAAGTGTGCTAGTTGCAATCTCTAGTAGTCATGTCCTAGTCAGGTTTTAGGTTGTATTAAACTACAGCTAACGGTTACGTCGCAACTACGTGCGTTGATTAAGCCGGTTAATTGATTTATTTGAAAATACACGGGAATCGATTACAATTTGGAAAACTTTGTGTTTTGTAATATATTTATAAAAATACAATTTCTTTTAGTGATAAACCGTGAACTAGTTATTTAATAACATTTTATCCATTTTAATTAAATTCGTAATTAACCAATAAATTACGTTCTAATCTACGATACGCGACTAAACAAAACCACCCAAATCACATCCACCAGAAAAAGAAAAATAAAATAAACTATGCTACACAATACAGTGGCACAGCTAATGGTCCTAAGGTGGGCTTATGCCCGGTACAATTTTCTTTTACATCAAATAAGAAAAAATGTCTTAATTAATAAATAAAGTGCAGAAATTAAATGACTATAATAAATAGCCTAGATATTAATTAAAATAAATAAAAAGAAAGCTAAAAGTCTCAGACTCGGTCCATTCCTCAAAATTCGGCTAATATCACAACGTCCGGTCGGACCGGTGCGTTTGCATTTCGCCGGGCCCACAGACCGGTACGGTCGTCGCCCGAAAATCAGTTTTAAAAATTCATTTCCGAAAACCAATTTTGAAATCAATTAAATATAGTTTTTGTAAAAAAATTAGGGCAGCACTTCCTCTATTTCGGAACAAACCCAAAACTGGAAAATGCGCCACAGAAAACCTGCAAATGTCCCAAACCAGGGAAAACCCATAGAAATAAATTCCATCCACAAATATCTCAAAATCCAATACACAGAACGTTTCCGAAGAAAATTCGGAGAACCCGAATTGAAATCGGAAACCCGAAATGATCGCAGAACTAATTCCGAAACCAACTCGAAAAACCTGAAATATCTAAAACCAACACAGCACAAATCTCACAGAACATCGCCTAAAGAATACCGAGCTATACGTAGCTAAACCGAGTTCCCGAGAAGGAACCGGGGGACCGATATCATCACCGACTCTACGGGAGGGACGAACTACTGTGATTACCAAGAAATTACCAAATTCCGTTGGCGGGCCGCGAGAAAAATCTCGGGAAAAATCCGAAACTAAGTTCGGCAGCAGGTCGAAGATCCCGAACAGCGACGTCGCGAATCCCAGATCCAGCCACGCACAGAAGGGAGACGCGCACGGACAGCGAAGAACCGCGGACAGCGACTCGGATGCTGGCCGCGGGAGGCGGACAGCGACGGGGCAGCGGAGATCCGCGGAGGAGTCCGCGGAAAGGGGGTGCTGGAGCGGGAACTAGGGCACCGGGCGGGGAACACTGACAGCGCGGGGCCGCACGGAGATGGGCGGCGCCGGGGCTCGGCTGGACGGAGAGGAGCGCGGGGCAAAGGGGCTCTGGCCGCGGGGCGGTGGCGGCGCGGGCGGCGCCGGAGGGCTGCCGGCTGGGGAAATCGGGTCAGCGCCGGCTAGGGCGCGGGGGGTCCGGCACGAAGGCTCGGCGGACGGTGGATGGCCGCGGGAGGAGCGGCGCTCGTCGGGGGTCGTCGGCCTCGGGTCGCACGCGCTGGAGAAGGGCTCGAGTTTTGAGGTCGGGGTTTGCTCGGGAGGAGCACTCCAAGAGAACAGAGAGAGAGAGAGGGAGAGCTCTGTTGGGAGATTGAGGGAGGGTGAGAGACTTTGTTTCTCCAGGAAGAGAAACAGAGAGTGGGAGAGAGGTTTGAGAATGGGAGATTTTGAGAGCTTGAGTGCTGTGAGAGAGAAGGGTGGGTTTTGCTAAATATGGGAACGTGGGGTTAGATTATTAAGGGAGTGGGGTGAGTAAATAGAGGGAGATGGAGAGTTGGGGAGTTACGAGTAAAAGAAGAGAAAGGGTTGTGCTGATCCAACGGGACAGCTCAAAAATATATATATATATATATATATATTTTTTTAAACAACTATTAGCCAAATCAGATTTTAAGAAAGAGAGGAAATGGATTGGGTTCGGGTTCAGGCCTGGGTCTGGGTTCGGACTCGGGTCTGGGTCAGCAACCAAAAGCCCAATTTTATTATTTAAAAATAGTTTCAGCCCAATAATAATAATATTAATAATTATAACCTTAATATTTAAAATTGTTTAACATTGCAAATTTCAAATTATTATTTGAATTATTGGATATTCGTAATTGTACTTTGCTCCCTCCTGACTGGAGACCCAACATTTTAGGTATCACTGATGAGGCTTTGTTCCGTGATCCGAACTAGAGGACGATGATCTCGAGACTGATGAGCTGGTTGCCTAGATTTTTCTTCTTCTTTATAATTCATGATGTTTGTAGAAAGCAATGTACTTCAGATGTATTTTTCATTTTATTGTAAAATGTTTTAAACTATTCGAATTATTAAAGTTGTGGCAATTAGACTGTGTTGTTTTATTTACCTGCATGAGTGATACAGCTTACTGCCGCCGTCTCAACAACGGTGCAGGCTGGGCATGATCCGATTCGACCCAAGAAATTGGGACCGGGTCGTGACATGGTTTTAGTGGTGGCCCATACAGGTCTGAACAACAACTTAGGAAAATATACCTAGAAACAATTAGAACACTAGAACATCAATTTGTCACAACATAGGACCGAAATATATTATAAATAAATATTTTTGTTTGATTATAGACTGGTAGGATACCTTGCTTATGTTTGCATCCTAAACCATCCAGAGAATGACCGTTGACCAAATCCTGCTGGCGATGAGGTGTCATCTCCGGATCATACCCCATCTCCTCAACCTATCCCAGGGTCTTTTCCCTCGCGACTGTTTGACCGTCCTCATAGTGCATCCAGTGAAGTTTTTCCTACACCGGCGATTCCTACCTTATCTCAAACTGAGTTGCATTTCCCTGGTGGATCATTCATTTTGTTGCCCCACCAGTACCAGCAATCATCTTCCAAATGGTTGTTTTATTTCAAGAAATCCTGGAGTTCCAGAAAGCTCAAGATGAAGCCCAGCAGGAACAGATGAATATCACGAGAGGAGACATGAAGAACGTCATGCTGTAGCCTTAGTTATCTCCAACCAAGTTAGAGCAGAACTTTTTGCCCTAGGAAGGATACCCCTGAATCTAGAAGATATTTGGGTCCCATCAAGTACTCTACTTTCCGGCAGTCTTGCCGTAAGAAGCTATGGGCTTGTAACTATTGCAAGAGGCCTGGTCATCAGACCGTTAGTTGCCGCAAGAGTTTGGGACAATGTTTGGCATGTGGATCTGCTGAACATCGGGTAAAGGACTGCCCCTTATCTTCCTATCAAACCAGAGCTCATATCCCAGCAACACCTGTTAGGCCACAACCTAGGGACCCTCTTCCTATCCAGCAGATCCTGTCCCTCACAATAAGACATGATGTATACTCGGGGTTCATAGAAAAGGAAACAGTTGGAGACTGCTCATACAAGAGCCAGAACCATGAAGAATAGTACCTAGAACCGCTGAATAGTATCATCTTTTTGGAAGTTGTAACAGGATGTCCCTAGATCAATCATAAGAGTTTTTGCTGTAATTCTCCACATGAATAGAAGTTTTTTTTAGTTACACCCTTATGGCAGATGTTTTTCCTGATAATCTCCCCGGATTATCCCAGATCTAGACATAGTACTCACCCCCGACCTAGTCCCCGGCTCTTTTCCTAAATTCTAAAGGATGTTACAGAGTCAACCCGAAGGTGGCCAAGAAGATGAAGGACCAGATCAATGAAGGCTCTAGGATTTTTTTTCAGAGTGGAACTTCACCTTAGGGAACACCTATCTTGTTTGTGCCCAAGAATGATGGAACAATGGATGTGCATGGATTACCAGACACTAAAGAACAAGTACCCTCTGCCCGGATCGAGGATCTGTTTAATCTGTTTGTGTGGAGTTAGGGTGTTTTGAAGTTTGGCTTAAGATTTGACTACCATCAAATCAAAGTCAGGAAAGAGGACATTTCCAAGACGACGTTTAAACACCAAGTATGTGTAGTTTTATGTGGTCAGGACGTTAGACTGGCAAATGCTTCTACTGTGTTCATGAATCTCATGAACAGAGATTTACATGAGTATTTGAATCAGTTTATCTTCTCCATAGATAACATTCTGATATATTTGAAGACTGAAGAAAAGCATGAAGAACACTTGAGGAAGTTTTGGAAACTTGGAGGAAAAGAAGTTTTATGGTAATTATCTGAACGTGGATTTTTTTGACAAGGTGGACTTTTGGCCATGTTGTCAAGAGAAGAAATTTCGATGGAAGATAGCTGTTGTTGAAGAGTGGTATACCCCAAGTTTAAATCGGAAGATTCTTGAACTTGGCCGACTACTATCAGAAGTTCGTGAAGGATTTTGCCAAGATTGCTGAGTCAATGACGAAGCACACTTGGAAGAATGAAGAGTTCATCTGAACGAAAGTTTGCCAGGCGGCATTGAGAAGCTGAAGAAGAGACTTACCACTACACCAAATCCTTGCGCTACCCGCAGGAACCGGTAGGTTCTCAATTTACAGTAATGCCTCTGCAAGAGGACTGTGTTGCGTTCTTCAACAACATGGGAAAGTATCGCTTACACATGTAGGCAACTACAGACTCATGAGAAGAATCATCCCATACCTAATTTGAATTGCTGCAATTATCTTTACTTTGAAGCTTTGGAAGCATGAATTTTTATGGAAATGGAGTGAAATATATACAGACTACAAGAGTCTGAAATGTCTTCACTCAGAAAGGGCTGAATGTTAGGCTAAGAAGATGGCTGAAGCAGAGAAAGGATTACGACATCAACCTGCAGTACCATTCAGGTAAGGCTAATGTGATTGCTGATGCACTTAGTCGATACCAGTGGCGATGTTCTTAACCAAGGACTAGCACCTGCTAGAAGACATCGAGAAGTTTGGACTGGAGGTTATACTACCTGGAGATAGAAGGACGGAGCTGGATGCTGTTTCAGTATTGATGAAGTTCGAGGCGGAAAAAAAAATCAAGAGAACGTAGTTTCAAAACGAGGCACCTTGCAGGCTTAGAGATCAAGTGTTGGCAGGAACACTTGAGGGTTGATCAGCATTGGAACTCTGAAGAATGGTGCGAGACTTTGCGTATCGACTGACAAACAGAGGAACGAGTTGATGGAAGAAATGTACCAGTCGCAGTATTCCATAAATTCGGAGTAGAAGTAGAAGCTTATAACAAAGAACTTTGAGTAAGGATTGCCTTGTTCCCAAGGAGGGAAGGGCACCAATTGGATTATAGTAAACCGACTGACTAAGTCAGCACACTTTATTTCCTTTCAAAGTTGGTTATCCACTAAGAAGTGGGCAGCATTTTACGGAAAGCACATCTACCGGATTTATGGAGTACCGCGGGACGAGCAATCAGAGAGGTCAATCCCGATGCTTGAAGTTGTATTGAGATTTTGCGTCTCGGAATTTGGTAGGTCTTGGGAAGACCAAATTGTATTTGGTGAAGTTTCTCCTACCAGAGGAACAATCAGTTTCGACGGAGCAGGGAATTGAGGCCAGGTACATCAGGCCATTTGAAGTTTAAGACGTGTTGGTAGTAGCGTACCAGTTAGCTCTACTAGCTAATCTTGAGAGTGTGCAACGTCTTCTATGTCACAGTTCAGACGCTATATTTTGGATCCGAGTCACATTTTTGGATAATTCAGAGCTGAAGATTGGACTCAACCTTTCAGTGCCAGAGAAACCAGTTGCAAGTCTAGTCAGAGATGAGAAGAAATCAGAATTTGAACCATCACTTAAACTCCTATTCCTTATCTTTTCTTTTTTCCGTTCTAAATTTGACTAATGCTGCTAAGTTAGCCTAGTTTTGCAAGCTATCTCTTTAAATCAAGCTTGATCATGATGATATTTTATTGGGTGCACCCACTAATATATTGTCTAATCAGGACCGGTGCATGATGGTCTGATCAACCTCGTGTATTTTGGTTCGCTTTTATATATTCTTGTTATACGTGGATGGTGTTATAGCTAAATTTTGTCCATAAACATCTCATCTACGACTGCCTTAAAAATTCTTATTGTTGGACCTGAGTTACGGGCGTGGTACCTGTACCTGTTTGATTCTCCTACCCTGCCTTTTAATTTCGAGGACGAAATTTTCTAAGGAGGGAAGGTTGTGAAACCCGTAATCTTGATTAATTAGAATAATTAATTTAAATGCATTTTTATTTTAATCTTGATTGTCCTTGGAAAATTAATTTGATAAAACTTTGGTTAAATAAATTATAAGTATTAATATTGTTATTATTAGTAAGGTTATAATTATTAATATTATTATTATTGGGCTGAAACTATTTTTAAATAATAAAATTGGGCTTTTGGTTGCTGACCCAGACCCGAGTCCGAACCCAGACCCAGGCCTGAACCCGAACCCAATCCATTTCCTCTCTTTCTTAAAATCTGATTTGGCTAATAGTTGTTTTAAAAAAAAGAAAAAAGAAAAAGAAAATATTTTTGAGCTGTCCCGTTGGATCAGCACAACCCTTTCTCTTCTTTTACTCGTAACTCCCCAACTCTCCATCTCCCTCTATTTACTCACCCCACTCCCTTAATAATCTAACCCCACGTTCCCATATTCAGCAAAACCCACCCTTCTCTCTCACAGCACTCAAGCTCTCAAAATCTTCCATTCTCAAATCTCTCTCCCACTCTCTGTTTCTCTTCCTGGAGAAACAAAGTCTCTCACTCTCCCTCAATCTCTCAACAGAGCTCTCCCTCTCTCTCTCTGTTCTCTTGGAGTGCTCCTCCCGAGCAAACCCCGACCTCAAAACTCGAGCCCTTCTCCAGCGCGTGCGACCCGAGGCCGACGACCCCCGACGAGCGCCGCTCCTCCTGCGGCCATCCGCCGTCCGCCGAGCCTTCGCGCCGGACCCCCCGCGCCCTAGCCGACGCTGACCCGATTTCCCCAGCCGGCAGCCCTCCGGCGCCGCCCGCGCCGCCACCGCCCCGCGGCCAGAGCCCCTTTGCCCCGCGCTCCTCTCCGTCCAGCCGAGCCCCGGCGCCGCCCATCTCCGCGCTGTCAGTGTTCCCCGCCCGGTGCCCTAGTTCCCGCTCCAGCACCCCCTTTCTGCGGACTCCTCCGCGGATCTCCGCTGCCCCGTCGCTGTCCGCCTCCCGCGGCCAGCATCCGAGTCGCTGTCCGCGGTTCTTCGCTGTCCGTGCGCGTCTCCCTTCTGTGCGTTGCTGGATCTGGGATTCGCGACGTCGCTGTTCGGGATCTTCGACCTGCTGCCGAACTTAGTTTCGGATTTTTCCCGAGATTTTTCCCGCGGCTCCCCGCCAACGGAATTTGGTAATTTCTTGGTAATCACAGTAGTTCGTCCCTCCCGTAGAGTCGATGATGATATCGGTCCCCCGGTTCCTTCTCGGGAACTCGGTTTAGCTACGTATAGCTCGGTATTCTTTAGGCGATGTTCTGTGAGATTTGTGCTGTGTTGGTTTTGGATATTTCGGGTTTTTCGAGTTGGTTTCGGAATTAGTTCTGCGATCATTTCGGGTTTCCGATTTCAATTCGGGTTCTCCGAATTTTCTTCGGAAACGTTCTGTGTATTGGATTTTGAGATATTTGTGGATGGAATTTATTTCTATGGGTTTTTCCTGGTTTGGGACATTTGCAGGTTTTCTGTGGCGTATTTCCCAGTTTTGGGTTTGTTCCGAAATAGAGGAAGTGCTGCCCTAATTTTTACAAAAACTATATTTAATTGATTTTAAAATTGGTTTTCGGAAATGAATTTTTAAAACTGATTTTCGGGCGACGACCGTACCGGTCTGTGGGCCCGGCGAAATGCAAACGCACCGGTCCGACCGGACGTTGTGGTATTAGCCGAATTTTGAGGAATGGACCGAGTCTGAGACTTTTAGCTTTCTTTTTATTTATTTTAATTAATATCTAGGCTATTTATTATAGTTATTTAATTTCTGCACTTTATTTATTAATTAAGACATTTTCTCTTATTTGATGTAAAAGAAAATTGTACCGGGCATAAGCCCACCTTAGGACCATTAGCTGTGCCACTGTATTGTGTAGCATAGTTTATTTTATTTTTCTTTTTCTGGTGGATGTGATTTGGGTGGTTTTGTTTAGTCGCGTAATCGTAGATTAGAACGTAATTTATTGGTTAATTACGAATTTAATTAAAATGGATAAAATGTTATTAAATAACTAGTTCACGGTTTATCACTAAAAGAAATTGTATTTTTATAAATATATTACAAAACACAAAGTTTTCCAAATTGTAATCGATTCCCGTGTATTTTCAAATAAATCAATTAACCGGCTTAATCAACGCACGTAGTTGCGACGTAACCGTTAGCTGTAGTTAATACAACCTAAAACCTGACTAGGACATGACTACTAGAGATTGCAACTAGCACACTTAGCTTGGTTATACAACGGATCTGAGTCAAATTCTCAATTGTAGGGTTTCGAGGACTGTACTAGCATCACCCCGGAATCAACAAACGAATCCAGTCAATAAAACAAAGGCAAGTACAGTTATGTCTATTTGGTAATTTATCTAATAATTGTTTTATTGCAATTTTAAACCACATTGCTACACGGAACTCTCTCCTAGAGTATTGATTGTGGAACTCTTTACTAGAGTTCGAATATTGACTCATTGATTGAATCTGATTGACTCGAGATATTGGGGGAGTAGTGTAGCGTCTATGACCAATACCCCTATATTGCATCATTGATTGTGCGAGCTGATTCCTCCTATACACGAGGATAGGCCGGACCGTATCATTAGGATATAATTGAATCATCCCAAGCCGGTCATAGTTCGTTACCTACTCAAATCACATTGCTTTCAATTGTAGAATTGTTGAAAAATATTGTTAAAGTATTTCAAATTGTTTAACATTGCAAATTTCAAATTATTATTTGAATTATTGGATATTCGTAATTGTACTTTGCTCCCTCCTGACTGGAGACCCAACATTTTAGGTATCACTGATGAGGCTTTGTTCCGTGATCCCAACTAGAGGACGATGATCTCGAGACTGATGAGCTGGTTGCCTAGATTTTTCTTCTTCTTTATAATTCATGATGTTTGTGGAAAGCAATGTACTTCAGATGTATTTTTTATTTTATTGTAAAATGTTTTAAACTATTCGAATTATTAAAGTTGTGGCAATTAGACTGTGTTGTTTTATTTACCTGCATGAGTGATACAGCTTACTGCCGCCGTCTCAACAACGGTGCAGGCTGGGCATGATCCGATTCGACCCAAGAAATTGGGACCGGGTCGTAACACTAGGGTGGCCTTTTTTTGCATCTTGGTCCTCTACCAATATAATCTAATCTAAATTGCAAGTTCCTCGAAGTTTCTCAATAAAATTTTTCAAGATACTCTGCCACAATTACCAATTATCTTAGACTGTCAAATTTAATTGAAATCTCTAATCAATCTCGAAATAGTCCTTGTATATCGCAAAATGAACATACTTTTTACCAAAATTTAAATATCCATAAAAAGGCCTTAAACTCGAAATTTAAATAACTCTATAAATCATAGATCATAGGACAAAATTTGAAATTTAAATTTTCCTTCAAAGTCGATATCTTCCAAAAAAAGTTTATACATTTTTTTTCTCTTCAAAATTCAATAAACTTATAAATCGTACGCGCAATTTTAAAAACTCAAGTTCCCTCCCTTCTAAACTTTCATCTCTCTAGTCGTCTAGAAAATCATAATTTAAACTCTTTAAATAATCTTGAGATAAACTCTATCATATTACAATCCAAACTTAAGTTAACCGTAAATCAAGTGTCACAATATAAAAAACTTAAATCATAACTATTTCTCAATTTCAAAATTCATAAAAAAAATTTGCTTTCTCGATCTAGCTATCCTCTTGTGTATACCACCTTGTAAATTTAAAGTAAAATTTAAACTATCCTTTTGATGGCGGTAATATACTACTACCCAACTTAGAATAAACTAATCCTTTAGATCAAATTTCTAGGAAACATAAATGCTTTTATACACAAATAAGACCTTAATGCATACTAATTGTCAAGTTGATCCTTTTAGCCATGTGTTTGACCTATGGGCATATACGAGTGTAGTCATCTTTCTAATTGTCACTAAGCACGAAACTAATAATTTACGGTAGAAGGAGTCAAGCAAGATGCAAATCAAGGAGGTCGAACGAGAGTTTGAAATTTGAAGTCAAGAAAGGACGTCAAGTAGGTGGATGAGATTCCTAGATTCTAATCCTATATTGCAGGCCCGTTCGGTACAGTCATGTAACCGAAACGGCAAACTGACCTGCATGGGCCATCACAAAAACATGTAACGCCCCAGTCCCAAAATACGTAGGACCAAGTACGTAGACATGCCAGCTGTATACATACGAAATACATGGACCTCGTATGTATACATAAGCTGTAAATGTAGTAATCTAAGACAACTAAATCTCATCCACAAAGTTAAATAATGATATAAAGCAACTTTGAGTTTGTCAAGTACACACTAGTTGGGCGGAGACAAAGTCCACTACCAACCAAATTAAATAGGAAAAAAATATACAAGGAAAGAATTTAGCAAGCGAGAGCAATGACGAGTCCAAGAGCAATCATCACGAAGGAAGGAATGGCCTTAGCTAGAGCACCTGCAAGAAATCACGAAAACACACACCTGGGGAAAAACCAGGTCCTCAGAGGGACGTAACAAGACACATAATATCATGCCATAAACTGAATAGTAAGAGCTCAATAGAAAACATACATGCGTAAAGGTTCATAACCATTCTATGTGATATATACTTTGAGAAGACAACGTTCTACACAGGAGCTTATAGTGTTCAGCATAGATGGAGAGAGAGTAGTAGTAGGTAGCGCTCATAAGAGGCACTATCAACTATGGGCAGAAAGTAGTTCTTATATGAGAACTATCGGCCCCGGGGCAGTAAGTAGCGCTCATCTGAGACACTATCGGCCCAAATCTATATGTGTACTGAACAGGTAGCCCCTACGCTAATAACTGTCTTCCCTCCTCCCCATGATACTCTACACATGCGTCGCCTCCACGACACTGTTTAATCCTTAATAACTGCCAAGTCTTCTACCAAAAATCTATTAGCAATTACATCCTAACGTACGGCCTTTACGCACCGATGTACGGTCGATACGTAAGTCCGAAGCTATATGCGACTCGCAGCTCACACACAACCCGTGGCACATCGTGACAGTTCATGAGATGCACTTAAACATGCGGTGGTCCCTTAACTCTAAGTTAATTGCACAAAATATTGTAATTTGTATCTACATATAATTTAAAAGAAACAACTAAAGAAAATCTTGCATAATATTGAGCAAGAAATTAAACAGCAAAGACAAGGTGTCTTGCCTGGGGTGACGTCTGGTGTGATGTAATGTTCTGATATGTTCCGTTTTGTCCAATAGCCAAGATCGATGTGTAATAGTCCGAGATTCGCGAGAAAATAAAAGATGTGAGCAGTCATGGTCAATGGCTATAATGAAAAGGAGTAAACGAATAATTACACCATATTTGCTAGTAAAAATAATTTTGGAGAAATACTTGAAAATGTCTATTGTATAGTAATTTGAAAATTTTGATTTACTAGTCCAACATTTTTATATTAGAAAAATAAAACTAAATTTAATGTTTTGTAAAGATAATTTAAAATAGTAATGTTACTTGGTAAATACAATACTAGTGGTAGTAAAAAAAAACTTATATATATATGTATACTTGTATTTCAAATTAATACTAATAAAATTCTAATATACAATTACCAAAAATCAAGTTAAAGATATTATTAATAATAATAAAACTATAATTCCACATTTCCTTTTAATAATTTTAATAATAATAATAATAACTATAATGATAATAATAATAATAAAAATAATAAAAATAATAATAACTTTAACTTAATAATAATAATTCTAATAATAATAATAATAATAATAATAATAATAATAATAATAACGATAATAATAACAGTGATAACAACAACAACAACAATAATAATAATAATAATAATAATAATAATAATAATAATAATAATAATAATAATAATAATAATAATACTACTGAAAATATCATATGTTGTTCCTCAGTGGTAACAAAAGTCGGGATTGCTTCCAAACAAAAACACAAAAGTGGAGAGAGAGAGAGAGAAAAGTGGGTTTTGGGAGGGGAGCTTACCGGAGTGCTCCGGCCGGCGGTCGGTGCGCGGCGCGCGGCGCGCGGCGCACGGCGCTGGAGGTCGGGGCAAGCTCCCAGAGGCGGCCGACGGTTGGGCCAAGGGCGGAAGGGAAGGCGGACATGGAGGAAGGGGAAGCCGGAGGCGCTGTGGATTGGACGGCGCTCCGGTCGATGGCGGCCGAAGAACGCCGGTGGATCGGCAGTTTCGGAGAGCGGAGGTGGCTGAGGCGGAGTGGCGTCGGCACCGGAGTTTGGCGGTCGGAGAGGTGAGAAGAGGCGGAGGGTTGGCCAGATGGGCGTGGTCCGGGCGGATGAGTGAGCGGCGGCGTCGGCGGGAAGATGGCGGTTCCGGTCAGGAACCCCCGCGGTGGCGGGATACGACGGAGCCGAGGTGGTCCGGTGCAGCAGGGTGGCGGTGGATGGGTGCACGGCCTGCGCGCGGAGGGGGCTTCTTCGGCCGGCGGGAAGAGCGGCGCGACGGGTGGTGCACGGGAAAGAGGGGGCGGCACGCTGGAGGCGACGCGGTCGGGCTTGGGTGGCTGTGCTGGGGAACTCCGACGGAGGCGCGGAGGAGGTAAATGCTCTCCCCTTATTTTCTATTCTGGTGTTGACGGTGGTGGCACCCCGTCGGTTTGCCGGGGAACTGGAGTGGTGGTGGTTGTGCTGAGTTTTCCGGGCGGCGTCGGGGAACTATGATGGTGGCGAAAAGGATGGAACGGGACAGGTGGTTGTGTCGGCAGGATACTGCTGATGGCGACGGAGACGGGGCTTCGGGTTGAGTTTAGAGTTCGGATTAGGGCTAGGGTTTACTGTTGTATGTCCGGGGTATGTCCGACACAACAAGAGGTGTCCTGCGAGACACAAAATTGTTTTGACGTCCGGGGTTGTCGGACGCAGGAAATCAATATACTTGTACAAGGATAAATAGTGGATGGGGGACACAGACACGATGCACAATATGTGGGTTGTGGTAAAAATCTGGAAGAGTACCTGCCTATTTATAGGATGTGGGAATTCCCAGTTGGATAGGGATTTGGGAATTTAAAACCCAAGTAGATAATTCATAATTTAATTAAAATCAAATCCAAATCTAAATGAAATCTAATTTAAATCAAACTAAATTTTAGTTTAAAATTAATGGGATAAATCAAATTCTAAATATGGATATTTATTTAATCTATTTAAATAACTCCAAAAATTAAATCACGATTTAAATGGACACAATAACTTCCAAAAATATTTTTCAAAATACCAATAATAAAAATTTTGAAAATAATAATTATTTGTAAACATCTTTTTGAATAATAAAATATTAATATTAATAAATCTCAAAAATTATATTTTATTTAAAATAAGCTAGCAAATAATTACGAAATATATATATGTAGGTACAAAATGATGTTCTTATAATTATGCTTTTCTAGCAACAATAAAAATATTATTTATTATTAATAATTATGAGAAATGAAGGACTTTATAAATAAAATAACAAACTTGAAAATTTTTGGAACGATAACAAAATAATTATTGTGTATATTATTTTGAAACTTTAAAAATAGAAAAAAAATAATATTTTTAAAAATATGTACGCTCGCACATAATCGCACTCGTCGAGCAATTTCGAAAAATAAAATTTCGTGCGCGACGTAAAATACGACTATGCGACGTATAATACAAAATTTTAAATCAGTACCAAAATTTAAATAAAAAAATAGTAGAAATTTAGGGATTTTACATCAACATAGCACTCAAATGTCTTGCAAAGATGTTGACGGAAGATGGTACTCATTGCTCGTTGGTATGTAGCACCAGCGTTCTTCAAGCCAAAGGGCATCACTGTGTAGCAGAAAACCCCCATCGGCGTCCTGAATGACGTATGTTTTGCGTCATCTGGGAACATCTTGATCTGATTGTAGCTCGAATACCCGTCCATAAAGACATGCATTTGAAGCCACATGTATTGTCGATCATCACGTCAGTGATTAGAAGCGGGAATTCGTCCTTCGGGCAAGCAGTATTGAGGTCCCTGAAGTCGATACAGACTCGTATCTTCCCGTTCTTCTTGGTGACAGGGACGACGTTGGCCACCCAATCCGAGTGTTGTTCTTCACGGATAAATTCGCTGGTCAGGAGTTTGTCCACCTCTTGATCGATAGCGTTCATGATGTCGGGACAAAAACGTCGTTGTTGCTGCTTTATAGGCTTGGCATCAGGCAAGATGTTGAGCCTATGCGTCGCGATCTGAGGATCAAGTCCCGGCATATCTTCGTAGCTCCAGGAGAAGACGTCGATATATTCTTTAGCCAATTGGACCAAAGATTCCTGGTCATCTTCTTTTAGGCTTTTGCTGATGAAGATGTGTTTGGAAGAAGATCCATCCCTAAGGTCGATCTGCTCGACTTCGTCTTCGGTGGGGGTTCGCGTAATTCAAAGCGAGACTCCCACTGTGCTCCTAGGCGTTGAGCCCAGGGTTCTTCCTCAAAGAATTTTGGCATTTGGTCTTCGCCTTTATCTTCTTGAGATTGTGCAGATGCCATGTTGGCTGATAGCCCCTTCTTAAGACTGAGCCGATACTAGTATCGGAATTCCAAGTTGATGCTTCGGACGAATGAGAATGTTCTACATCTTCTGACTCCGAGCTTTCTGGAGTTGTCGGCTGCGTGACGTAGCCTACCCCCCCCCGTCGAGTTCGATGATAGTAGTCCTACGGCTTTACTTTAGGTGTTGGGAGTCGGAGAGGAAGACGTCGACCCTTGCCATAGTTCAGGCCTTTATTGCTTTTTAGGTCGTAATCCATCTTTTGGATGAGGTACTTTGCCTTGTACGTGTACCGATAGACTTGTATTCTGCCGATATCTGGTTCTTGCTCGAGTGGCGGGAGGTCATGATGATGCTCGACTTTGTCGAAGATGATAGATTCTTCGTCTCGATTCCTGCGATGGGACTACAAAACAGACCCCCTGGGACGGGACTACTCGATTTACATGATTGACGGTCGTTATTTGTGTTTGCAACGACCGTAGAGCGTTATCTAATGTATACATAGCATTCCAATATGGAAGGCTTGAATAATTAAAAGATACTCTATTATTGATGAAACACGAGATTTTATCCTGCGGGATTACATTATCCAGAGAGGGTGCATCTACATCAGCAGATATATATTCCCCTAACTCTTCATCTATGAGTATTGGGATTGGATCGGGAGAGTCCACCACAGCTTTGAACTTGGGATCCGAGAGGGCTATGTGGGCCTTCTCCGGCAGCTTGGATGATTGCGGAGGCTTGCCTTTAAGACGCACCTTCAGAGGTGTCTCGACTGCGCCTTCAGTGATTGGTGCCTTCCCTTGTAGTTTTGCTACAAGGGGAGTCGATGTTTGAGGCAGCTATTCCTTGAGCCGTATCTTTAAGGGAGCTTTAGTAGGTGTTCTACCTAGAGCAGTTGGTGCTTTTGCAGGTAGCTTGATGTTCATGGGAGGCAACGTCTGAGGCGGCTTCCTTTTGAGTCAAATTTTTGAAGGAGCGTCGGGAATCATCTCTGGCTCCATGTCTGGCTCTGCTGCCGTTTCTGCTTCATCGTCAGCATCATTGGCTTCCTCCTCGTCGGGCGACTTGTACAAGGTGGAATCAATGAAGTAGGCTTCGACCCCCTTGAAAGGGTCAATGTCCGCGAACTCTGTCCGGATGATGTCATTGGTGGACACATACTTCATACATTGGTGGAGTATAGATGGCACCACCATGTACTCATGCAGCCACGGATGACCCAGTAGAAGGTTGTAGTTGACGTCAGCGTCCACGACATAGCAAGTCACCTCGGTTCGGAGTTTACCGATATGGCATTTCAGCCGTATTTTTCCCAGCAGTTCACTTTTGCTAGCATTGAAACCGCTGATTGTGGTATTAGAAGACGCCAGACGGTACATTAGGATCCCTAGTGTTGAGAGTAGCGTCTTCGGGATGATGCTGAGGGAAGACCCTGGATCGATCTGAATTCGCTTCACCTTGACGGAACCGACATACCCTGTATAATACAGTGGCCTGTTGTGTCGGTTGTGCTTGAGCAGCATGTCTTGTTGGATGAAAGTTATGTTGGGGATAACTTCATCCGTACAATGGCAGTGCACACATGTGGTCGGGGTATCCTGAGGCTGCTTGACCTGACTGATGAAGGATTTCAGCATCCTTCAGGGCCTCACAGAGAGCTTCACGAGTGTCCTTGGAAAGATGAAGAAGCTCAAACAGGGATAGGCGGGCGGGAAGTACTGGCAAGTTGTGCCAGTATGTCGAAGTTGTGGGGCTTGGCTAGCCCCGAAGCATTCTCCTTTCGCAAAGGCTTGTCGAATCGGGCCTCTGCATGCTTCTATTTATTGGTTGCTGGAGGACTTGGATGGGCCCTCTTCCTGGGCAGCAGGGACGGTGTAAGGAGGCACCACCTCGACGGCAGCTTCGTCAGGTTGTGCGTTCTGATACGAACGCGTCTGTACAGGAAGTGCCCCTTCCGCAGAGGAAGAGACCATGCTAGCAGGACTGATCTTCCTACCTTTGGTTTTGGAGGCAGAGCGTACCTTCGGTTGAGTAACCTCGGAGACGAGATCAGGGTGAACCCATAAGATCTCTCCCCGAGATGTGGTGAGTGGGATGAGTCCACTCACGTTGCCACGAGTAGGTGGTAAGTTAACCACCTCCATTGTCGCCTTTGGGATGGGGACGACTGCCATCTTGCATTGTGGTTGGCGGTAAGGTGCCAAATTGGAGTGACACTAGGTTGGCCGAGACCGTTTTCTCTTCATAGTCGACGGAGATAACATCTGCATTGATCATGCACTGGATGTAGTTCATGAGGACGTAGCAGTCCTTAGTTGGATGTCCGACAAACCGATGGTAGTGATAGTACCTCGGGTGGTCCACTTTCCCAACCTCGTCGGGACGCTTCGGGTCCGGCAACTTGATCTTGTCACCCTGTTTTAATATCTCGAAGAGTTGCAGGGTGTCTTCATCGTTGAAAGAATACACCTCCTTTGGCCTTGGTGCAAGTGGAGGCTTCTGAGTAGGTGCTGATACACCCTTGGAGGCATTGACAGTCAACGCCTGCTTCCCTTTTGTCTCTCGTCCAGGGTTGTTGGCTGCAGGCCATTTTTTTCTTGTCCTCGAAGGCAGGGAAACTGACTCCCAGAAGACGAGCATTGGGAAGCCTTTTTTCGGCTGCTTCGGCCTCGATGATCAAGGAACTCCAGTCGGAAGGAGGAGTGGAGTTGAGCTAGAGTTTGATCAGCAGGCAGTATGTTCATGCTGCAGGAGGAGAGGAGTGCATGTTCTGGCATGCCCGGGGGCAGTCTGAAACAGGCTTGTCGGAAACGTTCGATGAGTGCTCGAACCGTCTCCTTCTCCTTCTGACGCACCTCTATGAGGGATGCCATTGTCATGTCCTTCCCTCCGTCATAGAAACTGATCGAGGAAGAGACACGTCAAGTTGTCGAAGGAAGATATAGAGTTATCGGAGAGACTGCAGTACCAGTCGTAAGCCACTCCTTTCAGTGCCCCGACAAATATGCTGGTGAGTAGTGCGTCCTCTTTCGGGAGATATCCTATTTGGGACTGGAAGTACATCAGATAATGGCATGGAGAGTCCTTCCCGTCATATGGCGTCAGTGTTTATGGTTTATATTTGGGAGGAATAAACCACTTTGTTCTATTCGAGGAGATACGGTTGGGAGATCCCCATCTTCTGGCGCTCCTCTTGTCTATTCTTCGACTCGAAGCGCTCTCGTAAGTCCCTGATCATCTCCACCACGTCTTCTGTGGAGCTGGGAGTCGAAGATGGTGGCACAGCCTGGAGTTGAGCATTTGACGGCTCCGACGTCCAAGGTGCCTCGCGACGATCTGTATCCAAGGATACCCGTTGAAAGGGTACGCTTGATTCTCCATTGGCCCTGGGGTCAGGACCAATAGACGGTGCCCTGGCCAAAGCTGACCGTATCTCAAACACTGCTTGAGTCATTGTTTGCATTGAGGCAGAGAGGGTTTTGAGTCCTCCCTCCAAGGTATCCATGCGCTGGACGAGGTCTGCTGGCGGACACATCTGGCTCGGCATCACCCCAGTCATGTACACTGTCATGACACTGGCTGGAAGTGGATGGATCGATCGAGGCTTCACTTTCAGCCTCACTCTCCTGTAGGGAAGAAACATCCCCCGGAGCTTGGTCTTGGCTACCCCCAGCTACGTTCTGGAGGACACCCTCGCCTTCGGGAGAAGTATCAGCAAGGACCTAACTACCCCCAGTTCTGTCTTGGAGGACTTCTTCGTCTTCGAGGCGCAGATTCACAGGGGTTAGACTACCCCCAGCTACGTCCGAGAAGCTGACTTCGTCTCCAGGATGAAGATCCACCCCAGCTGTGCTCGGAGGACATCTTCGTCTTCAGAGGGAGGATCAACAAGGGCTTGACCTAACCCCAGCTTCCCCCAGGATCTTCTTTCTCCCCCGAGTGCCTTCAAACACTCCAAGGACAGGACAGTTGTCTTGGTTTTCCTCGGTTGGATCTTGGACGAGGACGAGGAGATGCCAGTCGCCTTTCGGATGGACGAGGATTTAGAGATTACGTTGCATGAAGCAACCTCTAGTTCTGGCTCCTCTTTAATTGATACCTTCTTTCCGAGGCGATGTCGGAGGGGTGTTGATGATTGCAGCCGCTGGAACACCGACTGCCTTGGTGGTGGGACTGCTGCTTTGCAACAACAATGGATGGTGACTACAGCACAGTGTATCCTGTGAGGGGCGCATTGTGCTTGTCAGTCGACTCTCCTGATCGGCGCTTGTGACTGCTCACATTACGCAAATCATTGGAGGAGAGTGCCACCTTTGCACCCCCATTAGGCGCTATGGCAAGGCCAAGCGCCGGGGTGGTCAAGTGAATACTGTGCCCCGTGATCCAACGCAAAACATGCGCTCAGATCAGTAGTGGGGGACCAACATTTACAGTGACTTGAACGAACCTTAGACGCACAACCGTTGGACGCACGGGAGTTCAAGACCTATAGGGTTTGCCTTGCTCGACTTGGTTGTGAATACAACAGATGCGCCCAAGTGAGACAAGGACTTTGAAGGTCGACTCATTTTCTGTGCAGAAGCACCCGAGTCGACCTTATACAACTTACCATCAGCAGCGCGCATGATTGTGAGCGCATGCTTCTAGTTTGCTGCCGGCATAGCACGTTTGAGGCGCATGGCCCGTGCTGCCTTGGACTTCTTCGTACCAGCCCGCTGGGGTGCATAGTACTCAGAGTCCTAAATTCTCCTCGCCACGACAGCGAGTGAGTCTGTCAAAGACAGAGACCTTCTATGGTGCATCAGAGGTGATGCGTAGGGCATTAGCTGTGCCCCTGCTCCATCGACGCATCTTCCTCGTCTGAGAGGGAGATGGCTGGAGAATGTGGTCAGCCGCACTGTTTTCCCGAGAGATGCGCTGCACCGGTGGGCACATCTTGGCTGCTGAGGATGTCAGCAGGAAGGGTAGGCTGCATCGACGCATCCCCTTCGATGGTGGTGCCAGAGGCATCGACCTTGCGTACCCAGACTTGGTGAGTCTTCTTCGGCTTTGATAGCCGCTTCGAAGGACTCGCACTGCCTTCAGAGATGAACTTCTCATACGCCTGTTGATTGAGGCGTACGACCAGCGTCTTGCAGGAGGAGCCCACCTTCACGTCGTCAGATTGCGACACAACTTTCTCGGTGGAGAAGAAAGAGGTCCCCAGCAGAGTCGCCAGCTTGTTTGCCATTAAAATCTTTTGATTAAAATTTCAATTACAAACAGAAAAATGTTAAAATATAGGACTTAGATGTAGTCCTAGGAGTACACTTTTGTTTATCTGGGTCCCTTGTGCCAATGCAGCGAGTGGTAATACGTTGACTCCAGTTGGCGATCTGACGACGGTTATCGGTTCTCTGAAGGTCTGAGTTGCTCTGGGTGCTGGAGCTTGCGGAGAGGAAGGGGACATTGAGTGTCTGTATCTTCCTCTCTATGTGTATATGTAGTTTCGTAGCTGTGTGTATCTGGAAGAAAGAAATGATCCCTCTATTTATAGCTTTGCAGGCTGGCTGCTCATGCACGCATATATAGGATGCGCCGATCTGTGGGGATGCCACGTGGTGATTGCTGATGGAGGCGCATGGACGATGCGCTCCGATTGAGGAGTTGAACCCTTCCTGTTGCCTTTGTGGGCTGCGGCCGAGCTGACACATAGCAATGGAGAGGATCTTTCAGTTGTTGAGATCTTGGGTGATTAGTACCCCTTCATAGGCTGAATCAAGTCAAAGGACACGTGTCATAGGTCCATGGCACGAAGATCTCGGATTTGGTGGAGAGTGATGTGATAGGATGCGCCTGGGATTGGGCACATGAGGAGACTTTGGTTTGTAACCTTTAGGAGTCACGAACCAGTCTGGGCGTACGGCTTTTGAGGCGCATGCGAGGCTTCAGTAGTGACTTTAACTTCTGTCTTTAGGGATCAGAGAAAAGTCTGAGGCGCATGGATTTTGAGGCACATACAGAGATTTGGGCGCATGGCTACGGAGGCCGCATACGAAATGGTTGGGCGGCCACGTAGCTTGTAACCGTCGAAGGAAAGTAATGATGATGCCTGACGTCAGTGACGCTTCGTCTTCTGAAAAAGCTGCTAACTGTCCAGTCCTTGGGGGACGTGCTACTAACTCTGTCACTTGAGCATTAATTATTTGGTGGGTGACGAGCCTTCGAGTGGGCGCATCGATTTGTGCTCTACTTAGGCGCATAGGTCCGTGTTCACCAAGACGCATGGATCTGTGCTTTATTGGGCGCATCCATGCGGGGCGCTTGGTGCTGATAGGCGTATCTGTTGCGTGATGCATCTTCATTGGTCCGTCTGTTGAGTTCAAGTTTGTTGCACTGACTTCGGGAAGGTTGCCACTTGGCGCATGGGTTTGATTTGCCCTGGCCTATGAATAGCAACAGTTTGAGAGAGTTTTGTTGTCTCTTCTTTGACTTCTCAACGAAGATGGATTCGACTGATCCTCCTCCTTGGCAAGACGTTGTACTATGGATGATGGTTCTCCTTGTTCGAAGAAGCTTTGACGGTGAACTCCTTCAGAAGACAGAGATTCGTCGAGTTGGAATAGACATAGTAGTTTATGTTCGAGTCGCTTGTTGGTACGACATCGAGTGCTAAGTTGAATGCATGGTTTGGGTTTGGTGATAGAAGAGCCCCAGGCTGGCAGATGTGCCTGTGCGTTGACGAGGAAGTGATTGACTCTGACGGGACGGAGTGATGCGCTGGAAGACAGGCACAGCATGTTGTAACTGCTGAAATACAGACTGCCTTGGTGGTGGAGCCACTGTCTTACGGCAGCAGCAGTTGATGGCGACCGTAGCACAAGTATGCCCTGTGAGGGGCGTATTATGCTTGTCGGTTGGCTCTTCTGATCGGCGTTTGTGAATGATCACATTATGTAAATCGTTAGAGGAGAGTGCCACCTTCACACCCCCATCAGGTGCATGGCAAGGCCAAGCGCCGGGGTGGTCAAGTGAGAGTGCCGCCTTTACACCTCCATCAGGCGCATGGCAAGGCCAAGCGCCGGGGTGGTCAAGTGAACGCTGCGCCCCCTGATCCAACGCAAAACATGCGCTCAGATCAGGAGTGGGGGAACAACATTTAAAGTGACTTGAATGAGCCCCAGACGCACAACCAATGGAGGTACGGGAGTTCAAGACCACATGGTTTGTCCTTGCTCGACTTGGTTGCGAACGCAGCATATGCGCCCAAGTGAGACAAGGACTTTGAGGGTCGGCTCAGTTTCTGGCGCAGAAGCACCTTAGTCAACTTTGTACAGCTTACCATCAGCAGCGCGTATGATTGTGAGTGCATGCTTCTGGTTTGCCGCTGGCATAGCACGTTTGAGGCGCATGGCCCGTGCTGCCTTGGACTTCTTCGTACCAGCCTGCTGGGGTGCATAGTACTCAGAGTCCAAATTCTCATCGCCACGACAGCGAGTGAAGAACTTGCAGCCAATCCAGACGAAGAGAAGAACTGCTGTAACTTTTTGTGGCTCGAACGGGCTCCCTGGATAACGGGCTCCCTTTTCTTTATTTATTTTGGTGCCCTTTTCAAAGGAGGCAAGAGGGCTCTATATAGAGTGGAATAAGACCTCTCTTCTTCTCCTTTCCGATGTGGGATTAAAAGTAATATCTCTCCTTTTTATGCTTCTACAAGACCCCCTTCAAAGTTTTTAAAACTTTTGGACAAGTTTTGAAATACTTTGAACAAGAAGCATGGATAGTAGAGCTGTTTAGGTGTGACAATCCTATCAGAGGTAATATGGACGTGATAGGTTTGGGTACTTCTACTGGGGAATTTATGTGGACTTATCATCTTTGGCGCACCTTGGTTTTTAGGTACAGATAATAAGTTGAGAGAGAGAGAGAACCAAAATATTTACTCAGAGGTAGTATGGACATGGTAAATATGGGATTGATGGTAGAGCTTTCCTACTCAGAGGTGATATGGACGTGGCAGGAATGACTCTGGAGGGAGATACGCGGAACTACTCAGAGGTAATGTGGACATGGAAGTTCTGCTGGGGATGTAATCCTTTACTTTTAAATAAAGAATGAAGAGTTTTGTGGTGTATTCATTCTCGTTGTCATGAACTTGATGATTTGTGTGGACCTATTATCTTTTGCGCACTTTGGTTTTTAGGTACAGATAATAAGTTTGGGAGAACCTGACATGTTTGCTCAGAGGTAATATGGACGTGGCAAATATGTGGTTCAAATGATGGAATCTTCCTACTCAGAGGTGCTATGGACGTGGTAGGAATGACTCTGGAGGGATACGCGGAACTACTCAGAGGTAATGTGGACATGGAAGTTCTGCGATCAATGTACGACAACGCAAGGGTTGTCTGTATGGATACAATTCGATACATACCTTAACATCTTTTAATCTGTTCTGGATTTCATTTTCTGTATCATAGATATATAGTTGTGCAAATTTTGGACTTGAACCTTGCACCGGTAATAAACTTCCCAATAGATGGTAGTTTTGACCATGCAGTCTAAAAATTGGTAGAGATTTTCCTTGATTCGGTTCTGGATCAACCTTGCCTCCCATTGAAGTGAATGAATACATGCTGTTATATGATCTTATATTATCTAGAAAGTGCTTGCTCTTATTAGTCACACCATATAATAGATCATGTAAAACTTTAGGTGGTCTCTTCATTGGTGAAATTTGAATCTTTTCTTGCATGCAACATAAAGAGTACGTCGGCATTTTGCACTTGTAGGAAGACTGAACTCTCTCGTCATACCAGAAGTGTGCACCGCAAAAGTTACATTTGTAAGTTGGATCACCGATATCCCAGTAATTTATCAATAAAAAAATAACAAAAATATATAATAAATTAAATCAATTATAAAATAAATTAGATCAATTATATATATATATATATATATATATATATATATATATATATATATATATATATATATATATAATAACAAAAATATATAATAAATTAAATCAATTATAAAATAAATTAGATCAATTATATATATATATATATATATATATATATATATATATATATATATATATATATATATATATATATATATATATAAATATATATATATATGTTTGTGTGCGTGTGTGTGTGTGTATGTTTGAGTAATACCAATTGTAAGATTAGCATGTCCATGATAATATTGACAATCTTCATTCGTCATTTCAACAATCATTGCAAAATTAAAAAACAAAGCAAAAGAAAGATTAAAAATATTTGAAGATATTTTCCTTTTTAAAATTTTGAAACGAATTTTAATTTTCAAATGTATGACAAATTTTTAAGTACAACTCTAAATTTCATAAATAATTTAGGTTAAAAACGCTTAAATTAAAATAAATACAACTTTACACTACATTGATCTGGATGCAAATTGTTAACTAATTTTTGTATACTTTATAAAGGCAAATGTTAAAGGCCACCCCCTTTTTACTAAGGGCCACCAACTTAAATTTTTTTAAAAATTACAAGTTTGTCATTTTTCAAACACTAAGGGCCACCAAGTTTTTTTTCTTCTTCCTTTGTCTTCTTTCTTTGTCTTCTTCCTTTTTTTTTCAATCCCCAAACCACTTCTCTCAATCCTCACCTCCATTTTTGTCCCCACCTCCTCCATAGTTGTCCCCACCTCCACCATTGGTGTTCCCCTCCTCCATTGTTGTTGTCCCCACCTCTATTGAAGTTGTCTATCTTCGGTAGTCCTAAGTATATTGAGGAGGGGCGGCCTTGGCCCAGTACAGGCCGGGCTGTAATGCCCCAGTCCCAAAATACGTATGACTAGAAACGTAGTCAAGCCAGCTGTATTCATACGAAATACATTGGCCTCGTATGGATACATAAGCTGTAAATGCAGTAGAACCATAACTAATCTCATCCACAACAAAATAAATGAATAAAAGATATCATATAATGATAAAGAATTGTCTTGATACAATATGTTGGGCGGAGACAAATCCACTACCAACTACGAAAAGAAATACACAACAAAAGAAAGAGTTTGGCGAGCAAAGCGAAGACGATCAAAGTGCAATCACCCTCGAAGAAATGGAGATAGTCACGGCTAGAACTAGAGCACCTGCGAAACACAAGAGCACACACCTGGCGAGATAACCAGGTCCTCAGAGGGACGTAACAAGACACATAATATATGCCAATAACTGAATAAATAAAGCTCAACAGAAAAGTAAATGTGACTACACAATTAAATGTCCTTAACCATTCTATGTAAAAATGTACTTTGAAGACAACGTTCCACACAAGGGCACTCGAGACTAGAAACACGGCGCATTAGCGTTTCAACTAAGGCACTAGTGGCGTCTAGAGAAAAGTAAATGCACGGCCCATTAGCACTCGAGTGAGAGCTAAGGGGCATCTAGAGAAAAATAAATGCACGGCCACTAGCTCTTGGTTGAGTCACTAACGGCAGCTAGACGAGGGTAAATGCACGGCACATTTGTGTTTCAACCGAGGCACTAGTGGCATCTAGAGAAAAATAAATAAATGCACGGCCACTAGCTCTCGACTGAGTCACAAATGGCAGCTAGACGAAAGTAAAGGTATGAAAGCCCCTGCGCCTAATAACTGTCTTCACCCTCCCCATGCACTACTCGTGCTGAATCCACACCACGATATTCCTAATAACCACTAAGTCTTCTAGGCAAATATATTAGCAGTTATACCCTAACGCTCGTCCTGTACGCACCGATGTACGGTCGGTACGCAAGTCCGAATCTATATGGGACACGTGACATCGTGGTACACAAGTGTCGGCCCATGAATGCGGCACAAACAAAGGTGGTCCCTTAACTCTAGGCCAAATGCATAAAAAAACTAAAATATAATAATTTGCATCTATATATAGTTTTGACAACATAAAGAAAAGCATGCATGATATTGAGCAAGGAATTAAACAGTGAAGGCAAGGTGTCTTGCCTGATAGGACGCCTGGTGCACTGCAATGATCGAGGTGGCAAGAACAACGACTTCGGTGCAACAACTTATGCAAGGTGATCTCAGATATTGGTACGGACGGTTCCATCGGGTCCAGAATGGTCAAATTAATTAGGGTGGACATAAGGTGGTACGAATTTGGTGACCGAATGGAAATAAGAGGATCAGTTACGGACATGAGAGAAATCAAAGAATAATGGATAATGATAAGATATAGAAAACTATTTATAATACTTGAAAACTAGTTTTTATGAGTCAAAATAATTATAGCAAAAATACTTAAATTCAAGAAAATCGTTTTATTTTGGCCAAAACTCTAAGTTCGTCAAAAAATAAAATTGGTAGAAAACTATATTTTATTAGTAAAATAATAATGATTATTTACAAACCTAGATAACCAGTTTTTGTTAAAGTAATATTTTGATGAAATATTTTTTTTTAAACGGTTAGGCAAATAGTTATTTTATTTTATTTATAATGATGACAACAATAATTATAATAAAAGAATAAGAATAATTAATAACGATGATACTGATAATAGATCATAATTTTGAAAGTATTTGTATACATAATTAATATTTTATTTTGCCTAATAAAACATAAATTAATGAAAGTAATAATAGTAATAATAACAATGCTATCAGCCTATATTTTTGCTGCTGTCTAAATCACACTCATACTATAAGAAAAATGAATTTAAAAAAACCTCATACTCTAGCCCATAGCATGTCTTCTCTTCCCAAGAGAAGAGAACAACATCACCACAGCAGAAATAACTATAATAATACTAAAACTTGAATATACTTTTCCCACAAAGAAACATATAAAATTAATAATAATAATAATAATAATAATAATAATAATAATAAATATATATGTTAGTGATTTAAACTAAATGAAACATAACAACAACAAAAATCCAAATAAAAGAAATGAACATAGTAATCCCAAAAGAGCACAGAACCTAAAAAAATACAAAAAAAATACATAAAGAATTATAACCAGCTGTTCCCGAGCTAATAAAGTAAGAAAAAAATGAGAAGGGGGAAAGTGAGAAACCGAGAGGGAGTGAGAACGGAAGGGGAGAGAGGAGCGACAGGGGCGGGAGCGGTTCTCACCGGCGGCGGAGCGGCGGTCTGCGCCGGAGGAGGTCGGGAGAGGAAAGGGAGGCGGAGGGAAGTGTGCGCCGACGGAGCGGAAAGGGTCTGGGGCGGAAGAAATCGGTGCTCGTTGGCGCGCGGAGCTCGTTGGCCGGAGCGGGGCGCTCAGAGGAGGAAGAAGATGGAGACGTCGGGGAAGGGAGGCGGCATACGGGAATCAGCGTCGGCACGTCGCGGCCGAGGTCGGAGGAGAAGTAAAAGGACGGCGGAGCGCTGGATCGACGCCGGGCGGCGCGCTCGCCGACACGGAGACGTGCGGCCAGCGGTGGGGTCGTACGGTGGCGCTGCGCAAGGGGGCGGCAGCCACGTCGAGGTTAGCCTAGGGTTAGAGTTTTAATTTATTTTTATTGTGGATGTTGGTGGTTGTGTTTGTTGACGGTGGTGGCGGAGGTGTGTTGGGGCGGCGAGGGGTTTGAGTGCTGTGCGGGGTGGCCAGGCTGTTGGGATGGTCAGACACAGGCCGGGGCCGGGGCTGTGTTAGCGGGGGTAGTCCGTAGAGAAGTGGTCTTGGTGGTGGTGGGCTAGGGTTTGGCCGGAGTGGTCCGGGCTAGTCCAGGCGGCGAGGCGGACTGGGTGTGAATTGGAGGCTGGACCGACATGGTGAGCGGCCGACGGGAGTGGCAGGGTGGTGGACGACATGGTGATGTTGGCCGAAATCTTGGCCTTGGGACGATAGTGGTAGGGTGACAGGGAGGAAATTGTTGGAGAGGTTTGGTCGGGTCCGTGATGGTGGTGTTGACGGGTGGTGCCGAGGAATCGGCTGGGTCGGTGTCGGCAGCGGTGGTGGTTGGTGGCAGGGGGCTAGGATTAGGGTTAGGGTTTAGGAACTAGGGATTTGGAGATTAGGAAATTGGAGTTTTGTATTGTGTCGGGGTTGTCGACACGAGAGGGAATTATGTATATGTAAAATATATGGAATAAGAATTTGGATGGACACAAACACGATGCACGTAGATTTGTGGAGGAAATTTGTGGAGAAATAATGAATGATAGAAATTGGAGGAGTACCTGCCTATTTATAGGATATGGGAATTCCCAATTGGATAGGAATTAGGATTCATTTAAACCCAATTTAGATAATTCATAAATTAAATTTTAAAATCAATCAAATCCTAATCCAAATACAATTCCAATTTAAATCTAATTAATTTTTAATTTAAAATCAAATGGGATAAATCAAATTTTAAATATTTAACTATTTAAATAAATCCATAATTTCAAATCAGGATTTAAATTGTCACCATAATTTTGAAATATATTTTTCCAAAAATACTATAAATAATAATTTTGAAAATTACATTATTATTTTAAAAATGAACTAATAATTAATTACGAAATATGTATGCACAAATAATATTTACAAATATACACTTTTCTAGCATACCATTTTATAAGAATATATTTTATTATTATAACTGTCTAAAAAAAGGCTTTTCATAAATAAAGTTTAGAATTTAAAATTTGGATGGCTAAAAATAATTATTATATATATTTTCTTGAAACTATAAAAATAGGAAAAATGTTTTTCCAAAAATGTGTACGCTCGCACATATTCGCACTCGTCGAGCAATCACGAAAAATAAAATTTCGTGCGCGATGTACAATATGACTACGCGACGTACAATACAAAATTTTTTAATTCAGTACCAAATTTTAATAAAAAAATATAGTAGAAATTTAGGGGTTTTACATCCTACCCAACTTAAAAGAATTTCGTCCTCGAAATTAGGAATTCGTAGGGGGATGAGAAGACACAAGGGGGTATCGATGGGGATCAAAACGATGACAATGTTTTCACGAAATCACGTCGTAAGAAATCGCGATCTAGATCATAGAAAATAATACGGTATGGTCATAATCGATAGGAAGGCTAGAGGAAGTTCTAGTATAACGCCTTTGTCCTTCTAAAATAGGTGAAGGCGAAATCAATATAGAGTTCGAAGGAGGCGTTATCGAATACGAATACGTGGTCCAAAGACGACCGAATAATTCAAAAGGAGTTGCCAAGGCAGTCGTGGATGGGATTCTAAAGGCCGAGCTTAATTATGTTCCATCCACGTAGAATAATAGACAAAAGCGAACCAAAGTGCACTTGGTTGATCAGACCATTATGCACCGATTCTGATTAGACAATCGGCTAGTTTGCGCTCAATAGCATATGTCATGAACAAGCTTGATAAAGAATTAGCTTGCAAATACTAGGCTATATTAGCATCATTAGTCAAAATGGTAAATACATAGGCACGAGAGATTAAGATTTAAAGAAGATAGAATGATTCTAAGTCATACAGTCGTCCTATAGTCTTCTTGTCCAAGTCCTTGGTCGTCACGACCCGCACCCGCTATAAGGGCACATGTACGTGACAACGCCCAACCCTCACCATAAAAACGGCGTAGAACGCTGTAGGTTTTCTACTCTAAATAGTTTATATACATATATCAAAACCTGTCGAGAATATGGTCAACTCCGAACGGAGGACAAGCAATGAATATATATGAGTGCTCAATCACAACTCTAAGATGATAAAGTAAAGACTGAAAGATAAAGACAACAAGACGATAAAATAATAACCTGTCAAGTCCAACACAAGAATATATACAAGTCCAAGTCTCTAATACAATCCATAATAATAACAGTCTCAAAAAGTAGCTGGAGACGGTCCAGTATAAAAGACCTACTCTAACTAAGCAATAGGTAAGGTCTCGTCGGGCGGAGCTAAGCCCTGCTAGACCAAGGTCTCCAAGTCTAAGCCCACTACGTCATCCGGACCGTAGTAGGTACTGTAATCTCCCTCGTCGGCATCTGTAATATTTGTCTACATATCCTGTCAGGATGGAACGAGTACAATCTACTAACAACAGTTCACAAGATATGACAAAAGCTATAAGACTGTAAATAGATAGTATATACAAAAAAATTATGGAATGTACATATGAATATCATGGCAAGGTAAGCTGTAAATCTAGAGCTAGAACAAGGCAAGTAAAATGATCATGGCATGTACAAGAATCAAGAATCATATATCTAGGTGTGTGAATACTAGCTACAACATGTGGCCGGATTGGGTCTGCACAAGGTTATGATCTAGCCAATCATACGTGTGGTGTAGGATTGGCATTCACAAGGTTCACAATATATACAAGGCGGGTATTGACCACACATCTACACTAGTACTCTCCGTCCCCGACTGGTAGAGTGGATCCAAGCAAGACACGTTACGACACGGGATTCTACGAGAAGGGAGCAAGTCTCTTCGAGAATCGGTGTCCATATACTGCACAAGAACTACAAGGGAGCTTGCACAAATATACCAAGATAACGAGGAATAACATCTCATGTCGGGATCCATGAATACCAATCCGTGTGACCAATGTGTCGAGAACAAGCATATCTACACTAATTGCATGAATTATAACAATCATCGTAAATTAGAAAAGTGTCAGAGAATGTACTCGCCTGTAATATGGTATGATATGTCAACTGGAGCAAATGCAACGTCTCGAGGACCTATAGAGAACAAGACGTATCAATACTCTGTTTTAGGAAGTAAAGTCAAATCAAAATTAAACCCTATTAAGTCATTCTAGGTCAAGACATGTCAAACTAGACTGTACGAGGTCAACCTAAGTCATATTAGGTCTAGCTAGGTCATACTGGGTCAATGCAAGTCAAACGGGATTAATCTAGGTCGATTTGAGTCAACGGTCGACTTACAGTTGACTTTTGGTCAACTGGTCAACTCTGGTCAACCTTAGGTCAACGGTGACTAACAGTTGACTTTTGGTCAACTGCACAAGTCTAATGGAATTTGGGACTAAATTGGGTAAAGTGTTGACCCATAGTTGACTTTTGATCTAAAAAGTCAACCGTGGTCAACCGGGGTCAAGACTAGGTCTAGGCGACTATTTTCAATCATTACCAACCTCTACAACCCATATCCAAGTCCATCTTGGACTTCGAAACCCAAATCTTGGCCGTAGGCCAATTTCCTAATTTACCTTTTCTACGGTAAATTCCTAGCCTAGGTGGAAACCTAGTTAGCCTACCTACGCTTGTTATTTTGACCCGCGCTCCCTAGGATAGTAATATACTAGCCTATACATTCATTACCTACCAAAATACCTAGGTAACGTGGACATCCAGTCCATGATACGGCCCATTGCCGATATCTTGAATATTTCAAGATACGTACTGATACGGCACGATACCGGCGTCCTACGACCCTGATTTCAACTCGAGAGCCTATCTGCAAAATCTAATTCATATAATCTTGGTCTACGCCAAGTTTCATCGCGTTCGATACTCGGAGCTCAAATTCGCTCTCTAACTCGATTTTCTCTAAAATCCTCCTCTATCTCTCACTCTAATTCCTCGTCTAATTTCTTCTTCTAACTTCTTCTTCCTATTCTAATTCTTCTCCTCTTTACTAATTCCTATTCTCCTTCCCTATTCTCTTCTAATCCTCTTCTCATTCTTTTCCTAACTTCTTCTCTTTTTCCTTCTACTTCTCTTCTAACTCTTCTACTTTTTCTCCTTTCCTCCTAACCTTTCTTCTTCTAATTCTTCCTAAACTTTTTCTAACTTTCTTCTCCTATTCTAACTTCCTAATTACCTATCTATCTATCAACATATATATATATATATACATATATATGTATATCTATATCACATATGGGGGCTAAAGGGGGGTAAAATAGGGGCTTAAATAGGGGTGAAAGGGGGGATTGCACTGGCAGCTGCTGCTGCCAGTGGGCTGCTGCCACTGCAGCTCCTGCTGCTGTTCACAGCAGCAGTGTAGCTGCTGCTACTGCTGCCACACATATATATATAGATATATATATAGAGATATATATATATATCTATATATATCTATATATATATATAGATATATATATAGATATATATATATAGATATATATATAGATAGATGTATGATAGATAGATATATAGATGGATAGGAGGATATATATATATATAGATATATATATATATCTATATATAATAAAAAAAAAAAAAAAAAATATAGATATATATATAGATATATATATATATATATATATATTTTTTTTATATATATATAGATATATATATATATCTATATATATATATATATCCTCCTATCCATCTATATATCTATCTATCATACATCTATCTATATACACACACATATATATATATATATATATATATATATATATATATATATATATATATATATATATATATATACATATATATATACATATATATATATATATATATATATATATATATATATATATATATATATATAGTCTAATATCCATCCAACTATCTATATATATACATATATACACACACACATATAGATATACATATATATACATAGACACACACACACCTATAGGTTTATACTTAAATATAGACACACACATGTATAGATATGTATAAAAATATATACACACTCACACACTCACAACCACACACTCTCATGACACTCATGTCACTCTCACATACACCACCACCACTTCCATTTGTCTACACACACAAATGCATATTAATATATATATATACACATATATATATATATATATATATATATATATATATATATATATATATATATATATATATATATATATATATATATATATATATATATATATACTACTCTAATTAGAAAATCCCCAATAATTTCCTTAACCTAGATTTTAGGAAACCTAAGGAAAAGCTATGGTCAAAAGATGGAGAATAATCTCGTAAAGAGAATTTAATGGTGAATTAAAAGCTTACCTAGAAGTGGGTTTCTTGGAGGAAGAAGAACTTGAGAGGAAAAATGGATTTTTGAAAGAGAGAGAAAGAGTTTTCTTAATAGAGAAGAAAAGGGGGGAGGGGGGCTTTACATGGCCGGCCAAGTGTGTGTGTGTGTGTGGGGGGGGGGGGGGGGGGGGGGGGGGTTAGTGGGTTTTGGGTAGGATCCAATAGCCCTCCAAACCCATTAGACTTAAGTTGGGTTCGGTTTGTTTCGGTTTGGTTCGGTTTGTTTCTAATGAACTAATTAAGCCTCTAAAATGACTAATTAAGCCATGGAAGTTGGGTTTAAGATTTCTAACCTAATTATGATGGTATGTGGGCCAAGCCCAGCTAGTATGGGGGTCCTACTAGGGTCCAGGCTACCCCGGTCTCCAATTTGAGTCCGAATTGGATAAAATCCAAACCAAACCAAATAAATCCCAAAAAATCACATAAAATAAATAAAAATTCCTAAAAATTATAAAACTTGAAAAATGACAAAATAACCCTAATTTGAAAACTGGGGGTGATAAATCTACCCTCCTTAAAAAATTTCGTCCTCGAAATTGAATGAGAACTAAAACAGCAATCATGAATAGAACAAGGAAAGAAAAAGATAGAATTTTACCTCAAGGCTCGAAGAGATATGGGAACCGCTCCCGCATGTCGTCCTCCCTCTCCCAGGTGGACTCACCTGGAGAGTGGTGTCGCCATGCAACGCGAACCAAGGGAATGACCTGGTTCCGGAGCACCTTCTCTCTTCGGTCCAAGATCTCGACCGGCTTCTCTGGATAGCTGAGTGTCGGTCCCACCTCGATCTCGGAGTGGTCTAAGACGTGACTGGGATCTGCCACGTATCGTCTCAGCTGCGACACGTGGAACACACTGTGCACTCCCTCTAGTGCGGGCGGTAACTCCAGTCGGTAAGCCACTGCACCGACCCTGTCCAAGATACGGAATGGTCCGATGTATCGTGGACTAAGCTTCCCGCCGCCACCAAAACGAATCGTGCCATGCGTCAGAAAATCCGCAGAAACACAAGATCACCAACCTAGAACAAAACACAAGACTTAGAGCTAGATCTAAAACAATCACAATCAGACTCAAATACTAGAAAAATCTAAACTATACCTCAAACTCCAACGGCCTCCGGTGGCTATTGGCCCAATGCCGCTGCCTATCCTGCGCCACCCAAAGTCTATCTCTGATAACCCTGACCTTCTCTGCAGCATCTACCACCATATCAGGGCCAAGGAAAATCCTCTCGCCGACATCATCCCAAGACAAGGGAGTACGGCACCTCCGTCCGTGTAGAGCCTCGAAAGGTGACATCTCTATACTGGCTTGGTAGCTGTTGTTGTAAGCAAACTCTACCAAGTGAAGGTGGTCCTCCCAAGATCCCCCGAAGTCCAAGACACAGGTACGCAGCATATCCTCGAGGGTCTGAATCGTCCTCTCCGACTGCCCGTCTGTCTGGGGGTGGTATGCGGTACTGAACTTGAGCGATGTGCCCAAGCTAAGTTACAAACTCTGCCAGAAGTGGGAAGTGAATCGGCTGTCCCGATCCGAAACTATACTCACTGTAACCCCGTGTAATCGGACTATCTGCCGCACGTACTTCTCGGCCAATCTCTCCGTCGACAAACCCACTTTGAAAGGCAAAAAGTGGGCCGATTTGGTCAATCGATCAACAATGACCCAAATCGCATCCTTCCCTCCTTGAGAGCGCGGAAGCCCAGATACAAAGTCCATAGTGATATGCTCCCACTTCCACTCAGGAATGGGTAGTGGCTGGAGCAATCCACCGGGTCTCTGCCTCCCGACCTTCACCTGCTGGCACACCAAGCATCTCGACACGAACTGAGCCACCTCACGTTTCATGCCATACCACCAAACATGCTGTCTCAAGTCTCTATACATCTTGTTGGCTCCTGGATGCATAGAGTACTGAGAACGGTACGCCTCCTGAAGAACCTCCTCCCGAAGTCCTCCGTTCGACACGCACAATCTAGTACCATGCCTCAATGACCCATCCCCTGCTATAGAGAACTCATCCAACAGCCCTATCTGGACCTGCTCCCTGATGACCCTCAGAGCCTCATCCTCAAACTGAGCTGTCCTGACTCTCTCCATCAGCTCCGACTGCACCTGCAGACCCCACATCTGCGCCTCGAACCCAGGAACTATCACCTCTATGCCTAAGCTCTCCAGATCTGCCAGAAGGTGACGATCTATCGTCAAACACATGGCCACGGGATACCTGCTCAGAGCATCCGCGACCACGTTGGCCTTTCCTGGATGGTACTATAAGGATATATCAAAATCCTTCATCAGCTCTAACCATCGCCTCTGCCTCATATTCAGCTCCTTCTGGGTAAATACGTACTTCAAGCTCTTGTGGTCAGTATAGATCTCCACTTCCGTATATATAGTGTTTCCACAGCTTCAAAACAAAGATGATCGCTGCCAGCTCCAGATCGTGGGTAGGGTAATTCCTCTCATGAGGACGTAACTGCCTAGATGCATAGGCAATTACCTTCCCGTGCTGCTGAAGCACACAACCCAAACCCCGTCCTAAAGCATCACTGTAGATCGTATAACCACCAGATCCAGATGGCAGCGTCAAGATAGGAGCTGTAGTCAACCTCGCCTTCAGCTCCTCGAAGGCGGCCTGACACTCATCGGACCAAACAAACTCCTCGTCCTTTCCCGGTAAGGCGGGTCATCGGCTGGGCAATCCTGGAAAAGTCCTGCACGAACCTCCGGTAGTAACCTGCCAGACCCAGAAAACTCCGAACCTCTGCTACTGAGCTCGGCGTAGACCAGGACTTCACCGCAGAAATCTTCTTCGGATCCACTGAATTCCCCTCGCCAGAGACAATATGGCCTAGGAACTCCACGCGATCCAAGAAGAACTCGCACTTGGACAGCTTCCCATACAGCTGCTCCCTCCTGAGAGTGTCCAACACAATCCTCAGGTGCTCCTCGTGCTCCTCTGGCGTCTTCGAATAGATAAGAATGTCATCAATGAAGACCACCACGAACTTGTCAAGGTACTGATGAAATACCTTGTTCATCAAGTTCATGAATACCGTCGGGGCGTTAGTCAACCCAAACGGCATGACGGTATACTCATACTGGCCATAGCGAGTCCGAAAGGCAGTCTTCGGAATGTCATCCCGCTTTACCTTCAGCTGATGGTACCCGGTGCGCAAGTCGATCTTCGAGAACACTCTCGCCCCGCTCAACTGGTCGAACAAGTCATCAATCCTAGGCAAAGGATACTTGTTCTTGATGGTAAGGTTGTTGAGCGCCCTGTAATCAATACACAGACGTATCGTACCATCCTTCTTGGGGACGAAAAGAACTGGCGCGCCCCAAGGTGAAGAGCTAGATCGAATAAAGCCCTTGTCCTCCAGCTCGTCGACCTGCTTCTTCAGCTCTGCTAACTTGCTATTGTTGATTCTATAGACGTGCTGGGAGATAGGCTCAGCGCCCGGCACTAGGTCTATAGAAAACTCAACATCACGATCTAGCGACATCCCGGGCATCTCCTCGGGAAAGACATCCAAGAACTCAGCAATGAGTGGATGTGGCAACACCGGCCCCGCCAACAACGCTCCGCAGAATCCATCTCCCTGCTCCACAGCACCTCTGGTGAACTCATACTCCGGCTCTCCTGGCGGCCTAAATAGAATCCTGCCCCCTCTACAGTCGATGCTAGCGTGGTGCATGCTCAACCAATCCATACCGAGTACCACATCGTAACTCGAAAGTAGCATTACGAGCAAACACGCACTCAGCTCCCGGCCTCTCAAAGAAACTCTCCGCCCCTTGCAAACATTATTAACTAGGATGATGCCATTCCCAGTCATAATCTTGCAAGTCCTACCAAGATACTCAGCAATAATATTGTGCCTAAGAGCAAAAGAAACAGACACAAAACTGTGCGTAGCACCAGAATCAGACAAGGCTAAAGCTGAAAAAGAATCGAGCAGAATAGAACCTGCGACAACATCTGCAATAGGCTCCATCTCCTCAGCTGCAAGAGCAAAGGCTCTACCCTGACCACTCCGCTGCTGGTGGTGCTGAACAAACCGCTGCTGCTGGGTCGAAAGTGGACCCCTCTGCTGTACTGCAGGAACTCTCGTCGGTGCCCCCTGAGCTACCGCCCCACGGCCCTCCCTGCAACGGCTCGTAGGACAATAGAGGAGGCACAAGCCCAGCCTCTTCCGGCAGACCTCCCAGATGTGACCGGGCTTCTTGCAGAAGTTGTAAGAAGCCCCATGTTGTGCCTGCCTCGGCTGAGTGTGCTGTACCTACTGCTGAACCGGTGCTCTGGCCTGCACCTGCGACTGGTGATGCTGGAGGAAACGATGCTGAAGCTGAGGGCGCTTAGCAGCCCCTGCGCTGCTAGAAGCCCCCGAGAAAAGATCACGCTCCCTCTTGGGCTTCAAGCCCCACTCCCGCTCAACCTTCCGGGCCTCCGCGTAGATCTGGGTATAAGTCTCATAGAAGGAGGGAATGAGGATCTTGATATCCCAAGTCAGTCCCTCCATGAAACGGCTCGCCCAGATCTCCGGGTCTCGAACCATGTACTCTGCATATCGGCTCAGACGGCCAAACTCCGCTGCGTACTCCTCCACAGATAGAATGCCCTGCTGCAGATCCTGGAACTGTCGCACCAGGTCAATCTTGTCCGTGGGGGAAAAGAACTTCTCCTTGAAGAGGAGCTTGAACTCTGCCCAAGTACGACCCTCTCCAGCTAGGGCTGGCTCATTTCTGAACCAGGTGCGTGCAATGTCTAGCAACTGCAAACCTACCGCCTCGACCTTTAGTTCGTCTGCCAGGCGGGAGGCCCTCATCTGCCGCTCGATATCCTCGAGCCAATCATCTGCATAGACGACACCTTCGGTCCTGCTGAAGTCACGGGGCCCGAGCTTCTTGAAGTCCTGGATATCTCCGTACCTCGGTCGCGTCCCCGGATGAGGAGTTCTCTGCTCCACGGCTGCAAGGGCCAACTGATGGGCATCCTCCATGCCCTGACGCATCGCGTCTGTCTGCCTCTGCTGAGCCTCGGCCTGGGCTCCTGAGTCTCCAGCATCTGCTGGAGGAAGGTAAGCATCTGCCCCATATCTGTAGGCAGAGGAGGTGGAGGTGGAAGTACATCTGCAACTAGTGGAGGAATCTGCTGCACAGCAGGAGGAAGAACGCCCCCGGCAACTCCCGTCATAGCCCCCGACACTGCGGGAAGAGCACCCGCAACCCCAGGGACGGTCATCGAGAGCGCTGGAGGAGTACCCCCGAGAGCCCCAACAGAAGTCCCATCTGTAGGGGAAGTGACCGGACCCTGTCCGCCAGAGGTGGCAGACCTCTCCGTCTCCCCGTGCTCCTCACCAGGAGAGTGAGTCATAACTATCCTGGTGATAAATTGAAAAGAAGATATCAATATGGCACATGAAGGCAATATCAAAAGAGGACAGCTAGAATGCAGTAAATCAATATCAAAGATGGTAAGTAAGATAAGCAAGAAAAGGTCCTACTGTGATTGAGCACTCTTAGCCTACTACCTCCTATTTGTAACACAGGCTCGTAGTCAACACTCTAAGACGAGTGCCGCCACGACATCGTACTAATTGCGACTACAGGACCTGCGTGGACCACCACTAAAATATGTCACGACCCGCACCCGCTATAAGGGCACGTGCACGTGACAACGCCCAGCCCTCACCGTAAAAACGGCGTGGAACGCTGTAGGTTTTCTACTCTAAACAGTTTATATACATATATCAAAATATGTCGAGAATATGGTCAACTCCGAACGGAGGACAAGCAATGAATATATATGAGTGCTCAATCACAACTCTAAGATGATAAAGTAAAGACTGAAAGATAAAGACAACAAGACGATAAAATAATAACCTGTCAAGTCCAACACAAGAATATATACAAGTCTAAGTCTCTAATACAATCGATAATAATAACAGTCTCAGTGTCACGCCCCAGAACCAGAATACTGGAGAGCGGGGGAATGACTCAGCCAGCTACGTATTACGGGTAGATGAATACCGTATAATACGATCAATGCTGTCTAACCAGACGAGGGGGTGCATACTACATAAAGGTCTTACTATGGTCATTTCACATCTATTGTCTCAATCATTCAAACAAGGAAACAGTAATAGAGAACATGTAAGATAAAGCAGTAAGGCGTCCCAAACGCTCAGTCAAAATGTTCTTGAGATCTAGCTTTACAAAATATAGCCAGATGATATAGCAAGTATACGCAATTGTTATCAGCTGCAGTCTGACTTAATTACAATCATGTAAAAGTAAGTACAAGACAATCCGACTAACATGTCGGTGCCAAACGGCTAAGTATAAAGGTAAATAACAAAACGAGCGGTGAAGTAAGGAACCCACTCGAGTCCTCCTGCAATCATGCCTCTAGTATTGACCATCTTGGAGGTAGAAGTACACTGGATCCTCGGGAACCGGCTCTAAATCTGGCCGTGCAAAACCAGAGAGGTTAGACCTCTAATAGCAAGTACCACAAGGAAGGACGAGATGAAGGACATAAACCAGTAAGTAAAAGAATATAATAATAGATCTCTGCTTGCTACTAGGATTCACATCACATCACGACACTTCGAACCAACCTCCCAACCAAACAAGGACAGAAGTTGGCCCGTCATGTCCTGACATTCTGATCATCCCAGTTAGGTAACAGAGTAGTACAGTACACAAACAAATCATCTTGAACGGCCAATCAAATCCTACGACTTGCTATTGTGAGTCCCAAGTTATCCTGGAATTATGCAATTAGGGATTCCTCAGTTCTTACTATGTGCAAGCAAGGCTAGTCTATTCAGTCGATCAATTGGCCCATGTATGAATTAGACGAGTCCTAGCAGGACGCCCGTCAATATACAATAATAATAAAAGCAGATACTGTTCCCTGCCCGTGTGGCAGATTTACAGCATCTGTGGGAACCAGCCGGCCCGTCGGGTACTACTCGTCCCAAGGGGGCTGCCATGTAAGAATTCGGGAATCTATTCTCTCCATGTAATCATTATTTTATTTAACTTAATAGTCTCTACGTTGAGTGAAATCCCATGCCGTGGATCATGGTCATTCAAATGAGTACTTTCGTACGGGGTACGATATGCACAACTCTACAACGATTCCAGTACGGTTAGGTCGCAGGTCTTACATAGCGTAATGCAACAATCAAATCTATCCACGATAATCATGCCTTGACCATAAAGTACACATGCTTCTTTTGTAAAAAATAACTAAATAAATAAATAAATAAATAGATTGAAGCCTGCATGTGCATGTATGTCAATATTCGTGATCGACTAATCGAGTATAATAGTTCATTACATGAACGTGTCTCATTCATTTCATTCAATAAGAAGACTAGCCAGTCTCTTAGTTCCAACTAGGAACGCATGATCAATTATTTAGTCCATGTCATAATCATTATCAATAGTGACAAGGCATGAAAGTCATCAATATTACATAGGGTCGGGTCCATAACTCCTCAGAATTAAGTTCTAGTCATACTGGGTATCCATAGATTAATCAAGACACATGACACATTCTACACAATAATCCATATTTATAATATTAACATGTCATGATTTATCAAGTTCATGCAAAAAGGCGTAAGGATATAATAGAAGAATTATCATGCCATCATTAAATGAATGATTATAAGACAATTAAAACACCCAGGTCAAGAAGTCACGCCAACAAATCTATGCTAAGGCCAAAAGTTACGCAAGAAGTCTATGCTTAAGACCAACAAGTCACGCTAAGTCTAGCTGGGGTGAGCGTGAAAAATGGGCATGAATAGTGAGCGTGAAAAGTGATACACGCTGGCAAGCGTGAGCGTGAAAAGTCACGCAAGCAAGCACAGCGTGAGCGTGAAGGGAAATTCACGCAAACTCTAGTGAGCGTGAAAAGGTGACAAGAAATCTAGCACGCAAGGATGTGCGTGACTAAAATACACGCACGCTCATGGATGTGTACGTGACTGAAAATACACGCACGCTCATGAGAACGTGAGCGTGACTAAAAATATACGCAGATACGTACAGACGTGTGCGTGACTGAAAATACACGCAGACACGTACAGACGTGTGCGGGACTGAAAATACACGCAGACACGTACAGACATGTGCGTGACTGAAAAATATACGCAAACACGTAAAGACGCGTGCGTGACTAAAATACACGCAAACACGTAAAGACGTGTGCGTGACTGGGCTGATGTTTTACGCGAGCACGTAAGAACGTGTGCGTACAACATTTCCCGAACTCCAAGTACTATGGAGCCTTCGCTCCAGTGCCAGAGAAATACACCCAAAGTTGATGGACTAAGAACCCATGAACAGCCGAAATACTACAACTTAGATCTAGAGAAAACCAGCCGTAGAAATCAAAAATGCTAAGAACTAATCTCTCTTAGAATCACGAAAAGAAGGCAAATGAACCATAAAAATGGGTGATTGAGAAGCAAGTTTGCACTTGCCTTCTCCTGCTGCTGGTAGGTGGTGGGGAGTAATGAGAGGAAGAAGAAGAAGTAATGGTGAGAATGAAGTAATGAGGAGAGAGAAAGAGATGGAAGCTTTAAATAGGAAGATGGTGGTAGGTGGGGTATTGGGCCGGGTTCAATGGGTCCAATGGGTCGGGTTGCACGGGTCCAACAAGGCTAACCCGAAAGTAAAACTAAAGCAGGAATTAAAATGCAGGTAATAAAATTACAGGAAGAAATGCAGAAATAAAATTGCAGGAATTAATTAGCATGAAAATTTTAAAGAGCAAATAATTAATTAACATGAAACTAAAGAAATTTAAATACAGAATAATACATGATAAATACTAAATAAATACACATGAGTTGTTTATATATAAAAATACGCATTCCGGGAACGGGGAGTGACACTCAGAAAGTAGCTGGAGACAAGGTCCAGTACAAAAGACCTACTCTAACTAAGCAATAGGTAAGGTCTCGTCGGGCGAAGCTAAGCCCTGCTGGACCAAGGTCTCCAAGTCTAAGCCCACTACGTCATCCGGACCGTAGTAGGTACTGTAATCTTCCTCGTCGGCATCTGTAATATTTGTCAACATATCCTGTCAGGATGAAACGAGTACAATCTACTAATAACAGTTCACAAGATATGACAAAAGCTATAAGACTGTAAATAGATAGTATATACAAGAAAATCATGGAATGTACATGTGAATATCATGGCAAGGTAAGCTGTAAATCTAGAGCTAGAACAAGACAAGTAAACTGATCATGGCATGTACAAGAATCAAGAATCATATATCTAGGTGTATGAATACTAGCTACAACATGTGGCCGGATTGGGTCTGCACAAGGTTATGATCTAGCCAATCATACGTGTGGTATAGGATTGGCATTCACAAGGTTCACAATATATACAAGGCGGGTATTGACCACACATCTACACTAGTACTCCCCGTCCCCGACTGGTAGAGTGGATCCAAGCAAGACACGTTACGACACAGGATTCTACGAGAAGGGAGCAAGTCTCCTCGAGAATCGGTGTCCATATACTGCACAAGAACTACAAGGGAGCTTGCACAAGATATACCAAGATAACGAGGAATAACATCTCATGTCGGGATCCATAAATACCAATCCGTGTGACCAATGTGTCGAGAACAAGCATATCTACACTAATTACATGAATTATAACAATCATCATAAATTGGAAAAGTGTCAGAGAATGTACTCGCCTGTAATATGGTATGATATGTCAACTGGAGCAAATACAGCATCTCGAGGACCTATAGAGAACAAGACGTATCAATACTCTATTTTAGGAAGTAAAGTCAAATCAAAATTAAACCCTATTAAGTCATTCTAGGTCAAGACACGTCAAACTAGACTGTACGAGGTCAACCTAAGTCATATTAGGTCTAGCTAAGTCATACTGGGTCAATGCAAGTCAAACAGGATTAATCTAGGTCGATTTGAGTCAACGGTCGACTTACAGTTGACTTTTGGTCAACTGGTCAACTCTGGTCAACTCTGGTCAACCTTAGGTCAACGGTGACTAACAGTTGACTTTTGGTCAACTGCGCAAGTCTAATGGAATTTGGGACTAAATTGGGTAAAGTGTTGACCCATAGTTGACTTTTGGTCTAAAAGTCAACCGTGGTCAACCGGGGTCAAGACTAGGTCTAGACGACTATTTCCAATCATTATCAACCTCTACAACCCATATCCAAGTCTATCTTGGACTTCGAAACCCAAATCTTGGTCGTAGGCCAATTTCCTAATTTACCTTTTCTAAGGTAAATTCCTAGCCTAGGTGGAAATCTAGTTAGCCTACCTACGCTTGTTATTTTGACCCGCGCTCCCTAGGGTAGTAAGATACTAGCCTATACATTCATTATCTACCAAAATACCTAGGTAATGTGGACATCCAGTCCATGATACGGCCCATTGCCGATATCTTGAATATTTCAAGATACGTACTGATACGGCGCGATTCCGGCGTCCTACGACCCTGATTTCAACTCGGGAGCCTACCCGCAAAATCTAATTCATATAATCTTGGTCTACGCCAAGTTTCATCGCGTTCTGATACTCGGAGCTCAAATTCGCTATCTAACTCGATTTTCTCTAAAATTCTCCTCTATCTCTCACTCTAATTTCTCGTCTAATTTCTTCTTCTAACTTCTTCTTCCTATTCTAATTCTTCTCCTCTTTACTAATTCCTATTCTCCTTCCCTATTCTCTTCTAATCCTCTTCTCATTCTTTTCCTAACTTCTCTTTTTCCTTCTACTTCTCTTCTAACTCTTCTACGTTTTCTCCTTTCCTCCTAACCTTTCTTCTTTTAATTCTTCCTAAACTTTTTCTAACTTTCTTCTCCTATTCTAACTTCCTAATTACCTATCTATCTATCAACATATATATATACATATATATGTATATATATCACATATGGGGGCTAAAGGAGGGTAAAATAGGGACTTAAATAGGGGGTGAAAGGGAGGATTGCACTGGCAGCTGCTGCTGCCACTGCAGCTCCTGCTGCTGTTCACAGCAACAGTGTAGCTGCTGCTACTGCTGCCACTGCTGTGGCTCTTCTTCTTCTTCTTCTTCTCTACTTCTTCCTCTATATATATATATATATATATATATATATATATATATATATATATATATATATATATATATATATATATATATATATATAGATGTATGATAGATAGATATATAGATAGATAGGAGGTATATATATATATATCCTCCTATCTATCTATATATCTATGATAGATAGATATATAGATAGATAGGAGGTATATATATCCTCCTATCTATCTATATATCTATCTATCATACATCTATCTATATACACACACACATAAAAAAAAAAAAAAAAAAAAAAAAAAAAAAAAAAAAAAAAAAAAATTATATATATATATATATATATATATATATATATATATATATATATATATATATATATATATATATATATATATATATATATATATATATATATATATAGTCTAAAATATATATATATATATATATATATCTATATATATATATATATATATATATATATATATATATATATATATATATATATAGTCTAATATCCATCCAACTATCTATATATATACATATATACACACACATATAGATATACATATATATACATAGACACACACACACCTATAGGTATATACTTAAATATAGACACACACACATGTATAGATATGTATAAAAATACATACACACTCACACACTCACAACCACACACTCTCATGACACTCATGTCACTCTCACATACACCACCACCACTTCCATTTGTCTACACACACAAATGCATATTAATATGTATATATATATATATATATATATATATATATATATATATATATATATATATATAGTAGTATATATATATATAGAGTATATATATATATATATACTACTCTAATTAGAAAAAAAAATATATACTACTCTATATATATATATATATACTACTCTATATATATACATTTTTTTTTCTACTCTATATATATATATATATATATATATATATATATATATATATATATATATATATATATATATATATATATATATATATATATATATATATATATATATATATAGAGTAGTGTATATATATATATATATATATATATATATATATATATATATATATATATATATATATATATATATACTACTCTAATTAGGAAACCCCCAATAATTTCCTTAACCTAGATTTTAGGAAACCTATGGAAAAGCTATGGTCAAAAGATGGAGAATAATCTCCTCTTCATTTATTGTGAAGAACATAAATGGTAAAGAGAATTTAATGGTGAATTAAAAGCTTACCTAGAAGTGGGTTTCTTGGAGGAAGAAGAACTTGAGAGGAAAAATGGATTTTTGAAAGAAAGAGAAAGAGTTTTCTTAATGGAGAAGAAAAGGGGTGGGGGGCTTTACATAGCCGGCCAAGTGTTTGGGGGGGGGGGGGGGGGGGTTAGTGGGTTTTGGGTAGGATCCAATAGCCCTCCAAATCCATTAGACTTAAGTTGGGTTCGGTTTGTTTCGGTTTGGTTCGGTTTGTTTCTAATGAACTAATTAAGTCTCTAAAATGACTAATTAAGCCATGGAAATTGGGTTTAAGATTTCTAACCTAATTATGATGGTATGTGGGCCAAGCCCAGCTAGTATGGGGGTCCCACTAGGGTCCAGGCTACCCGGGTCTCCAATTTGAGTCTGAATTGGATAAAATCCAAACCAAACCAAATAAATCCCAAAAAATCACATAAAATAAATAAAAATTCCTAAAAATTATAAAACTTGAAAAATAACGAAAATACCCCTAATTTGAAAACTGGGGGTGACATTGGTTGGCTAGACAGGTTAGGTCCTCTAGATTCTATGATCTAAATAAGCTTGCTATATAGGTCACTAGGTCAAAAGGGGTTGCTAGTTCATAAGGTATTCTACCCAACTTAAAGAATTAAACTAATGGTGTTTTGGGACAACTAACTAGTAGGGTCAATCTCTAGCAAGCACGAAGGGAAGATAAGAATAATGATAAGAGGAATCAAGCAAGATGCAATCGATGAGTCGGTCGAAAATGGAATTAAGGCAAGAGCTCAAGTATGTGGATGAGATCCTAGACTTCTAATCCTATACGCAGGCTTGCTTGGTACGGTAAAGTAACCAAACAATTTATCTTGACCTGCATTGGCCACCACAAAAACATGTAACGCCCCAGTCCTAAAATACGTAGGACTAGAAACGTAGTCAAGCCAGTTGTATTCATACGAAGTACATAGGCCTCGTATGGATACATAAGCTGTAAATGCAGTAGAACCATAACTAATCTCATCCACAACAAAATAAATAAATAAAAGATATCATATAATGATAAAGAATTGTCTTGATACAATATGTTGGGAGCAGACAAATCCACTACCAACTATGAAAAGCAATACACAACAAAAGAAAGAGTTTGGCGAGCGAAGCGAAGACGATCAAAGTGCAATCACCCTCGAAGAAATGGAGATAGTCACGGCTAGAACTAGAGCACCTGCGAAACATAAGAGCACACACCTGGCGAGATAACCATGTCCTCAGAGGGACGTAACAAGATACATAATATCATGCCAATAACTGAATAAATAAAGCTCAACAGAAAAATAAATGTGACTACACAATTAAAGGTCCTTAACCATTCTATGTGAAAATGTACTTTGAAGACAACGTTCCACACAAGGGCTCTCGAGACTAGAAACACGACGCGTTAGTGTTTCAACCAAGGCACTAATGGCATCTAGAGAAAAGTAAATGCACGGCCCATTAGCACTCGAGTGAGAGCTAAGGGGCATCTAGAGAAAAATAAATGCACGACCACTAGCTCTTGGTTGAGTCACTAACGGCAGCTAGACGAGGGTAAATGCACGGCACATTTGTGTTTCAACCGAGGCACTAGTGGCATCTAGAAAAAAATAAATAAATGCACGGCCACTAGCTCTCGACTGAGTCACAAATGGCAGCTAGACGAAAGTAAAGGTGTAAAAGCCCCTGCGCCTAATAACTGTCTTCACCCTCCCCATGCACTACTCGTGCTGAATCCACACCACGATATTCCTAATAACCCCTAAGTCTTCTAGGCAAATATATTAGCAGTTATACCCTAATGCTCGTCCTGTACGCACCGATGTACGGTCGGTACGCAAGTCCGAATCTATATGGGACACGTGACATCGTGGTACACAAGTGTCGGCCCATGAATGCGGCACAAACAAAGGTGGTCCCTTAACTCTAGGCCAAATGCATAAAGAAAACTAAAATATAATAATTTGTATCTATATATAGTTTTGACAACATAAAGAAAAGCATGCATGATATTGAGCAAGGAATTAAACAGTGAAGGCAAGGTGTCTTGCCTGATAGGACGTCTGGTGCACTGCAATGATCGAGGTGGCAAGAACAACGACTTCGGTGCAACAACTTATGCAAGGTGATCTCAGATATTGGTACGGACGGTTCCATCGGGTCCAGAAGGGTCAAATTAATTAGGGTGGACATAAGGTGGTACGAATTTGGTGACCGAATGGGAATAAGAGGATCGGTTACGGACATGAGAGAAATCAAAGAATAATGGATAATAATAAGATATAGAAAACTATTTATAATACTTGAAAACTAGTTTTTATGAGTCAAAATAATTATAGCAAAAATACTTAAATTCAAGAAAATCGTTTTATTTTGGCCAAAACTCTAAGTTCGTCAAAAAATAAAATTTGTAGAAAACTATATTTTATTAGTAAAATAATAATGATTATTTACAAACCTAGATAACCAGTTTTTGTTAAAGTAATATTTTGGTGAAATATTTTTTTTTAAAAAAGGTTAGCAAATAGTTATTTTATTTTATTTATAATGATGACAACAATAATTATAATAAAAGAATAAGAATAATTAATAACGATGATACTGATAATAGATCATAATTTTAAAAGTATTTGTATACATAATTAATATTTTATTTTGCCTAATAAAACATAAATTAATGAAAGTAATAATAGTAATAATAACAATGCTATCAGCCTATATTTTTGCTGCTGTCTAAATCACACTCATACTATAAGAAAAATGAATTTAAAAAAAACCTCATACTCTAGCCCATAGCATGTCTTCTCTTCCCAAGAGAAGAGAACAACATCACCACAGCAGAAATAACTATAATAATACTAAAACTTGAATCTACTTTTCCCACAAAGAAACATATAAAATTAATAATAATAATAATAATAATAATAATAATAATAAATATATATGTTAGTGATTTAAACTAAATGAAACATAACAACAACAAAAATCCAAATAAAAGAAATGAACACAGTAATCCCAAAAGAGCACAGAACCTAAAAAAAATACAAAAAAAATACATAAAGAATTATAACCAGCTGTTCCCGAGCTAATAAAGTAAGAAAAAAATGAGAAGGGGGAAAGTGAGAAACCGAGAGGGAGTGAGAACGGAAGGGGAGAGAGGAGCGACAGGGACGGGAGCGGTTCTCACCGGAGGAGGTCGGGAGAGGAAATGGAGGCGGAGGGAAGTGTGCGCCGGCGGAGCGTAAAGGGTCTGGGGCGGAAGAAATCGGTGCTCGCCGGCGCACGGAGCTCGTTGGCCGGAGCGGGGCGCTCAGAGGAGGAAGAAGACGGAGACGTCGGGGAAGGGAGGCGGCGCACGGAAATCAGCGTCGGCACGCCGCGGCCGAGGTCTGAGGAGAAGTAAAAGGGCGGCGGAGCGCTGGATCGGCGCCGGGCGGCACGCTCGCCGACGCGGCGACGCGCGGCAAGCGGTGGGGTCGTACGACGGCGCTGCACAAGGGGGCGACGGCCACGGCGAGGTTAGCCTAGGGTTAGAGTTTTAATTTATTTTTATTGTGGATGTTGGTGGTTGTGTTTGTTGACGGTGGTGGCGAAGGTGTGTTGGGGCGGCGAGGGGTTTGAGTGCTGTGCGGGGTGGCCAGGCTGTTGGGATGGTCGAACACAGGCCGGGGCCGGGGCTGTGTTAGCGGGGGTAGTCCGTAGAGAAGTGGTCTTAGTGGCGGTGGGCTAGGGTTTGGCCGGAGTGGTTCGGGCTAGTCCAGGCGGCGAGGCGGACATGGTGTGAATTGGGGGCTGGACCGATGGTGAGCGGCCGACGGTAGTGGCAGGGTGGTGGACGACATGGTGATGTTGGCCGAAAGCTTGGCCTTGGGACGATGGTGGTAGGGTGACAGGGAAGAAGTTGCTGGAGAGGGTTGGTCGGGTCCGTGACGGTGGTGTTGACGGGTGGTGCCGAAGAATCGGCTGGGTCGGTGTCGGCAGCGGTGGTGGTTGGTGGCAGGGGGCTAGGATTAGGGTTAGGGTTTAGGAACTAGGGATTTGGAGATTAGGAAATTGGGGTTTTGTATTGTGTCGGGGTTGTCGACACGAGAGGGAATCATGTATATGTAAAATATATGGAATAAGAATTTGGATGGACACAGACACGATGCACGTAGATTTGTGGAGGAAATTTGTGGAGAAATAATGAATGATAAAAATTGGAGGAGTACCTGCCTATTTGTAGGATGTGAGAATTCCCAATTGGATAGGAATTAGGATTCATTTAAACCCAATTTAGATAATTCGTAAATTAAATTTTAAAATCAATCAAATCCTAATCCAAATACAATTCCAATTTAAATGTAATTAATTTTTAATTTAAAATCAAATTTTAAATATTTAACTATTTAAATAAATCCATAATTTCAAATCAGGATTTAAATTGTCACCATAATTTTGAAATATATTTTTCCAAAAATACTATAAATAATAATTTCGAAAATTACATTATTATTTTAAAAATGAACTAATAATTAATTATGAAATATGTATGCACAAATAATATTTACAAATATACACTTTTCTAGCATACCATTTTATAAGAATATATTTTATTATTATAACTGTCTAAAAAAAGGCTTTTCATAAATAAAATTTAGAATTTAGGATTTTGATAGCTAAAAATAATTATTATATATATTTTCTTGAAACTATAAAAATAGGAAAAATGTTTTTCCAAAAATGTGTACGCTCGTACATATTCGCACTCGTCGAGCAATCACGAAAAATAAAATTTCGTGCGCGATGTACAATATGACTACGCGTCGTACAATACAAAAAAATTTAAATCAGTACCAAATTTTAATAAAAAAATATAGTAGAAATTTAGGGTTTTTATACGGACGATGGCCCAGGGCCTCGACGAAATGGAGGCACCAACATGAAACTATCTATAATAGAACTAGTATGTATTATGTGTCCTTTTTTTAATAAAAGGAATTATGGTGTAGTGGGTACAATGCTAGACTTATATTTAAGAGGTCCTTGGTTCAAATCTTGATAATAACAAATTTCTGTTTTAGTTATACTTTTTTTACCTTATGTTGGGTCCCATTTTGATAGTTTCGTCTCGGGCCCCCAATTGCTCAGGGCCGGCCCTGCTGCAGGCTAGGCCTACAGTTCCCAATTGACAGAAGCTCAGGGGGAGTCATTTGAACAAAAATGGATAGCTACAGTGACTGCAGGCCAAGCCTACAGTTCTAAGTATATTGAGTACTGCAGGCTAGGTCTGCTGTAGCTCCCCTTTCCAAAAATTTTTAAAATATTTTTTTATATTATTTATTTGATTTAAAGGGTAATTTTTAGGATTTTATAAATAATTAATTAGGTTAATTATTACGGTAGATGACTGTAGCCATGGTTGAGTTTTGAAGTACAAGACGACTAGGAATCATGGCACGGATAGCATGGTCGTGTGTCTTGACTAGTGTATTAGCCATACCAAGGAAGACTCAGCCATAAGTGTGTCTTAACTAGAAAAACCAGATCAAGTTGCGACTTAACCCTCACCGATGTATTATTTATTTATTAATTAGACATATTGATTTTAGATGACCCGATTGTACCAACTAGTCCGGACTGGGCCCGAACCAAGCTCAAGCCGTGTAAGCATGCAGTGTGACCAAGAATGTTAGTGTCGATATATTTCGTGTGTACATATTTTACCTTAGAAGCTCTACTACATATATTTTGTAAAAATTATTAATATTATTATTATATATATATAATAATTATTTGATATCCAAAGTACATTTAAAGGTATGCTAAATGATTTTCTTAGCTACCTTTGTGTATTTTGAATAATTAGGCTGAACCCATATTTGTATGTTTACCTCGTTTGTTATAATGGTTATTATTATTATTGTTGTTAATTTATTTATAATAATATTGTTTGGTATTTTGGATTAAATATAAACTGAATATTATTATATATATGTTCGTATTGCTATAAATAGCTCTACTGTATGTTGTGAGGATTTTTTCAATGTTTATTAGTACTATTCAGATACAGATATGTACCTATATATATTTAGGACTATATACAGATACATATGTCTATATATATATATATATATATATATATATATATATATATATATATATATATATATATATATATATATATATAAAGAAAGAAAGGGAATAAGTAAATTGATTATATAAAAAAATATATATATATATATAAAGAAAGAAAGGGAATAAGTAAATTGATTATAAATAATAATAAAAAGCTTTTTTCCATGTCATGTGAAAATGCCTTTATGAATATATGCTACTGCTTATTATCCCCATGCATCTCCTAGCCAACCCGAATAGTAAGCAAACCCGAGCCCCTTACAGCAGCTGAACCCAGTTCCTAGCAGGCCAACCAGCAAACCCAAATACCCCCAAAAGCCCACTCTAGTGCAGCCCAAGCAAGCCCATCTCATCCCTGGGCCCACCTAGCTGGACCTCCAGGCCTGAGTTCTCCCTCACCCGAGAGTAATCGACCCCTGTACACAGCCGCTCATATATACCAGTGTATATATAGAGAGACGCGAGCAAACCCTAACAAAACTCTCGCAAACACGACGCCACCACCCACTTGGGTGCACCCCCATGCGCGTGCGCCGCCGAGGGCCACCATCGGCCGGCCGGAGCCGCCGGACAGTGCGCAAACAGAACATCAAAACAACAGCATAGGCAGTAACATGACTTACTTTGCCGCGATATCCCGGTCGACTCAGTCCATCGTTTTCCGAAATAATTCTTCAGGTACGACCACAACCCTAACGCCTCTGATCCCCATCATTTAGTTTGATTTTAGGTAAACTATATCGCCCAGAAAATCGAACCAAAGTTCGATTAAAACCTGTTCATAAACAGGGGATCGAGCAGCCCAAACCCCCAAGTTCGGAGATAAATCCTGATTAATCTAGCAGTAGTCTTCGGTAACTTGCTGAATAGAAATTATAGACCACATGTTGGGCTTTAAAACCCTTCTGGTAGTTTAATTTATCGTTTGTTATAAGAAAAGAATTTTGATTGTAAAGTTCATGAAAAACCTATTTTTGAAACCCCGAAAACCTTCGATACGACGTACGTCCCGCCAATCTGGGCGACTTGGTCGCAAACCAAAAGCATCGAAAGGTGCGTAACGGCTTCATAGACGTGTGGGCTTTGACGGAATTCAAATTGGTCGCGTGTGCGCGACGAATTTGATGCGTATCCGTCGAAACTGCCTCTGTGTAAATTTCCCAATTACTTTGTGCACGCTCGTCAGATCGAGACGAAACTTACGCCAACAGGACCGTATCATTTTTTTGGTCCTGTATGCCAAGTTTGGTCCATTCTGAGACAGTTGAATCGGAACGTCGTTTTGCGGGCCCCACGGTCCGACTCAACGGGTGATTTTGTGCACAACCCGCTGGAATCCAACTCTGGACATACGGTTGGGTTCGTATCAGAAAATCGGACCTGTTGACATATAGTTTGATGAATTTAGAGACCATTGACTTTGGCACGTTTTTCGGTGCAAAGCGGGTCCAACGACGGATATCGTTTTTGCCCGAAATTACCGTTTTACCCTTGTGTCCAGAATTGGACTTAAGGACAGGCAATCCTAGCTAATTTGACTATTCTGAGAACGTTGGTACTATTTATTTCAGCATCTGGATACTTCTGTATGTGTTGACTGATTGTGGCTCATTGAGTGGTATAGTATTATTGGTTTCTCCAGCTAAGGACCTCAGGCAAGTGCACTTTCTGATTGCTTTCGATTCATAGTAGTCTTTCTATTTCATGTTTATACATATATCTTGTTGCTTGTTGACACGCTCGTCACACGGAGTAGTCGGGAGGGGAAATATCTTAGTAGACATGTGGACTACCCCGAACTATCCCATGAGTCTATTCTTGTATAATAGCAGCTGCACACGACACGTGCAGGATGCCAGAATTATCCCCTAGCCGTTTACATGTCGAAACAGATATTTTACACCACATAGGTAGATGTCTTTTATTTATTTCCCTTTTCTTCTCCACCGTGCCATGTCATCAGTACTTTCCAGTTTTTTTCATATCTCATATGTTATTTTCATGTTTTGTTAATTCTATTGTGTTTTCGTATTGCCGTCGGTTTGTGTACTTGATCCATTTCTGACTGAAAACCAATATTTTTCAGGTTTAGCCGCGATCACTCTTAGCATTGGGAAGGCTTGGGTATGCTGAGGTCAACCTAGAAATAGATAGCAGATGTATCAATTTCATTTATTGTAAAATCTTGTATTTTCTTTAATTATAAATGTTGTAACAAATTTAGAAATGTGAATGAGCAGCAAATATTATTTTGAGCAATTATTTCTTACGGGCTTGACAGCGTTCTACCGCCAACTCTGCGGCGTAGGCTGGCTTGGACACGTCTCGTATCCGGAAAAACGGGTGCGGGTCGTGACAAGTTTTTGTGGTGTCCCATGCAGGTCAGTTTTCGCAAAAGATTACGAACTCATGATGGTACATTAGTCATACTATTACGAGCCTGCGACTAAGAAATGCTCATTCACAAACTAGGATTGAAATAATTTAAGAGAATGACTAGGAATAGGAGTCCCTTGTTTAAATTGACCGATTGGGTAGCTAAGGTTGTTAGATAAGCCATGCAATTTAGAATCATTAAATTTAGATAGCTTGTTAGATCCCTATAGGTACACTTTTACCTTTGATATAACGATATGATCCGATGTGGATATACCATTCACTTGGCAAGTTAGTCTTACCTATAATTAAGGCCTTGATCTTGATGAACTGTTTAATTTTCTTTTGCTTTATTAGATATAAATCTTATATCATAAGTTAGAATTATCTATTTTAAATCCCCTTTTGCTGTAAGGATTTAGTTTATAATTTCTGATTCTACAATTCGTGTACGAATCTCGAGGTAGATTGATTTAAGATTTTCCCTCAACCATATAAATGCATATGAAATAGATACTAAAATGTTTGTATCCCTTTTGTCTTTAGTTATTTTCTCCATGTTAACTCTTTTATTTTAAGTGTTGTGACTGATAGGACAATTACCTACGCTTTATTTTTAGTCAACCTGTTTGAATCTCTAGAAGCTCATGAATTTTTACGGATATAGTTAAAAGAATGTTAGTTAACTAATAATGGTTAGACAGTATTGCACTGTCGTCAATTATTTGAGAGTAGAGAATGTGGGTTCACTGCAGCCAGCAGCGCACTGGCGAGGCACAATCCATAGAATTGAAATTCTTTCGAAGAATTATAGTTTATGAAACATTGATAAGACTATACCTTCGTTGACCTCTTTAGACCTTGTGTCAATAAGGTAGAGTACCTGAGGGCATATCACCCCTGAATCACGGAACCAAGAGTTTACCGCAGCCTGAGTATACGGACGAGGCATAATTCTCGGTAAAGTGACTTCAGACGTGATTACAAGTTTAGGATACTATAGAGGGTAGAAAAATGCCCTGTATGTACCATAAGACCTAAGGCCAAAACTAGTGAAAGTTATGTAAGTTGAGTAGCATGTCTCCCAACCTAGCGTTATGTGGATCTTGTGATCTATTGACAGGGTAATTGACTAACATTAATAGGTTTACCTAGAATATAGAATTTAGAGTTCCATAACCCATTAGTCGACTAAGTCGAATGGATAGAAGATAGTAGGATGACTGTATAAGCAATGACACCAGGTAAGGATTTAATTTTCTCAAAACTCGAACTACTTGTATCTCTTTTCAAAAGTCTCGCATACTTGTATTTTGACTATCTTGACCAACACTGCTATTACAGCCTAGTTTTGCAAGCTTACTCTTTTATCGAGCTTGATTCGAGACATATGTTTATTGGGGACGCCCGCTAACATATTGTCTAATCGGAATTATTGTATTACGGTCTGATCAACCATGATGCATTTGGTTTGCTCTTCATCTAATTACCCTACGTGGATTGAGATGTAGATGTCTCTAGGATCTCATCCACGACTGCTTTGACAAATCCTCTTGAATTATACATTCGTCCTTGAATCATATAATTATATTCAGTGACTTGAACTCTTTATTGTTTTTGTCTTTCACTGATTAGAAAGACGAAAGCTCGTAATTGATAGATAGATACCGAGTATCCCCATGGCTATAATAGTTGTATACGCAAGTGTAGCTACCATCAGCCAGCCCTGTGACTATAATCTTGCCTTGAGTTACTCATTCTCCTCTCGACCCTCAAACTACTGTTGGGACCTTCTAGCCAACTGAATTTGAGGAATGATCCTTGACTTGACTTATATCTATCGTATCTCGTTACGATGTGCCTTATTCTTTATTGACAAGAGTCGAGGTACAATATCCGGACTTCGAAATTCTTCTAACCTCATTATTCCTAAAACCATATCCTAGCTTCTAAGGTGGGTATACTGTAAGCCTTCTAAATTTTTTAGGATATACCAGGATTACCGAGTGATTAGAATAACTTCTATTAGGATGATGATTAGTGCCCTCGGACTCCCACTTTTCATTTAGATCATTTTGTGTCCCCGACCGTGGCATTAATATTCGGAGCACAAGGCCAGTTGTTACCTTCCAACAAATTTCATATGCAAGATCTAGACGAGTCCACCTTCACCTAGGTATATCATGTCCCGCTCAAAACCGTCCTCTTGTACTCTATTTTTGTGCTACGACTTTCAGGTTAAAAGGACTAGCTATAACCCTTACCACAATACCGGTATACTTTCCGACTTCCACTAGAGCCTCAACCTTGACTCAATTCCTTCGACCCAATATGTGGTGGTGATCTACTCGAAGCCCACTACGCACACGCCACTAGTTTGCCACTTGATAGAGGCCTCTTGTGCTACTTAAACACAAAAGTCACCGAAGGCGCACTTCAGGTTTATGGACCTAGCTAACCAACACGACTAGCAGCTAGCTCAACCACTTGGAAGGAATCCTATTCTAGGTTACCCTAACCTAGTAGACATAGTTTTATCTTGGGATCTTGTTCAGTCAATATAGATTGAAATCCAAGGTTCATCCAACCAACGGGTGATGTCCGAATAGAGAACCCAATAAGACCAGTAGAACCCATCCATGCATATCACCATATTTGGACTATAAAATTGAACTATTTGAAGTAGGTCCCTATATCAATTATGTAGTCCTCACCTCTTAGAATGTGAAGTCATTCGTAATCCTTATTCCATCTACCTAGAAGTCGAGATACGATCTTGTATTATATTTATACCGTTGCTCGTGTGTTTAAATAACCACTGAAAAGACCACAGTCTTGAATTCTCAAATTTTGTTCTATTATGGAACCTTGTTTAGAATTTCGAAAATAGGACTTCTGTATTACATGAATTGCAAGCCCCTCTAATAAACGAAGGGTTCTTCGATTTAGCAAGCGACTGGACTAGAGTAGCCCAATCTAGTAAATAAGTCAATAGTTCGTAAACACTCTTTAACTGTATCGTTGAATACTCTACCGCTCTTGAAACTTCATAATTGCTCTCGATTATTTTTTATTATCTTCATGTCCTTCCTATTTCGGAGAGACGAATGGTCATGCTTATTAGAAGTTTATCAATATTTCTTAACTACTTGTGTAAGTTTGTTGTTTGTTAAATTTTGGGTTGCTTGATAGATACGAGAGGATTATAGATACCATATGCCTATATATCTGTTGGAATGACTGTTAGCCAGTAGTTAGAAAATTATAAGATTTTAGTGACCGTATTTTGAGGAGTAGTATAATCAAAGGTGGGTAGAAGTTCTCGAGTACGCGGAGTTACAAAATGGCTAGGAGAAGGATATAAAATATTTTTGAAATTAAATTTGAGGAGATTAAAGTAATAGTAGACTTTGATTCTTAAGAAATAGTTATGAATTAGAATTTCGAGGACGAAATTATTTTAAGGTGGGTAGATTTTGTAGCTGCCCTTCCCAGAAATTTGGAATATTTTTATTATTATTTATTTTATTGGAATGGTGATTTTTAGAATTTTTATAAATAATTATTTAGTTAGTTTTTACGGTAGATGATTTTAGCCATGGTTGAGTTTTGAAGTACCAGACGACTAGGAATCATGGTACGGATAGTGCAGTGGCATGCTTTGACTAGTGTTTAGCCATGGTAGGGGAATGCCGAGCCATAGGAGTGTCCTAACTAGGAAAACCAGGGCAAGTTATAGTATGACCATTATAAATAAGTTTAATTAATTATTATTCTATTAATTGAACTTTGCAAGAACCCGGTTGTACTGAACTAGTCCGGACCGGACCCTGACCAAGTCCAAGCCCTAGTAGTCGGGTAGTACGTATAGAGACGACCATATAGAGGTACGTTGTATTGGCATTTTTACTTTAGTGATTTAGGAAGCAATTTTGGAATCAGTGGATATATATATATATATATATATATATATATATATATATATATATATATATATATATATATATATATATATATATATATAGGTCGTGAAATAAAAAAAAAAATATATATATATATATATATATATATATATAGGTCGTGATATTTTGGATTCCAATATTAATATTACTTAATACTTTATTGCTTGTATTTGTATTTATGGTATATGTGCGTATATATATATATATATATATATATATATATATATATATATATATATATATATATATATATATATATATATATATATATATATATATATATATATATATATATATATATATTATATCTAATTAAATTGTGTTAATGGAATAATATGCATATATCATTGTATAAGTATATACACTATATATATATATATATATATATATATATATATATATATATATATATATATATATATATTGTGTATATGTGTAGATGTATACATATATAAATGTAGATATACATGTAAAGGTATATATGTACATAGGCCTATATATATGTGTGTATATATATATATATATATATATATATATATATATATATATATATATATATATATATATATATATATGGATATTAATTGCTAATAAGAAATAGAAGCAATAAAAGAAAAGAAAAGAAAAGAAAAGGAAATAAAATATAGTAGCTAGCAGGCCCAGGCCTGAGCTCCCCACAGCCCATGCATAAGCCCACACCCAGCCAAGGCCCACAGGCCCACATGAAGACCAACACAGCAGGCCAATTTCCCACGCATAGGAACCCCAAACCGATTGTATACTTCAATCCAACCCGACAGTGTAGTATGAGTATAAAGAGGAAGCGAATACACAGAAAATCCTAACACCCAGATACCACGCCATCCTCCCCTGACTGGGCGCACCCCCCACGCGCGCGCGCGGCTGAGAGCCACCGCCGGTCGTCGGAGTCGGCCAGGCCGACGGGAAACGCGCACAAACTGTAGGCCAAGCAGAGGAGTTAGCAGCAACAGCAGTTGCCACGCCCAATTTCACGAGAGAATTTTTCCGTCTCCGAGACGTAGTTTTTCAAATCGTCTTCACCGGTACGTCACCAATATAACCATCTTTAATTCCTTTTAATTAGTTTAAATTCTAGTGACCCGAAACTCGAGATAAATCAAGTGGAAGTTGGACGAAAACCTGTCGAAACAGGACACACGAATCGGTCCAACGACTCTAGTTCGCGGTCAGTTTTCTCCCAACCCATGTACGACTTCAAAATTTTATTTGAAGACACTTATAGACAATATATAGGAGATGGAAACCCTTCTTTCCATTCCTGTATTCATGCATTGTGTGCTGAATGAACAGTCCTCAAAGATTAGGAAAAACCTGTTTTAAAATATTAGAAAATTTAGAAATTCTCTTGGTACGACGTACGTCCCGCCAATCCGGGCGACGTGGTCGCGAACCGAAAGTATCGAAAGGTGCATAACGGTTTCGTGGACGTGTGGACTTTGACGGAATTCAAATTGGTCGCGTGTGCACGACGAATTTGATGCGTATCCGTCAAAATTTATCGTATCGGCCCATGTGCAAATTTCTTAATTAGTTTGTACACGCTCGCCATATCAAAACGAAACTTACACCAGCAGGACCGTATCATTTTTCTGGTCCTGTATGCCAAGTTTGGTCCGATTCTGAGACAGTGGGTTGGATCGCCGTTTTGCGGGCCCTACGGTCCGACTCAATGGGCAATTTTGTGCACAGCTCACCGGAATCCAAAATTGGACATACCGTTGGATTCGTATCGTCAAAACGAATCCGTGGACATGTAGTTTGATGACTTTAGAGACCGTTGACTCTGGCACGCTTTTCGGTGTAAAGCGGGTCCAACGACGGATACCGTTTTGACACGAAATTACCGTTTTGCCTCTGTGTACAGAATTGGACTTAAGGACAAGCAATTCTAGCTATTTTGACTATTCTGAGAATATTGGTAATGTTTATTTCAGCTTTCGAGGACTGTTATACGGGTTTTGACTATTGTGGCACATTGAGTAGTTTAGACTGTCGGTTTCACCAGCAGAGGACCACATGCGAGTACAGTTTATTATTTGTTTTCAGTATTGATCTTTACTATACATCAGTGTTTAGTTGATAGATATGTGATCTCCGTCTTTTATGTTGATTTATTTCTTATGGTGTCAGGAGAAGTGAAGTACCAACGATGTGTGATCTGACCTTAGACCGTGTAGACCGTGTAGACCGTATTTATTATTGCATTTATTTCTTGTAGACAGTGTAACTTTAGACCGTATAGACCGTATTTATTATTGCATTTATTTCTTGTAGATAGTGTAACTTTAGACCGTGTAGACCGTGATTATTATTGCATTTAAAACTGTGTAGTTCGTGATTATTATTTTGTAGACAGTGTTTCTTTATTGCAATATTATCTGTAGACCGTGTAACTGTAGACCGTGTAACTTTAGACCGTGTCGCATAATTGTCCCGAGACCGATCACATATCAAAGGTACTTCAGTCGGTCAGTTGGTGAGTATTTTGTTGTATTTCATTTTCTGTTCTTATTGTTCTGTTTTATTGTCTTTCTTTATTTTATTTTATGAATCATATGTCTAAAGGCTAACCCCTGTTATATAGTCATTTTCATATATTGGAACTGCATTCAGTGAATTGTACTCGTTCTATTCCTGACTGGAAACCAATATTTTTCAGGTTAACCGTGGATTCACTTAGCATGGGAGATACGGGGGTACTTGCAGACAAAAGCCTAGAGACTAGCTAGATAGTGGACTTGTAGTCATTCAAATATTTGTACAAGTTTATATTTTTCTGCAAATGTAAAACTTGTGAATATTGTAAGTTAAATTAATTATGTGAATGAGCATTATTTGTGATTTTGATCTTCATGGCCGTGACAGCGTTCTACCGCCGACACTGCGGCGTAGGCTGGCTTGGACACGTCTCGTATCCGTTTTTAAAAAAAATGGGTGCGGGTCGTGACAAGTTTTTGTGGTGGCCCATGCAGGTCTGTTTTCGCAAATCATGCGAACTCGTGATAGTACTTAAGTTAGTTGTACTATTGCGAGCCTGCGAATAGGAAATGCTCATTCACGAATTAGGGATTAATTTAATTTAAGAGAATGACTAGGACTAGAAGTCCCTTATATAAATTTACCGATGGGTAGTTTAGGCCCTACAATATAGATGAGGAGTTATTAATTTTGATAGTTTATCAGATCTCCATAGGTATACTATTACCTCTTGATATGACGTTATGATCCTATGTGGATAGATTATTCACTTGGTGAGACAGAGTTTTCTAGAAATACTGATCAAACCTTGATAAATGGTGCAATTCCTTCTCCTTGCCCCTTTAGATATCATCCTCACATCTTAGTCCGAATTGCATCTTTAGTCCCTATTTTGCCCTAAGGAGTATTATTTTATATAATTTCTGATTAGATTATCCATATACGGACCTCGAGTTAGTTTTGGTTCAAAGATTGTCCTCAATGGTTTGGATATACATGAAATAGATACTAGAACGTTTGTAATTCTTTGTCTTCAGTTATTCCCTCCATGTTCAATCTTTTATTTTAAAGATTGTGACTGATAGGACAAATATTTATGCCTTATTACGTAGTCGACTTGCTTGAATCTCTAGAAGCTCATGAGTTTTTATATATATAGTTAAAGGAATGTTAGTTAACTCGATATGGCAGGACAGCAGCGCACTGTCGCCATTTATTCAAATTAAGGAGACTAAGGTTTCACTGTAGCCAGCAGCGCACTGGCGAGACACGATTCTTAGAGTTGAAATTGGTTTAAGAAAATGTAGGTTATGGAATATTGCTAAACTATAGCTAGTGGTCCTCTTTTGACCGTAGTCACCCTTGTGTCAATATAAGGTAGAGTATCGGATAGCATATCACCCTGAAATCACGAATCCAAGGGTTTACCACAGCCCGAGTATACGGGCAAGACATAACTCTCGGTGAAATGACTTCAAACGTGATTACAATTTTAGGATACTATGGAGGATAGGACAATGACATGTATGTCCCATAAGACCCGAAGCCAATATTAGTGAAAGTTTTGTAAGTGGGGTAGCACGTCTCCCGATCTAACATTCCGTGGTCCTTGTGACCTATTGACGAGGATATTGATTGACGCTAATAGGTTTACTTAGAATATAGAATTTTGAGGTCCATAACCCATTAGTCGACTAAGGCCTTATGGATACGAAGATAAGTAGGAAGACTGTATAAGCAAGAACACCGGGTAAGGTTTGATTCACACCGTATCATTTTTCTGGTCCTGTATGCCAAGTTTGGTCCATTCTGAGACAGTTGAATCAGAATGCCATTTTGCGGGCCCCACGGTCCGACTCAACGGGTGATTTTATGCACGGCCCGCCGAAATCCAACTCTGGACATACGATTGTATTTGTATCGAAAAATTGGACCTGTTGACATATAGTTTGACGACTTTAGAGACCATGGACTCTGGCACATTTTTCGGTACAAAGCGAATCCAACGGCGGACATTATTTTTGCCCGAAATTACCGTTTTGCCCCCTATGTTCAGAATTGGACTTAAGGATATGCAATCCCAGCTAATTTGACTATTCTGAGAACGTTGGTACTATTTATTTCAGCATCTGGATACTTCTGCATGTGTTGACTGATTGTGGCTCACTGAGTGGTATAGTATTATTGGTTTCTCCAGCTAAGGACCTCAGGCAAGTGCACTTTCTGATTGCTTTCGATTCATAGTAGTCTTTCTATTTCATGTTTATACATATATCTTGCTGCTTGTTGACACGCTCGTCACACGGAGCAGTCGGAAGGGAAAATATCTTAGTAGACATGTGGACTACCCAGAACTATCCCATGAGTCTATTCTTGAATAATAGCAGCTGCACATGACACGTACAGGGTGCCGGATTTATCCCCTAGCCGTTCACATATCGAAACGGATATTTTATACCACATAGATAGATTTCTTTTATTGATTTTCCTTTTCTTCTCCACCGTGCCATGTCATCAGTACTTTCCAGTTTTTTCATATCTCATATGTTATTTTCATGTCTTGTTAATTCTATTATATTTTCGTATTGTCGTCGGTTTGTGTACTTGTTCCATTCTTGACTGAAAACCAATATTTTTTAGGTTTAGCCGCGATCACTCTTAGCATTGGAAAGGCTTGGGTATGCTGAGGTCAACCTAGAAATAGATAGCAGATGTATCAATTTCATTTATCATAAAATCTTGTATTTTCTTTAGTTATAAATGTTATAAATGTTGTAACAAATTTAGAAATGTGAATGAGCAGCAAATATTATTTTGAGCAATTATTTCTTGCGGGCTTGACAGCGTCCTACCGCCGACTCTGCGGCGTAGGCTGGCTTGGACACTCTCGTATCCGGAAAAGCGGGTGCGGGTCGTGACACCTGCTGTCCCCAATTGACAGAAGCTCAGGGAGGAGCTCATTTGCAAAAAAATGGATGGCTACAGTGACTGCAGGCCAAGCCTGCAGTCCTAAGTACATTGAGGACTGCAGGCCTAGCCTGCAGTGCTGTAGTGTGCCATCGGTAGTGTGCCTACTGCCTGCAGGAAATGCAATGCAAGCCACTTGCAAATGCTATGCCCCATTGCTCTCCTGGGTGTAGAACAGAAAGATAGTCAAGAAGAAAGTCACAAGAGATGCATACAACCCATTGGCCATCCAACCCATGATCCTGTACCTGTTTGCCATTAAAATCTTTTGATTGCAATTTCAATTACAAACATAACAGTGTTACAATGTAGGACTTAAATGTAGTCCTAGGAGAACACTTTGTTTATTTGGGTCCCTGTGTCGATGGAGCGAGTGGTAATACGTTGACTCCGTTGACGATCTGACGACGGTTCTCGATTCTCTGAAGGTCTGAGTTGCTCTGGGTGCTAGAGTTTACTCCCAGAGATCAGAAGAGACACTCAACGTCTTCTTCCCATCTGCAAACTCCAGCACCCAGAGCAATGATAGCAGCTTGATTGGAGACTTCCCAGCAGAGTCGCCAGCTTGTTTGCCATTAAAATCTTTTGATTGCAATTTTAATTACAAACAGAACAGTGTTACAATGTATGACTTAAATATAGTCCTAGGAGATTAGGGTTTTTTTGGAAGAAGAACTCTAAAGAAGAAGAAAGCAAAGAGAGAAAGAACTCTCTCTCTCTCCATCAGACGCCTATTTGTAGGCTTGGGTGACGTCAACCACCGCTTAGGGTTCTGTGAAGTGATAACCGTGGATAATCCAAAAGATCATCATTAATCTTTTTATTTATCCCGAAGCGTTACCATTTGGCATTTAAAACTGAGAGGAGCATGCACCCAAGAACAGTCATGCGCCCCGGACAGTCATGTGCCCCAGAGAAGACATCACCATGCTTCTTATTCAAAGTATTCCAAAACTTGACGAAAAGTTTTAAAAACTTTGAAGGGGGTCTTGTAGAAGCATGGAATTTCAGGACTAGAAATCCTATGCGCCTAATATTGTATGCGCCAGGGAGCTCAGATGAAGTACTTGGCACAGCAAACAGCAAAAGAATAGACATCAAAAAGAAGATTTTTTTTATTTTATACAAAAGGCTATTACATGTCTAAAAAGGGCTTTACAAAGAAGAATTTCTACAAAGAAAGACCCTATGTCTACAGCTAGGCACAGCAACCGCCATACGTCTTAAACGGGCGCATCTCTTCAGCGTCTCAGTCAGGCACATCCCTTCAGCAGCTCAGTTATGTGCATCCTTTCAGCGTCTCAGTCATGCGCATCATAAAGTCTCAGCATATGCGCTCCACTTCGACCCGATCGAGTGCTTCGACTAATGAAGCATTTATTGAGCAGAATAAGGGTGGGCGATCAACCCCACCCTAGCGGGAGGAAGAGCTCTCCAAAGGAAGAGGAGAGCACCGCAATCGATCCGCGACAAAATAAGGCTTTCAATACAACCAGAATGGGCAACACCCACTCTAGCAGGAGGAGGAGCTCTCCAAAGCCCAAAGAAGATGATCGGGACACCACAATTTCGATCTGCGGCTCTTCCAGCATAACGGAGACGAGGCTCGAGCATCCCAATCTTTTAGATGCAACAGGCACCTTCCGCCTGCCTCAGAAGCCCTCGACTCCGACTTTTTGATGTAACCGTCACCTTCAAGTGCATGAACGAAGACAAGTCGTCGCATCTTCACCCGCGGGAGCATCTCGTCAACAGAATATGCTCGAGCAAACATGTTCATTTCGGGAGGACGTGAGGGAACGAGAAGCAAACTCTCTCCTTGCCACTATTTATAGGCCGGGCAAATCAAACCCATGCGCCAAGTGGGGGCTCTCCGAATCCCGCGCAATAAATTTGCATTTATGGTGATGAACCTGACGCTTCGAATTCGGCCAAGTCAAAAATGACTATTTAAAGCACTCGAAGAACGCAACAGTCGGACCAATAAAAGCACATCATACAAAAGGATGCGTCGGTCAGACACCGTGCATCATACAGACGCACCCGTCGGTTCTAAAGCGCCCCGTATGGATGCGCCCAACAAAGCACAGATCAATGCAGACCCATGCGCCCATTTCGGCTCGTCATCCATCAAGCCATTAATGCTCAAATGACAGAATTGGCAGCACATCCCCCGAGGACTAGACAGTTAGCAGCTTTTTCAGAAGACGAAGCGTCGCTGACGTCAGCGTCATCATTACTTTCTTCCGGCGGTTACAAGCCACGTGGCCGTCCAACCATTTCGCATGCGCCTCCGCAGCCATGCGTCCAAATCTCTGCATGCGCCTCAAAAGCCATACGCCTCAGACTTTTCTCTGATCCCTAAAGGTAGAGGTTAAGTCACTACTGAAGTCCCGCATGCGCCTCAAAAGCCATGCACCCAGACTGGTTCATGACTCCTAAAGGTTACAAGCCAAAGTATACTCATGCGCCCAATCTTAGACACATCCTGTCAGATTACTCTTCGCCAAATCCGAGATCTTTGAGCTACGGATATGCGCCACATGTCCTTTGACTCAGTTCAGCCGATGAAGGGGTGCCAACCACCCAAGATCTCAGCAACCGAAAGATCCTCTCCATTGCTACATGTCAGCTCTGCCGCAGCCCACAAATGCAACAATAAGGGTTCAACTCCTCAATCAGAGCGCGCCACCCATACGCCTCCATCAGCAATCACCACGTGGCATCCCCACAAACAGGCGTACCTTATATACGCGCGTATGAGCAGCCAACCTGCTGCTTATAAATAGAAGGATCATTCCCTCTCACACAGACACAGACGGTCAGAGATCAAGACGTACAGTCAACCAAAGCATCAGAGTTTACTCCCAGAGATCGTAAGAGACACTCAATGCCTTCTTGCCATCTGCAAACTCCAGCACCCAGAGCAACTCAGACCTTCAGAGAACCGAGAACCGTCGTCAGATCATCAATAGAGTCAATGTATTACCACTCGCTCCATCGACACAGGGACCTAGATAAACAAAAGTGTTCTCCTAGGACTATATTTAAGTCCTATATTGTAACACTGTTCTGTTTGTAATTAAAATTTTAATCAAAAGATTTTAATGGCAAACAAGTTGGCGACTCTGCTGGGGACCTCTTTCTCCTCCGTCGAGAAAGCTGTGTCGTAATCCGACGACGTGAAGGTGGGCTCTTCCCACAAGACGCTGGTCGTACGCCTCAATCAACAGGCGTATGAAGAGTTCATCTCTGGAGGTACGAGTCCTTCGAAGCGGCTGTCAAAGTCGAAGAAGACTCGCCAAGTCTGGGTGCACGAGGTCGACGCCTCTGGCACCACCACCGAAGGGGATGTGCCGATGCAGCCTACCCTTCCTGCTGACATCCACATCAGCCAAGATGCACCCACCGCAGTAGCGCATCTCTCGGGGAAACGTGGGGCTGACCACATTCCCCAACCATCTTCCTCTCAGAGGAAGAAGATACGTCGACGGAGCAGGGGCGCAGCTAACGCCCTGCGCATTAACTCTGATGCGCCACAGAAGGCATCTGTCTTTGACAGACTCACTCGCTGTCGTGACGAGGAAAATTTGGACTCTGAGTGCTATGCACCCCAGCAGGCTGGTACAAAGAAGTCCAAGACAGCACGGGCCATGCGCCCCAAACATGCTATGCCAGCAGTCAGCCAGAGGCATGCGCTCACAATCATGCGCGCTGCTAATGGTAAACTTATAAGGTCGATTCGGGTGCTTTTGTGCCGCCAACGGGCCGACCTTCAAAAATCTCATGCCGTTTGGGCACATCTGCTGCGCTTTTAACCAAGCCGTGTGAGGCAAACTCAGTGGTCTTGAACCCCCGTGCCTACATTGGTTGTGCGTCTGAGGCTGGTTCAAGCCACTTTAAATATTGTTCTCCCACTATTGATCTGGGCGCATCTTTTGCGTCGGATCAGGGGGCGCAGCATTCACCTGACCACCCCGGCGCTTGGCCTTGCCATGCGCCTGATGGGGGTGTGAAGGTGGCACTCTCCTCCAACGATCTGCGTATCATGATCACTCACAAACATCGATCAGGAGAGTCAACTGACAAGCACAATGTGCCCCTCATATGGCATACCTGTGCTGTAGTCACCATCAACTGCTGTTGCAAGACAGCAGTCCCACCAAGGCAGTCGGTGTTCCAGCGGCTGCAATCATCAACACCTCTCCAATATCGCCTCGGAAAGAAGGTGTCAACCGAAGAGGAGCCAGAACTACTGATCGCTTCTTGCAACGTAGTCTCCAACTTTCCATCAATTCGGAAGGCGACTGGCAGCTCCTCGACTTTGTCCTCATCCAAGAGCCAGCCGAGGAAAACCAAGACGACTGTCCCGTCCTCAGGAGTGTTTGAGGGCACTCGGAGGAAAAAGAAGATCTCAGAAGAAGCTGGGGGTAGTCAAGCCTCTGTGGATCTTCATCCTGGAGACGAAGTCAGCCTCCCGGACATAGATGGGGGTAGTCAGGCCCCTGTAGATCTTCATCTCGAAGACAAAACTGGGAGTAGTCAGGCCCTAACTAATGCTTTTTCCGAAGACGAAGACATCCTCCAGAACATAGCTGGGGGTAGCCAAGACGAAGCTCCGGGGGAAGCTCCTCTTCTACAAGACAGCGAGGCTGAAAGCGAAGCCTCAACCGATCCATCCACTTTCAGTCACGTCATGACGGTGTACATGATGGGAGGTGGTGATACGGAGTCAGATGTGCCACCAGCCGATCTTGTTCAGCGCATGGATACCTTGGAGGGAGGACTCAAAACCCTCTCTGCCTCCATGCAGATACTGACTCAAGCAGTGTTTGAGAAACGGTCAGCTTTGGCCAGAGCACCTTCTACCGGTCCTGACCCAAGAGCCAATGGAGAATCAAGTGTGTCCCTTCAACGGGCATCCTTGAACACCGACTGTCGTGAAGCACCGCGTGTGTCGGAACCTTTAAATGTACAGCTCCAGGCTGTACCACCATCTCCGACTCCCAGCTCCACTGAAGATGTAATGGAGATGATCAGGGACTTACGAGAGCGCTTCGAGTCGAAGAATAGACAGGAGGAGCGCCAGAAGATGGGGATCCCCCAACCATATTCCCTCGAATGGAACAAAGTGGTTTATCCACCTAAATATAAACCGCAAACTTTGACGCCATATGACGGGAAGGACTCTCCATGCCATTATCTGACGTACTTCCAGTCTTAAACAGGACATCTTCCAAAGGAAGACGCGCTACTCACCAGCCTATTTGTTGGGGCACTGAAAGGAGTGGCTTACGACTGGTACTGCAGTCTCCCTGACAACTCCATATCTTCCTACGACGATTTGACGTGTCTCTACCTCGATCGTTTCTACGACGGAGGGAAAGACATGACAATGGCATCCCGGATAGAGGTGCGTCAGAAGGAGAAGGAGACAGTTCGAGCATTCATCGAACGTTTCCGACAAGCTTGCTTCAGACTGCCCCCGGGTATGCCAGAACATGCACTCCTCTCCTCCTGCAGCATGAACATACTGCCTGCGATCAAACTCTGGCTCAACTCCACTCCTCTTCCCGACTGGAGTTCATTGATCATCGAGACTGAAGCAGCTGAGAAGAAGGCATCCAACGCTCGCCTTCTGGGAGTTAGTTTCCCTGCTTTTGAAGACAAGGGAAAATGGCCTGCTACCAGCAACCCTGGACGCGAGACGAAGGGGAAGCAGGCGTTGACTGTCAACGCCTTCAAAGGTGCACAAGCACCTACTCAGAAGCCTCCACTTGTGCCGAGACCAAAGGAGGTCTATTCCTTCAATGATGAAGACACCTTACAACTCTTCGAGATGCTGAAGCAGGATGATAAGATCAAATTGCCCGACCCAAAGCATCCCGACGAGGTTGGGAGAGTTGACAACCCGAGGTACTGTCACTACCATCGGTTTGTAGGACATCCAACTCAGGACTGCTACGTCCTCAAGTACAACATCCAGCGCATGATCAATGCGAATGTTATCTCCATCAACTATGAGAAGAAAACAGTCTCGGCCAACCTGGTGTCACTCCAATTCGGCACCTTGCCGCCAACCACAACACAAGATGGCGTCGTCCCCATCCCAAAGGCGACAATGGAGGTGGTCAACCTACCACCTACTCGTGACAATGTGAGTGGACTCATCCCACTCACCACATCTCGAGAAGAGATCTTATGGGTTTATCCCGATCTCGTCTCCGAAGTTACTCAACCGGGGGTACGCTCTACCTCCAAAGCTAAGGGCAAGAAGATCAAGTCTTGCCGCATGGTCTCTTCCTTCGCGGAAGAGGCTCTTCCTGTACAAACCCGTTCGCAGCTGAACGCCCAACCCGACGAAGCTGCCATTGAGGTGGTCCCTCCCTGCACTGCCCCTGCTGCCGAAGAAGGAGGTCCATCCAAATCTTCAGCAGAGTTGCCAGCTTATTTTCTATTAAAATCTTTTGATTGCAATTTCAATTACAAACAGAACAGTGTTATAATGTAGGACTTAAATGTAGTCCTAGGAGAACACTTTTATTTATCTGGGTCCCTGTGTCGATGGAGCGAGTGGTACTGCGTTGACTCCGTTGACGATCTGACGACGGTTCTCGGTTCTCTGAAGGTCTGAGTTGCTCTGGGTGCTAGAGTTTACTCCCAGATATCGGAAGAGACACTCAACGTCTTCTTCCCATCTGCAAACTCCAGTACCCAGAGTAACTCAGACCTTCAGAGAACCGAGAACCGTCGTCAGATCGTCAACGGAGTCAACGCATTACCACTCGCTCCATCGACACAGGAACCCAGATAAACAAAAGTGTTCTCCTAGGACTACACTTAAGTCCTACATTGTAACACTGTTCTGTTTGTAATTGAAATTGCAATCAAAAGATTTTAATGGCAAACAGTACCAGTCAAAGAACAGGTTTCTCGGTCCTTGCTGATACAAAGATGGGAACTGCACAAATACGGATTATTGAAAATCATTAATATGTAAATAATAAAGTTCCAGGAAACAAATAATTAACCTTACAGTCTATATTACATATAAGATGATGTTTACACTCCAAATATTAGTTTTGCAAGTGCTCAAGGAACATTATGTGCCAAATGTTCTATCTTAGTAGGCCTCAATTAAATGGTTCTGAATTCTTTTGCTTTACAATGACATGCACGGCCATTGCAAGTCATTGTTTTGTAATGGCATAGGAGTCATACGATTTTCAGTTCAGACCGGTACAGAGAACTTGTGTTTTTCTGGGTTTTTTTTAAAATTCTTTTAACTGTAACATGATCAAAGATATGTCAATACTTGTCATCGCCTTACTTGAATTTGTAAAACAATCCAAGAATATGTCTGAGTCATAAAAAAAATGGAAATCACAATTTTTGGTGAAGGGGGGCTGTCGGAAAGGGGGATGGGACTTCGTGGAGGAGGGGGGAAGGGGGGCTGTCGGAGGGGGAGGGAATTTCGTGGAGGATGGGGGAAGGGGGGGCTGTTGGAGGGGAGGAATTTTGTGGAGGAGGAGGGAAGGGGGCTGTCGGAAAGAGGGAGGGGACTTCGTGGAGGAGGGGGAAGGGGGGCTGTCGGAGGGAGGGAGGAAATTTCATGGAGGAGGGGGGAAGGGGGGCTGTCGGAGGGGGAGGGAATTTCGTGGAGGAGGGGGGAATGAACAGGCGGGGGGAGGGGGGGTGGGTTTTGTGTTTTGTTTTTTTTTTGTTTTTTTTGTTTTGGTAGCCCTTAGTAGAATGAATCATTTTAGGTTGCCCTTAGTAAAAATATAAGTGTAGAATGGTTGTCCTTAGTAGGTTGGTGGACCTTAGTAAAAAGGGGGTGGCCTTTAACATTTGCCTTTATAAATAAATTAGGTAAATGACATACTTGAAGGCTCTTTAGCTTTTGTAAATGAGTTCTTCGAGCAATCAACTGAACTTTGGTTCATTGAAGTAGTTAACTAAGCTGCTTGACTTGATCCACACACCGCATAAAATAATTTTATGAAAAATGCAAACACATAAACACACACACACACACACACACACACACACACACACACACACACACACACACACACACACACACACACACACATATATATATATATATATATATATATATATATATATATATATATATATTGAAGCAATGGGTAATTGTGGCGAACTCGCCTCCACCGGGGCTCGAACTCCTGACCTCTTGGACCATATGCATCTCTCTTAACCACTAATAGGAAAGTAAACAAATAAATAAATGTATAACATACCATTCGTGATATCTTTAAAGGATATGTAGGTGATGAATATTGTAACATGTTCAGACCATTCCGTTCATCATGACTAAAATTAGTTTCTCTTGAAGAATTTGTCAATTTTTTTGTAAATCTTTTCGTCGAGTAGCCAAATGAATCTTTCTTCGTAGAACCAATTATTTGAACATATTCACTTGATCCACATGCTACATAGAAGTTCATACAATAAATATATATAGATAAATATATGTCAATTTTAATAAATATACATATAGAGAAACTCATATCATACCATTCGTGACGTCTCTAAAAGGAGACGCAGATGATGTACAATGTGTCATGTTAATACCATTGCCACCAAATTTTGGCTGAAAGTTAATATTGCTTGACGAAAGCGTACATTCATATATATATCCACATCTATGTTTTCTACAAAATAAAATTTTATTAAATGGATCATTGAGAAAAAAAAAAATGTAAAATCATAAATAAAAATTGATTTAGTTAAGCTAATTAAAATGTACATGTCTTTCACATTTACACACACACACACACACACACACACACACACACACACACACACGTATATATATATATATATATATATATATATATATATATATATATATATATATATATATATATATATATATATATTACCAATAATAATAACTAGAAAAATGAAAAAATATATAACATACCATTCGTGATGTCACTAAAAGGATATGTAGATGGTGAATACTGTGACATGTTCAACCCATCCTTGAATAATACATGTTGAAAATAAATTTTTCTTTTTGTAGGTGTACAATGTTCTGTATTCTGATTTAGATTTTCTGCAAGAACAACAACCAATTAGAAATATTATAAGCATTTACTAAACTAAAGCTGCCAAATATAACATATTTATAATAAATAAAAAGTTTGCTAACAGTTGGCAAATATTACATTTTACAATTATTAATACGAAATAACCGGTCAATAGCTGCCAAACACACATTAAAATGAACAACCCACAATTATTGTTTAAAAAATTAATTTCTTAATTTTATAATTTTATAATAATCTTATTTAATAATATATACCTTTATTAATCATAATTATAATAATTTATTTATCATAACTATGATTTTAATTAATAATTTAAACATAAATATTTAATTATAATATTAATTAATATTTTATTAGTCTTAATTAGAATTTTAATTATAAATTATTAGTTACTATTTTATTATAATCTTAATTAATAATATGTTAACCATAAATTTTATCGGCATTAATAATTTATTATTTAATAATTAAATAATTAATATATTATTAAACTTTAATTAATAATTTATTAATATCATATAATCATCATTGTAATCTTAATTAATAATTTGCCAATCATAACCATTTTATAATTATAATAATAATTTAATTACTAATTATAACTATAATTATAACAATTAATTAATAAATAAATAAATAATTATTTATTATTTTTATTAAATAATATTTTATTGTCATAATTATTAATCATAATCCTAGTTTACCAAATTCTATGTTTGGTTGGATTTGGATTTGAATTTTGGAAGTCCAAATGCAAATACAAATCCACTTCCGGTTTACCAATCAAGTCCTAAATGGGTATTGGTAACTTACAAACGATGGCACACATATCCGGTATTAAATTAATATCGCCCACGGTTTTACTGTCAATCCCACGATTTTAGAAACCAGCCCACGGTTTTACAAAAAATTTCAAACGGTAGAACACATTTTTATCCATCGGGTTTACAAATTTTTACAAACGGTTTTAGTGTCAATCCAACGGTTTTATTATCAATCCCTCGATTTTATCAATCCTACGGTTTCACATAAGTGGGGGTATTAGAAACCAGTCCACGGTTTTAGTGTTGTGAAAATGTTTCTCTTTCCCATAACCATTGGCTTCGTTGGGAATGAATGGTTATGGCACATACCAGTAACCATTGGCAGCATTCATTTCATTCTCTCTTTTTCTCTTTCCCTTTCTATGTTATGGAAAATATTCATACTTCTATGTGGTTTTTCTTTGATGATATAATCACATTTTTTGTTTTGGATAATGTTGATCTGGGTATTATAACAGTTTTTTGATGTTCTTGTTCTCCTTTTTTTTTATCGGAGTTGTGTTTGTTTGGGCATTATTTCTTCATGGAATTTAGTGTTTCTTTTTGTTTAAATTTAAGAAACGGACGTAAGACGCACGGGATCGGCATGTTGGGAAAGAAACGCGGAAACTTTTCCCCAAATCGGAGAGTACCTGCGAGAGGACCGAGCAATACAACGCACGAACCCAAAAATAATCACACAAAAACAATCCACGCAGACACAGAGAATTTTTGACGTGGAAACCCTTGCGAGAAAAAAACCACGGGACGATCGGAGTCCAACCCTGAGAAGCCTCCACTAATGGAATAGAAGAATTACACCCTCTACAAACTCCTCCCGATCCAAATCGGATCCCCACAACACTCAGAGATAAGAACAATGATTACAAGGCTACGAAGAGCGAGAACGACGAGTAGAGATTACCCGAATCACGATCTCCTTCGAACAGCGACCTTCAATCCTCCGTCTTCTTCTCCGAAGTTGTAATGGCACTCTTGCCTCCCTCCTCTCTCAAACTTGTGTTACTTGCGATAATGAGTTAGGGTTGAGAAAACTCAATATATCTCCCTAATCCTGCAACCAACCTGGACCGTTGGATTAGATCCAATGATGAAAACTCATCCAGAAATCCGCTTCAGCCCCCGACGACACAGAATTCGGCCAGAACTCTGTGTGGGGCAACCAGCACCTACTGGCCAAACCCTGGAACGGCCAGACCGAGTTCGGCCCGAACTCGCCATGGGACCGAGTTCGGCCCGAACTCGGATCCCCTGCTTCCAGCAGCTCCAGCAGCAACAGCAGCAACTTCGTCGCCTACTTCCCGAGCTTCTTCGACACACGAACGGCGCTCGTCGCACTCCGGGGTCTTCTCCACATAGGTTGGGAATCCCTCCCACTCCAACAAATCTCCCCCTTCACAACTATGGGGAGGACGTCGTCATCCCGACGACCTGCCTGCAGTACTCAAACTTTTCCCTTGGTAGAATCTTCGTGAACATATCAGCTCCGTTGTCATCTGTATGCACCTTCTCAAGCTCCGCGTCCTTCTTCTCAACCACATCCCGTATCCAATGATACTGGGTCTCGATGTGCTTGGACCGGCTATGAAACGTCTGATTCTTCACAAGGTGGATAGCACTCTGACTGTCGCAAAGCAAAGTATACTGCTCTTGCTTCAGTCCCATTTCTTGCAACAGCTTCTTCATCCACAACAGCTCCTTGCAAGCCTCCGTCGCCGTAATGTATTCCGCCTCCGTCGTCGACAAGGCAACACACTTCTGCAACCGCGACTGCCATGACACTGCTCCTCCCGCAAACATCATCACGTAGCCCGAAGTTGATCGCCTCGTGTCTACATCTCCAGCCATATCAGCGTCGGTATACCCAACCAGCTTCGGCTCGTCACCACCAAAGGAAAGTCTCCAACCAGCAGTGCCCTGAAGATAACGTAGAATCCACTTGACCGCACTCCAATGTACCCTTCCAGGATTTGAAAGATACCTGCTAACCGTACCAACTGCATGAGCAATATCTGGCCTCATACACAACATAGCATACATCAGGCTTCCCACAGCTGAGGCATATGGAACCCGCTCCATATCTTCCTTTTCGTCCTCGGTAGATGGATATTGTTCCTCAGTGAGCTTAAAGTGAGCCGCGAGGGGGGAACTCACTTTCTTCGACCCGTCCATCCCGAAATGCTGAAGTACCCGGTAAATGTACTTCTTTTGGGACAAGTGTAGCAGCTTAGACTCTCTCTCTCGGCTGATCTCCATCCCAAGAATAGTCTTCGCTGCGCCCAAATCCTTCATAGAGAAGGCCGCGCCCAGTTGGCGCTTCAACTACGCTATCCTAGTGGCATTTCGACCCACTAATCGCATATCATCAACATAGAGCAATAAGATGATAAAATCATCATCGGTAAAATACCTCACAAATGCACAATGGTCCGACGTCGTCCGTGCATAACCATGCTCCCCCATAAACGACTCGAACTTCCTGTACCACTGCCTCGGAGCCTGCTTCAGACCATACAAGCTCTTCCTCAACCGGCAGACCAAATGTGACTTGCCCTTCTCACAGAATCCCTCCGGCTGCTCCATGTACAACTCCTCCTCAAGATCACCGTGGAGGAATGCCGTCTTCACGTCCATCTGCTCGACCTCCAAGTTGAAACTGGCTGCTAATGCTAGCACCACCCGGATAGACGAATGCTTGACGACAGGCGAAAAGATCTCATCATAATCCACGCCTTTTCGCTGACCGTAGCCTTTAACTACCAGCCTCGCTTTATATCGAGGGCGAGTAGCATCTTCCGTCTGCTTCACTCTGAACACCCATCGATTCTTCAAAGCCTTCTTGCCCTTTGGCAACCGTACCAGATCATAAGTGGAATTGGTGTGCAAGAAACTCATCTCCTCCTGCATAGCCACCATCCACTCCTGTCTATGTTCGTCTTCCATAGCCTCTGCGAAACTTTCGGGCTCTCCCCCGTCAGTCAATAGCACATACTCATCCGGTGAGTATCTCGTAGATGGTCGACGGTCCCTGTCACTCCTTCTCAGTGGAGCCACTGGTGCTGGCTGTATACCGACAGCCTCCGCCCCTTCAGGAACTACCTCTCCGACATGCTCATCCTCCTGAGGGATACCCTGACCACCATCAGCAGGCTGATGATCAAGGTTGGGAGCAACTCCATGTACCGGCTCCCCCATAACTGGATCCTCTGCGATGTCCTCTGGAAACTGCTCGAAGCGAAATGACTCTAACTCAGGCAATTCCTCAGCCTCAGAAGGCGTCTCGGAATCCTGAGTGTTGGTCTTGGTCTGATCCTCGACGAATACCACGTCCCTGCTTCTGTAGAGCTTTCCTTCCACTGGGTCGTAGAGTCTATAGCCAAACTCATCCCGACTATAGCCGACAAAGACGCATCGCCTCGTCTTCGACTCAAGTTTGGTCCTCTCGTCCTTCGGTACATGCACGAAGGCTTTACAACCAAACGCCCGCAGGTGACTGTATGACGGCTCTTTGCCGTACCATACTTTATCAGGCATATCACCCTGCAAAGGAGCACTAGGAGACAAATTAATAATATAAGCAGCTGTGAGAAGAGCCTCACCCCAATAACTGCCCGGCAAGTTTGCTTCTGACAGCAAACACCGCACCCTCTCCATCAGTGTTCTGTTCATGCGCTCCGCTACACCATTGAGCTGAGGTGTCTTTGGTAGAGTCTTCTGGTGTCGTATCCCTTGCTCTCCGTAATACGCATCAAAGGGACCGATGTATTCGCCGCCATTGTCGGACCGAACACATAACAACTTCTTGCCCGTCTCCCTTTCAACAGAGGCCTAAAACTCCTTGAAAGTAGGCAGCACCTGATCCTTGGTCTTTAAGGCATAGACCCAAACCTTCCTGGAACAGTCATCAATAAGAGTCACAAAGTAAGAAGCACCACCAAGAGATTTTACCTTCATATGACCGCAGACATCCGAGTGAATCAACTCGAGCAATGCCGGCTTCCTCGAACTTGGGTGACTTTGGAAAGACACCCTATTTTGCTTTCCAGCTAAACAGTGCGTGCAGTTCTCCAACTTTGTAGACTTGAGCCCCGAAATCACTTTCCTGTTCACCAAGTAGCTCATCCCCTTCTCGCTGATATGGCCGAGCCACCTGTGCCACAACTCGGTAGACGCATCACTGACTGCGTTCACCTCCTGTGCCCCCTCTGCGCTCCCCTCCATATAGTAGAGACCGAACTTCTTGCTTCCTCTGGCAATCACCATCGAACCTCTGGAAAGCTTCCACTGACTGTTTCCGAAGAGACTGAAGAATCCCTCGTCATCCAACCTTCCAACCGACACTAGGTTGAAACGGATATCAGGGACATGACGAACATTCTTGAGAACAAGAACCGCACCCGTCTTCGTTCTCAAATGCACATCTCCAACGGCAACCGCCTTCGACACATCTCCGTTGCCCATCTTCAACACGCCGCAGTCGCTTGTCGTGTAAGTGACAAACAGTGCCCTATTGTGAGATACATGTGCTGAAGCCCCTGAGTCCACCAGCCAAGAATTGTCATCGCAGGCGAGGTTAGTAATGACCTCATCACCTACGACGATCACATCGCCTCCATGCACCGAGGCCGCCGCTGTAGTATTCTCTTCTTGCTTCCCCTTGTCGTCCTTCTTCTCTCTCTTCCAAGCGAAACAATTCCGCTTGATATGGCCCTTCTTACCGCAATGGTAACACTCCGAGTCCTCGTAACGACCCTTGGACTTCCCCCTGCTCTTGTCTCTGCCACCACCTGGACCCCTGCTTTTGCCCCTTTTGCGGCTCTCTGAAACAAGTGCCTCTGAGTGATGGAATGTAGATGAAGTGCCCTGAGAACGTCTCCGCATCTCTTCATTCAACACCCCGCTCTTGGCAAACTCCAGACTGACCACGCCCTCTGGAGCAGAAGCGATCATAGATACTCGTACGGTCTCCCACGAGTCTGGCAATGTACACAGCAGCCACAGTCCCTGAACTTCGTCGTCGAACTTGACTCCCATAGAAGATAGCTGGTCAACCACGCCCTGGAAATCACTCAAGTGATCCGTAATAGACGCCCCATCTTTGTACCGCAGACCCATCATCGTCCGGATCAGGAACAACTTGTTTACCCCGGTCTTCTTCGCGTACAAAGATTCCAGCTTATCCCATAACGTCTTCGCGTGCTCAATATTGGCAACGTGGTTGTACACGTTTTCGTCAACGAACTGTCTGATGTATCCGCACACCTGTATATGCTCGAATTTCCAGTCCTCCTCGGATTTATCACTGGGCTTCTCGGATGCAAATACGGGCAGATGCAGCTTCTTGACGAACAACAAATCCTTCATCTTGCTCTGCCAATAATGATAGTTTGTGCCGTTCAGGTTCACCATGCGCACCGGCTTCGCGTCCATCTCTCCTCTCTGGTTCCTCTGTCAACTCCTGACACCCTTTGAACCCAAAGCTCTGATACCACTCTGTTGGGAAAGAAACGCGAAAACCTTTCCCCAAACCGGAGAGTACCTACTAGAGGACCGAGCAATACAACGCACGAACCCAAAAACAATCACACAAAAACAATCCATGCAGACACAGAGAATTTTTGACGTGGAAACCCTTGCGGAAAAAAAAACCACGGGACGATCGGAGTCCAACCCTGAGAAGCCTCCACTAATGGAATAGAAGAATTACACCCTCTACAAACTCCTCCCGATCCAAATCGGATCCCCACAACACTCAGAGATAAGAACAATGATTACAAGGCTACGAAGAGCGAGAACGATGAGTAGAGATTACCCGAATCACGATCTCCTTCGAACAGCGACCTTCAATCCTCCGTCTTCTTCTCCGAAGTTGTAATGGCACTCTTGCCTCCCTCCTCTCTCAAACTTGTGTTACTTGCGATAATGAGTTAGGGTTGAGAAAACTTAATATCTCTCCCTAATCCCGCAACCAACCTGGACCGTTGGATTAGATCCAATGATGAAAACTCATCCAGAAATCCGCTTCAGCCCCCGACGACACAGAGTTCGGCCAGAACTCTGTGTGGGGCAACCAGCACCTACTGGCCAAACCCTGGAACGGCCAGACCGAGTTCGGCCCGAACTCGCCATGGGACCGAGTTCGGCCCGAACTCGGATCCCCTGCTTCCAGCAGCTCCAGCAGCAACAGCAGCAACTTCGTCGCCTACTTCCCGAGCTTCTTCGACACACGAACGGCGCTCGTCGCACTCCGGGGTCTTCTCCACATAGGTTGGGAACCCCTCCCACTCCAACACGGCGAGCTATGGTTATTTTTGGTGATTCATCATTTTATGTTATAGATCTACGAATTTATTTGAAGTTGTGAGTTTTTCCCCTAATTTTATTGTTTTGTATTGAATGATTCAACAGTGTATGTTCTAGATCTAAACATAATGTAAAAGATTTCGGTATTCCAACATTTTTGTTTTTATTTTTCGTAATTTTTACTGACTATTCACTTGATGCAATCAGATCTACCTATTTATTTTGGATTTTTTACGGTGATTCATGACAGACATAAATTCTGACTTATGGTATTGTATGATTTTCTTGGTCTTTTTTTGTTCAAATGTTTTTAGAGAATAATCAATGAACGTTCTGGATCTATCTGTTTTGTACATTTTTTTGGGTGATTCATGAACGGATGTGTAAGATATCAGCATAAAAATGACATTTAGGAATATTTTTTCAAATTATTTTTAAGATCTATGTATATAAGTATGTTTTTTTATTAGTTTATTCATTTTTTTCTGATTCTTAATTTTATGTTCTAGATCTACAAATATAATTCAAGATCTGTGGATTCGAGCAGAACATTCAACGTTTTGTTATTTGATTTATTTTTTTAGTCATTAAACAGTGCATTTTTTTGGAACAGCAACATATAAATGAATATATAATTTTTTTTTAGTGTTTGATCTACACATGCAAAGTATATCTATCTGGCTGTTTTGAATTTATTTTTAGTCATTTAACAGGGGATGTTCTGGGATTACTCTTGTATAGGTTTTTTTTAAAGTTTTTTTTTAGTGTTTTTTAAGTTTCTCCATTTTTTGTATTTATATGCATTTATGAACTTGATTTTCATTGTCTTTCAGTTGGAATTATAAATGATTTAATTTAATGATGTAATATATTTATAAGTGTTATGTTGATGAAATCCAACAGGTGAAGTAACACATTCATTCGTGAAGAATTTTATTATAGGTAAAATTGTTTTCAGAACACAATTATATATATATATATATATATATATATATATATATATATATATATATATATATATATATATATATATATATATATATATATATAATGTTGATAGGCATATTCTAAATTTATTGTTGAATTATATTTGCAGGTTATTGTTGCCATCAAGTCTGTCAATGAACTACTTCAAAATGGTGCGCTAAAACATGAAGGTATATGCACATGCTTGTATATTTTTGCACTAAATTATGCCAGAGATACAATTATATAACTATATAACTATATATATATATATATATATATATATATATATATATATATATATATATATATATATACATTTGCAAAAAAAAAAAAATATATATATATATATATATATATATATATATATATATATATATATATATATATATATATATATATATATATATATATACATTTGCAATAAATTCATGTAAATATAGAACCCTGCAAGTAAAATTTTTGAAGTAAATATTATTTAAATTATATATGAAAACATGTTTAAATATTTTCTTAACTAAATTGTAATAATAAGGCAAAAAAATTCATTTAATTTTTAGATTTATTGTCTCCCTACGAATTTCTATATTTGCCAAGTACAAATTATTTATTATAATAATTTAGTGATATTATATTCAGTCCAAAATTTAACACTATATGTCATCTTTAATGTTACTTAGTAATTACTCAAATGTTGGAAAAAAAAATGCTTCTATATTGTTTTTCAGTAAAATGATTGGATCTTCAAATGTTAAATAATATTTAACATCATTCAAATGATTTTGTAAAATAATGCTTGTGCACTAAATCTTTAAAAATAATACGGATATATTTCATGTTGTAAAATAATGTTTGTACATTAATTCTTTTACATTATTTTAATGATTTTGTACACTAAATCTTTTAAATCATTTAGGATATATTTCATGTTGTAAAATAATGTTTGTACACTAAATCTTTTACATTATTTAAATGATTTTATACACTTAAATTTTTACCTAATATCATATTATACATTTTTCAAATGATTGGATATATATTGCATGATCATATAAATTTATTATCTATGCTTGCTTGGAATTTTACACTAACTGTGATTTTCGACATGTAAGGCTTATATATAAATAGTTATAATGAATTTTTTTATGACTGTTAAATGGTAATTTTTAGCTCAAGCATATAGATCAGTCTCATGTTTACAATGTATAGTTGTGATGAAAATATGATGCACTATTAGAAGGAATTAAAATAACTTTAACAAATACAGAAATTAGACAAAAATATTACCTCCTCCATCATTTGTAAGTTTCAGTCGCTTGTTAAGTGTTGTACTCTTTGCAGCTTCATCATTCTCAATTCTTTTCTATGCAGTAGTTCCTTGATTGTGATATTCTTGTTGGGGTTTCAAAATGATAAAATTGAAACCCCATTCTTATATTGTAAGCCCAATATATAGTATATGAAATAATGATTATTTTGTATTGGGAAGACAAAAGAAAGAAACACCAACAGTTTGCTGCTAAACACTTTTTTGAAGGTTCTAATGATGTATTGACAACTTCATTTTAGATTTCTAAAAACAGCTTTAGTGGCATCATATTTAATATAAATATTCTACAAAACCGATTTCCAATGTATACATGTTTTAAAATTAATGACATTTTTTCAAGAGAATAAAAGGAAAAGAATGAATGCCAATAGTTTTTCTGATATTAGTTGTAGCACCTTTTTTGTATTAACATTTTTTTTCATAATAACTTTTTTTCTTTTATTGAAGAGATTTTTTTATAAGACAAAATAAATATTATGCCATTTTATATTAACTTGAACCTTTTTTTGTGTGGCACCATAATTTAATATGGTTGTCTTACTTTTATATATTTTTTAATTTTCTTCGAACCATGTTTATTCCTGGACATAATGTTGTTGTCAGCATATTTCTTTACTGGAACATTTAATGCACCAGACTTTTATTTTTGAAAATATGGCACAGTCATAAATGGAAAGACAAAGCTGAAAAATGGTTTAAGGTGGCAAATGAAAAGACAAAGCTGAAAAATAGTTTAAGGTGGTAGTATTTCATGTGGTTGGCAACATTTTTACTGCTGGAATATGAATTTGTTGGTATAATGTTTATTCGTGTAGACTATAATGTCCTTGCCAGCAGGTTATTCCTGGATCACTTATATGAATGAAATAGCAGTTTTCTTCCTGGCTGACTTACCATTCTGGAATAGCTTCTACATCGTTTGTAAGTTAAGTCACTTCTTTGGTGTAGTATTCTTTAACATCATAATAATTTTCACTTCTTTTATTTTTAATACTTACTTGTTTGGATATTTAAATATAATATACAGAAATTAAATTGCAGTCCAGAATTTTCTTTGGATATTTATTTTTAACTCATACAAATATTACCTCATACAAATTAAATGTTTGAATAAGTAATTTTATCTCAATATTCCATCAATAATATCCAAAGCTGAAAATGGTTTAAGGTGGCAATATTTCATGTGGTTGGCAGCTTTATTATTGATGGAATATATAAAATTAACGACAGAATGGTTACGACATTTGGGTTTAGGTTATAACATGTTCTGGGAATCTGGATTGGGCAATGATGATTTGACGCTTGTTATAAGCAGTGGTGTGGCACTTGTTGCCGCCATTGGCGTGGCACTTGTTGCAGCTATTGGCGACGCATACTGTTAGTCCTGGGGCTTGATCAAAGATGGTAGACTCGATGTCGAGATCAGAGGTTCAACAAACGTTCACCTTCTGATTATTCTTGAGATCCAAGAGGAACACTATAATATAAATCTGATTACAAAAGCAATAATAATCAAAAAAAAATCTCACGTTCTTTCTCGCAATCGTAGTTGCTGGCGGATAGAACTGAGTTCAGAAAATAAATCTCTCGTTCTTCCTTGCAATCGCAGTTGCAGACGGACAGAACTGAGTTACAACTCAGATGAAGGAGAAGAAAGAAGAAAGAAGAAAAGGAAAGGTTCTTGCTGGTGTGATTAAGATCACCGTTGCTCAAAGCAAGATTCGCCCCAACACGATCTGCTCCCAGGAACCAGCAAGTTCACGAAGAACTTCTGGAACGCTCGTAAGAGTTGAAATGAGTCTAATATCTCAGATAATATTATTGAGGGCTACTGCCTACTACTTATAGAGGGTCCAACCCCTCTTCATATTACATCTAACCGATGTGGGACTAAAGTCCCTTATTTACTCTCAACACTTCCCCTAAAGATGGGCGATAGATATTAATCATCCCCATCTTGTTACATAGCTTTGACAGACTCAATGAACTAAGACCCTTAGTCAGACAGTCTGCCACTTGTTCTTCTGAACGAACATAGTCAATCTTCAGTATCCCTTGTTCCAGCTTTTTCTTGATGAAGAATCGATCGATCTCGATGTGCTTCGTTCTGTCGTGCTGAACCGGATTGTTCGCTATACTTATCGCAGCTTGACTATCGCTCAGAAGGTGCAATGGTGTCCCCTTGTCTAGCTTCAACTCTGTCAGCAGCGCCTTTAACCATAGCAATTCTGATACTCCTAGAGCCATTGCTCTGTATTCTGCTTCAGCTGTCGACCGTGCTACCACTGACTGTTTCTTACTTCTCCATGAAACCAGGTTTCCTCCTACAAAAACATAGTACCCTGTGGTAGACCTTCTGTCGTCTATGCAGCTTGTCCAGTCTGCATCGTAGTATCCCTCAACATCTGTGCATCCATTCTTCTTGAACCACAGTCTTTTTCCCGGCGTCCCTTTCAGATATCTTAGAATCTGAAATACTGTATCCATATGACCCGTTCTTGGATCATGCATATAGCGGCTTACAACACTTACTGCAAATGAGATATCAGGGGGAGTATGCCCTAGATAAATCAGTCTGCCTACTAGCCTTTGATACCTTTCGCGATCAACAGGCTTTTCTGCTTCTGCTTCCATCTTACACTTCTGGTCAATTGGAGTGACTGCTGCTCGGCATCCCAGCATTTCTGTCTCTTTCAGCAGATCTAGTGCATATTTCCTTTGTGAGAGAACAATTCCTTGTTCACCATCACACACCTCGATACCCAAAAAGTATCTCATTTCTCCCAGGTCCTTCACCTCAAACTCTTTGGCGAGTTTCGTCTTCAGCTTGTGATCTCAACTACATCGTCACCTGTGATCACTATATCATCTACATATACAGCAAGTATAGTAATGTGGCCCCTTGTATGCTGGAGGAAGACAGTATGATCTGCATTTGTCTGATGGTACCCCATGCCAGTGACAGCCCTTCTGAATCTGTCAAACCAGGCTCAAGGAGATTGCTTCAGCCCGTACAGCGACTTCTTCAGTTTGCACACTTTTCCATGTGACGTTCCTTCACCTGAATCTGACACAGAGTAGCACCCCGGAGGAGTCTCCATGTATACTTCTTCTTGTAGGTCTCCATGAAGAAATGCGTTCTTTACGTCTAACTGGTGTAGCTTCCACCCATAGTTTGCTGCAATGGAGACCAGCGTTCTTACGGTACTCATCTTCGCTACTGGGGCAAAAGTTTCATCATAGTCGATACCATATGTCTGGGTATAGCCTTTTGCAACCAGTCTCGCCTTGTATCGTTCAACTTTTCCTTCTGGTGTCTCCTTCACTGTGTAAACCCATTTGCATCCCACAGCTTTCTTCCCTTCAGGTAATGGCACCAGCTCCCATGTCTTATTTTTCTCTAGTGTCCCAAGTTCTTCCATCATTACGGCTTTCCATCTTGGGTCCTTCTTTGCTTCCTGCCAATTCTTAGGTAAAGAAGTGGAGTCTAACGAAGTGAGGAATGTTTGATAAGTCGAAGAAATATTAGAATAAGATAGGTAGTTGGCGATATCATGTTCATAATCTTTATAACGAATAGGAGCCTTTCTCGCATTAATACGAGAAGACCTCCTTAAGGGAGCAATGGGTGGTGGAGAAAGCATACCATCCGAATCGGAGAGACCCGCTTCCGAATCCGAGCGATCCGGTGCGGGAGTAACATCTTCAGGAGTCGGGGCAGGAGTAGACGAGGGACTTGGCACTATAGGCACAGGGCACGGCACAGTACTAGACCTCTGCTGTCTTCTTCTGTAAACTTGGAGCTCCTTTTCCCTTGTCTGCTTCTCCCCCTGCGTAATGTACGTATTGTCTTCGTCATCCTTCGTATCAGTATCATTGATGCTTTCTCCCCCTTTCTTCCAGTGTGTCACGACAGGACAAGGTACCGATCCGACAACTACGTTTGGGCGTACTACCTCTCCCTCACGTCCAACACCCGCTGTGTGAGGCGTGTTTCCAAACACAGAACCTTCGTCCGAACCATAATAAGGTTCCAGCTCTCTGAATGTAACGTCCATGCTTACAAACAGCTTCCGTTCAACCGGGCTCCAGCATACGTAACCCTTCTATGTCCCGGTGTACCCAACAAAGACACACTTAACTGCTCAAGGATCCAGCTTACCAACGCCAGGCCTGTTATCGTGGACGAAGCATACGCAACCAAATACTTTCGGAGGAACGGTGTACGCAGTTGTCCCCGTGAGCATTTCCAAAGACGTCTTCCAGTCCAGTAATTGAGAGGGCATCCTGTTGATGAGATAAGAGGCTGTCAAGACAGCCTGCCCCCACAAAAATTTAGGAACATTCATATCCAGCATCATTGTCCGAGCTACCTCCAGCAGGTGTCTATTCTTTCGTTCGGCAACACCATTTTGAGCCGGTGTATATGCACAAGAGGTTTGATGCAGTATACCATGAGAGGATAAATACGCAGCAAACCTCTTATGGGTATATTCCGTCCCATTATCCGACCGGAAATACTTAACACGAGCATTATACTGTGTCTTTACCCGTTGATGGAGGCTTTGAAATGCCTCAAAAATATAACTTTTATTCTTTAGCAGGTAGACCCACGTTACGCGGGTAGAGCAGTCAATAAAAGTAACAAACCATCTATAACCGTTAACACCGTTTGTAGGACAAGGGCCCCACACATCAGAATGAATCATATCAAAAGCAGCAGAACATTGATGCCCAGAACTCACATAGGAGCTTCTGGTATGTTTTCCCAACTCACAAGCATCACAAACTAACAACTCTTTATTTGCTTTTTGATATAAGGACGGATACATTCGACTAATAACGGGAAAAGAAGAATGTCCTACACGCTGATGGCGGAGGAGCAGCTCGGCTTCGACACTTCGACTTCGGACTTCCGATTGTGCATCTGCAACCAAAGATGCCAATGCTCTATCCAGATCGTTCCTGTCCAAGTACCATAGACCCTTATGCCATGTGCCAGTGCCTAGTCCTCTTCCCGTTCCCTTCTTCTGAAAAGTTACCTTAGGAATATCAAAGGAAACAATACAGTTTAGATCAAGGATAATGGCGCTAATGGATATAAGATTGACAGGAAAGGAAGGAGCATGTAAGACATTAGATAGAGTGATGGAAGGAGTGCAATCAACAGTGCCTTTACCCATAACAGGTCTGGAGGTACCATCAGCAGTCTGAATGCTTTCTGGCGACGTTAGAGTAGAGTATTCCCGGAACTCACCTCGGGACCCCGTGACATGGCAAGATGCCCCAGAGTCCATAATCCAAGCTGGCTGAGAGACAGATGCAAGAGCACACGGAGGTATACCGGCACTAGTTTGGGAGAAGTAAGTGCAGTAATCTTCTGTAGTGGACGGCGCCCCAGGAATGACTTGTCGTTCACCAGAACCAAGCTTTGAGCTGCGCATCTTCTCGAGAACTTCTCTCTCAAATGGAGTGATGTCCGCCAGCTGATTGTCCCCACCTTCATCCGCCAGATGCGCCTTGTTGCCTCCAGAGTAAGTGTCCCTTCCACCACTGGAGCTGCCTCGACCACCTCGTCGTCCACCGCGACCACGGCCCCGACCAGTCGAGGGAGTCCGTGTCGGTTTTGGGCAAAAGCGGATGTAATGCCCTGTGTCACCACAGTTGTGACAAATGCCTCCCGTAGAAGGAGGCTGTGTGAAAGTGGCAAGAGCAGATGTGTCAACTCCGGCCTGCTCCCCCTGGGAGATACCCTTGGTAGGCATCAGCTTCAACCGTGCTTCTTCTTGTGCCATGGCAACTATGGCATCTTCTAATGTCGACAGCTACGGTTGTGCGAGAAGTATATTCCTCCGTTGCTCAAATGCAGGGTTGAGCCCCTTCAAAAACTTCATCATCCGTTGCCGCGAGATATAATCCAGAAATTTCTGGAAATGTTTTGCAAAAGCCGGTTCAACCTGAGCATCCTCCATGCCAAGAGGATCATAATGGTCAAGATCAGACCAGTACTTCTTCAACAAGGCAGCGTACTCAGAGATGGTACGATCATCTTGGATTACCCGATCGAGCTCATCCTGCAGTTGGAAGACTCGCATGGGGTTACCCGAACCGGAGTACATGTCTTTCAATGTTCTCCAGATATCAGCAGCTCCCTCCATTGCTTCAACGTTACCCGACACTTGGTCGGTCAAAGAGGCTGTCAACCAACCAGCCATGACATTGTTGACAATGTCCCATACAGCAAACTCCTTCGAGGAGTGATCGACAGGGGCCTTGGTGTGGCCATCTACATAACCAACCAAGCCACGTCCCTTCAGCGTCCGCATCGCCTGCCGCGACCATTTCAAGTAGTTGGTCGTGCCTTCTAACTTCGTCTCCAGCTTGTCCAACTTTTCCATTTTGTACGGTGACGGATCCACATCAGTATGGGTCACGCGTGGGGTTGCCTCCGGTAATCTCTTGGTCAGGAGATCCTCGACCAGGGCCTTCATTTCTTCTGCTGTCAACTTCCCATAGATGGAATCCATGACTTCTTCAACTGCAATCAGTGAGGTATTGTTGTTTCCTGAGTCGTCTTCTTGTGAGTCGTCTTCGTCTTAGTCAGCTATCGGAGGGAAACAACAAAATGAGATCCCTCACTGATATGTCGTAGTTTATACGACCAACTAGAACCGTATCATGATAACGCGTTCGGACGGCTCAAGGATAACCAACGTAGTTGTGCCTCCTTGCATGAGAGAAACCAGAGGTATACCAGCCGTACAAAAACGATTGTAAAGATAACGTTTCTGAGATACGAAAATCTAAAGAGATTTCGTATTCGTAGTAGAGCTTCTAAAAAGAAGGTACTGATTCTCAAAGGCAACAATCAGAAATCTTCTAAAGAAAATCTGAGTTTAGAGATCTTCTAAAGAGAAGGAACCCTGATTCTCGAGGCAACTACAGAGATCTTCTAAAGAGAAGGAAATCTGTTTTTTTAAGAACAGCGAAAAACCCTAAAAAGGGTTGCTGGAGCAGCAGTAAAGGGAGGGGGCGGCGCTGGAGGGTTAGGGAGGGGGGCGGCGCTGGAGGGGGGCGACGCTGGAGGGGGGCGGCACTGGAGGGGGGCTAGGGTTTGGCGGCTAGGGTTTAGAGTATGGCAGCGGCGTGGAGGAGGGTGGCGGCTGTGGAGGTGGATAGGGAGGACGGCTAGGGTTTGGAGGAGAGGATGGAGAACTCGGCTCTGATACCAAGTTGAAATGAGTCTAATATCTCAGATAATATTATTGAGGGCTACTGCCTACTACTTATAGAGGGTCCAACCCCTCTTCATATTACATCTAATCGATGTGGGACTAAAGTCCCTTATTTACTCTCAACAGTAAGTCAATATTTGAGACTTGAACGGGCTTTCTGGACTTTACAGACTCCCTTAACTCTTTTCTTGGTGCATCTTTCAAAGGAGGCCAAGGGGCTCTATTTATAGAGTGGAGTTGAGACTTCACCTCTTCTCCTATCCGATGTGGGACTAAAATACAAATACTCAAAAATAAAGTTTGATATTTTAGATCATCCCACAATCAGTATAGAAGTGTGCAAGTCCACGCCTACCCCCCGAACACTCCCGTGCATCCACGAGACATCCTGGAGTCCGAGTCCGAGTCCGCACAACAAAAATCAACTTGCATCCTTATTAGATTTAATCCTTTTTCTTTCTAGGAAAATACTCCCACATGGCACAAACTTGTGTCCCACTACACCTCATGTGCACACCTCAACACAAGCAATGTATTATATTGAGATACTCACCATTTGGTGTAGCCGATGTGGGACTATCTTTTCTAGTCTAAAGGCAAAAATACCAACAATCCCCCACATATCTCAATATATAGGTTGAGCGTTCCCCACAGTGACTGTCCATCATGCATTAGGAGAGATGTCGCTACGACTTGAATCTTCCCGCATAGGTTAAATAACAGCATGATACAAGAATGGACTAAGCCTTAAATTCTGCACCATAACTACAATTCTTCCTACTCACATAATGACATCAACTGTGCTTCTGGCTGCACGTTGAAGGCCTTGTGCCAGCCTGGTTTTAGTCTATAATTTTTGGGCGTCTACAAGTTTACCCTCAAGATACGGCCTGATATCTCTGTCCATACACTATAGGTGAGTTCTTTATAAAGAGTCATGGCATGAAGCATTGCGCTTCTTTGCGGTGCTACGCCGCTATGACATGGCTTAAAGCTGAGGCTTTACCCCACCTGGGTACCTCATCGTAGTGTCATATTACTGTAGCATGAGGTCACAGGCCTCTTTGTAGTGCCAAACTACCCAGCATGAAGCCTTACGCTTCCGTACGGTGTTACGTCGCTATGATATGGCTCGCAAAGCCGAGGCTTTATCCTACCTGGTACCTCTTCATGGTGTCATGTCACTGTAACATGAGGACATCGTCATCTTTGTAGTGCTGTCTACCTCTCTTTATTACGATTATCATACAGTATTAGGCTACCTGCCTATTTGCGGTGCTACTCCGCTGTGACTTGGCTTATAAAGCCGAGGCATTACCCCTACCTGGGAACCTCATGGTGGAGTCACCCCACTGTAGCATGGAGTTACACTTCTTGTAGTGCTGCGCTACCGTGCTTCCTGTAAAGCACTCCAGGCATTCACTCTGCCTGAGAACTCATTAAGGCATTTAAGCCAACCTTCCCACAGGATCCGTTTTTCGCAAAAAATAACAGTAGACAACAGTGGTTGTAGGTCCGTAACCTCTCCATGTCACAGAGGACATGTACCCACCGTTCCTGATATTCTTCTGGTTAATAGTCCTCCCTTGAACCAAAAGCTAGATGCCTAGTAGATTTTTCTTTGAACTAATAGCATAAAATTTTATGGTAAGAATGTAATAACACAATATCAGAATGCCTTCAAGCCCATTTTATAAGCTGTGTCATCGACCAGCTGGCGCTTGAGGCCCTTGGTGAACGGATCCGCAAGGTTCTCCTGACTCCGAACATCAATCACTGCAATGACACCTCTCTTGATGAGATCGTTCACTGCCTTGTACTTCAACCGCACAGTTCTCTTCTTCCCGTTGAAGAGATCATTCGATGCCACCGCTGCAGTCGCCTGGTTGTCGCAGTATATCGAAATTGCCGGTATCTGCGCCCCAACCACTGAAAGATCATACATGAGCTCCCGAAGCCACTCTGCTTCATCTGTTGCGGTATCAAGTACAAAGAACTCAGATTCCATAGATGATCGCGAGAGCATAGTCTGCTTCTTTGACTTCCACGATATTGCAGCTCCACCCATTGTGAAAATGTATCCACTTGTGGACCTCTCGCTCTCCACTTCTGAGCACCAACTGGCATCACTGAAGCCTTCCACTACCGACGGATCTTCGCTGTAGTGAAGTGCATATGTCTGAGTCTTCTTGAGATATCTCATAATCCGTTTCACAGCTTTCCAATGCTCAATGCCTGGGTTGCTCGTGAAACGACTCAGCATTTCCACAACTAAAGCTATGTCAGGCCTTGTGGCAGTAGTAGCATACATCAAACTCCCGATTACGCTTGCATACTCCAGCTGCATGATGCTTTTCTTTGAATTTAGGCTTCAGTTTCAGATCACACTTGTACGCGTATCGATCCCTGGAAGATTCTGATACCCGTAACGAGTGATCATCTTCTCAACATAATGAGACTGTGACAGCGCTAGTCCAGTGTCTGTCCAGATGATCTTGAGTCCTAAGATCATATAAGCATCCCCCAAGTCCTTCATACTAAACTTCGTCGAGAGAAACTTCTTTGTCTCCGTGACACAGCTTATATCCGTACCTAGGATTAGCATGTCGTCCATGTATAGACAAACGATGACTCCTCTTCCGTCAGCAAACTTCGTATAGAGACACTTATCTGTTTCACTGACCCTGTAGCCATTTGACCTTATGACTTTGTCAAACTTCTCATGCCACATTTTGGGAGCTTGTTTTAAACCTACAGAGATTTTACCAACTTGCAAACTTTGTCTTCAAGACCTTTGATGACAAACCCTTCGGTTGTTGTATGTAGATCTCTTCGATCAGCTCGCCATTCAGGAATACTGTTTTCATATTCATCTGATGTATCACCATCTTATGTATCGCTGTGAGAGCAATCAACATTCTAATGGTGGTCATTCGGGCTACTAGAGCATACGTGTCAAAGTAGTCGATCCCATGCTTCTGAGAAAATCCCTTGGCCACCAACCTGGCCTTAAACTTGTCAATAGTTTCATCTGCTTTCATCTTCTTCTTGAAGATCCATTTGCATCCGATGGGTTTCGCTCCTTCAGGTAGATCAATCAACACCCAAATGTTATTTGAGGTGATGGAATCAATTTTATTGTCAATCGCCTCCTTTCAGAAAATATCTCTCTGGTCTTCATCGCCTCATCATAGGTAAGCGGATCTACTTCCACATGATAGGTGATGAAGTCATCTCCGAAGTTCTTCGGCCTCCTCGCTCGCTTCGACGACGGCTCAGCGAGTTCTGGTTCAACCGTTGTTTCAACAACAACATCTTCTTGGACTACTTCTTTATTGAAAACTTCAGTTTCTTGCGAACCCTTATTGTTCTCCGGTTTATCCGTAAGAACAATATTTTTGTGCCTTGCAAATTTGTCTTCAAATTATTCAGCATCGCAAGATTCGATGATATGATTTGACTAAATATCAAAAAATCTCCGAGCATCACTCTTCTCGGCATACCCCAAGAAGATCGTCTTCGTAGTCCTTGTCCCCAGCTTCTGAATCTTCAGATCTGGGAGCTTCATATAAGCCAGACACCCCCACACTCGAATGACATTCAAGTTAGGCCTGACTTTGAACCAGAGTTCATGAGGAGTTACGTCCGAAGTTGCATACGGCACTCTATTTAGAATAAAAGTGGCCGTCAATGCAGCTTCTCTCCAGTAGCATTTAGGAAGACCCGCAGTTAGCAGTATTGAGTTCATCATTTCTGTCAACGTTATGTTCTTCCTCTTCGCTATCCCATTAGATTGAGGAGAATACGGAGCAGTAATCTCATTCATGATTCCATGTTCTTTGCAGAACAATGCGAATTCATGAGACCTATACTCTACATCTCGATCACTTCTGAGTAGTTGTAGATCGGTTTAACGTTCAGCTTCAGCCCTGAAGTCTCTGAACTACTCGAATGTTGCATCCTTCTACTTGAGAAGTCATACGAATGTGCACTTCGAGAAACACTTCGAACCGGACTTTGTGGAGAATTGATAAAAGTCACAGATATCTGAGTGTACTAACTCCAGATGATCAGTACTTTAGTTCAATCGTCTGAGCAGCATCCCAACAGTCTTGTATCTGCACAGCCTTTAAACTCCTCCACCTCCTTACCCCCACATTCCGAAGATAAGGTTCCGGTAGGACAGCTTGAGTATGCTTCTGTCATAGAACAACTCTCAGTAACTTCATCGTCATCAGCAGAAGTTCGAACATTCCTTCAGCACCGAACATCTTTTCGAAGCATATTTCTTGCCAAGAAATTACCATCTGGCTAGTACGAATGTCCATATTTCAAGTCTGTATCAGATAACAGACTTTCTGAGATCATATTGCCAAAAAATCTCTGGTACGTGCAACACGCATTCCAGTGTCCTTGTCGGTGGTTAATAACCACTGTCTCGATCTTCAGAACTTCTACTAGATATATGTTCGCCATCGAGACCTTCGTCATAACATGGCTCGTCCTTGGTGAACAGCTCCTTTGAGAGCACAAGTGGTCAGATGCACTAGTGTCAGACCACTAGTCAGCTACCACGCTAGATAACTCAACCTGTGCAACAATAGCAACCAAGTTAAGTAATCAAAATAACCAAGTTTAGCTATACCTGTTATTTTGGTTTGGGCTTGGATTTGCATTCACTCATGTAGTGGCCATTTTTGTCACAGTTGAAGCAAGTCACGTGGGACTTGGACTTCTATTGCTTGAACGAAGGACTGTTCACTTTTAGATTTAGTGGAGTCCTTCTTCTTGTGATGAGAAGCCACATGCTTCCCCTTAAACTCTCTTGTCTGCACCAAGTTGGCCTTAGCCAGTTGTTTGGACAGAGAGTCAATCTTCTGTTGAGATCGCATTTTGTCCTCAACGTGGATCTCTTGTAGAAGATCTTCCAAGCTAATGTCTAGCTTCTTCCGATGCATTCTAGCATAGAAGTTGCTCCAACCAACAGAAAGTTTCGAGACTATCCCTCCAACGACAAACTTGTCGATGAGGGGCATCTTCTCGTCATCTAATTTCTGACGCAACTTCAGGAATTCCTTTACTTGAGGTAGCATCGCCATCTCGTCTTCGAAGAGCCACTTGTGGTACTTCTCGACAATGAAGATTTTAGAACTATTCTCATCATCTTCATATAGCTTACCCAAAGAATCCCAGATCTCTTTGACATTCTCCTTCTTGGAATATGACTCAGCCAGAGAGTCTTCCATAGAATTAAGAATCAGCATTTTACATATGTTGTTTTCTCTCTTCCATTTGCTCTGTTTGACGAGTGCAGCAGCAGTAGCATCGACAGTTTCTTCTTCTGGAATCGTTGGTTCATCCTCAATCAACACATGGTGTACGTCCACGAGTTGAAGATTAAGGGTGACCTTCCTCTTCCAGATTTAAAAATGTTCTCCGTCGAATTTTTCCAACTTGTTAAAGCTAGTATCGATGAGAGAAGCACGAGAGTTTTCCATCTACAAGGATCTTGCTTTGAGATTGTTAGTCCCGGGGCTTGATCAAAGATGGTAGACTCGATGTCGAGATCAGAGGTTCAACAAACGTTCACCTTCTAATTATTCTCGAGATCCAAGAGGAACACTATAATATAAATCTGATTACAAAAGCAATAATAATCAGAAAGGAAATCTCACGTTCTTCCTCGCAATCGCAGTTGCTGACGGACAGAACTGAGTTCAGAAAATAAATCTCACGTTCTTTCTTGCAATCGCAGTTGCAGACGGACAGAACTGAGTTACAACTCAGATGAAGGAGAAGAAAGAAGAAAGAAGAAGAGGAAAGGTTCTTGTTGGGGTGATTAAGATCACCGTTGCTCAAAGCAAGATTCGACCCAACACGATCTGCTCCCAGGAACCAGCAAGTTCACGAAGAACTTCTGGAACGCTCGTAAGTCAATATTTGAGACTTGAACGGGCTTTCTGGACTTTACAGACTCCCTTAACTCTCTTTTTGGTGCATCTTTCAAAGGAGGCCAAGGGGCTCTATTTATAGAGTGGAGTTGAGACTTCACCTCTTCTCCTATCCGATGTGGGACTAAAATACCAATACTCAAAAATAGAGTTTGATATTTTAGATCATCCCACAATCAGCATAGAAGTGTGCCAGTCCACGTCTACCCTCCGAACACTCCCGTACATGCACAAGACATTCTGGAGTCCGAGTCCGCACAACAAAAATCAACTTGCATCCTTATTGGATTTAATTATTTTTCCTTCTAGGAAAATACTCCCACATGGCACAAACTTGTGCCCCACTACACCTCATGTGCACACCTCAACACAAGGAATGCATTATATTGATATACTCACCATTTGGTGTAGCCGATGTGGGACTATCTTTTCTAGTCCAAAGGCAAAAACACCAACACATACTGCATCTTTGATGATGCATAAAATATAATCTGAGCCGACATAATGGTTACGCATACTGCATCTTTGATCTAATAATTATGAAGTATTAAGACAGAAAATTTAGCTTCTAGTATTCTATATATTATTTTTGTATCTTTCAAATTATTCACACCTTGAAAATTTATGAATAAATAATGTTTGTTTCTGATCAGTTTTTTAGTCCATGTTAATTATTATGTCGTAGTAAATTAACAAACATAATAATCAATTATGAACCGCATTAAACATACGAAGTAGTAATATAACTAATTTAAGAAAGTACACTTTGAATTTGAATGAAGGCAGGATATTAAATAATATTAAATGAAAGTACAATTTAACTTTGAAAGACACGAAAATATACGAAGTTGTAATATACCTAATTTAAGAAAGTACACTTTGAATTTAAATGAAAGCAGAATATTAAATAACATAAATTCAAAGTACAAATTAACTAAGCCAACTCTATTAAAATGGTCCTTTAGAGCTGCCTCAACTTCAAAGCACACAAGTTCAAGCTAATTTTTTTTTCAAATTACATCAATCCATAAATAAACCAGAGTAAAAAACTTCATTCATTCTCTTTCTTTATATCAGTCTTCATTTTCTTTGATCATGTTGTTGTTGACTATGCATCAACCAAGGACCTCTTCAAATATGAATCTTCAGGAGTTTCTCCAGCCTCAATCTGCTGGGAGACCTTCATATCTGGTGTTGAAATCATCTCTCCACACGATGCAATATATTCATTAACATGGATAATACAATTAAATAAAAATGTTATGGAAATGTAGAAGCTGGAAAATGAATCATTGAATAGTGAAATTGTTTACCCTTTCAACATCATTTTCCTCCTTCAATAGGTTTGAAAAAATATCAGAATCCTGAAGAAAAAAATTATGCTTCTTAATAGGAATTTTTCTTCAGAATTTAACAATATTAATGTTGGTAAAGAAAATCTAAATATACCTGATTTTCTTTAAAAATTTCAAAATATAGTGAAATTAGTCCTTCATCGGTAGTCAGCTTCAATACCGTAAATAATCCATTATAATTACGAACTCGTTCAGATCTTACTTGAATTTTGAAGAAAATCTTTAAGCCAACTAAATTCTGTATTTCTTCTGGATTTTTCTTTTCAAATTCTGATGGGTGAAATAATAGAAAAGATAAAAAATTAATGAACACAATACCAAATGCAACTATTTTAGAAGATAAATGTTTTTTTTTTTTGGAAATGTACCTCTGACGTCTTATTTTTTTAAATCCACAGCCTTTTTACCAATAAGCTGAACACATTCTTTGTCCCATAAAAGTAACTCTATTTCACCGGTTGTATCGATAACACGAACACTAATTTTGTACCTATTAAAATTTATTGACTTATTGATATAGTCGAGAAGAATTGAAAGAAAAGTGACATTGAAATCGTTGTATTGTGTTCATACCTTATATTAACATCTTTTTCAAATTTGTCACACCTCTCATAGTAAAATAATTCACCACATTTATCCAGCTTCTTGGGACATTTGTTACATGATAAATACCACCAATCATTTTTTAATACAACTTCAACAATCTCAGCGTAAACCCAAAAGCTTCCAATCTGAGATTCAATAATAATTTTCATATAATTAATTATTGGAATAAGAAATTAAAGATAACATAAAATAATTTGAAATCTATATATACCTCATGGTTCTCTTTCAACTGATCAATAGTCCTAACTATAGCTTGGCCACTTGATAATTCATTTTCAACCACATTCACTGAAGTTAGTGAAACTGTACTTATAGTCATTGATTCACTACTTTCTTCAACAATCCTTCACGTAATAGATAAATCAAGAATCATTCAGTTATTTAATATAAATAAATATAAACAATTAATTATATCATTGTTATGTATTACATACCTTGATTTAAAATTTTCAATTTCAGTAGGTCAACACCAAATATCAACCTTGAAAGATAGTATGTGTTGGATGTTGTAACTTGTCCTAATCGAAAAATGATATATGTCAAATCTATATCATATAAATTGATAATTATAATATAAAAATATAATATATTAATTTAAAAAAGTGAATAATTTTACCTCTATATAATTTGGTACGAAACATTTGTAGAATCACTATAACAGGCTCATTTTTACCATTATTAACATAAGATACCATATCATCAACTAAATTTCTCCATAAAATACATAGCAGACGATTTTTCCTAAGAAAACGAAGGATATAACATAAATTTTGATGATCGTTGAAAAAAATTAAGAAACAAAATAAGCAGAAATATAAAATATTACTCATTGTCCTCAACTATAATATCCATAAGTCGTGTTGGTCCATCTTTCAAATCCCTTTGTTGCGGAGGATCTAAACTAACAACTCGTCCAATAATATCTGAAATTTATTACAAATTCTATTATCATGAGTATGTATAAAGATGAAAGCAAATTAATCAAAAATTTGTAAGATTAAACAATTTAAGCTATTATTTACTGATAAGTTTGTTATCATCTAAGTTTTCCTCACTTGAAAGTTCACAAAACTTGTGAAAATTAAAAATAGAAGAAGGAAATATGTCATAAAAAAATTCAACCACTTTCGTTTTTGCCAAGAATAATATCTTGTATTTGTTTGAGGTTGTTTTGTATTTCATGCTGTTATTTGTAACAACAAAACAACGAATAGCATAAAGTCTTCTCTCATTCAGCAACGGTTGAAAGTTCGGTATTAGATTTTTCTTAATACTTGCATGTATTCGATCACCCTGCACAGAAAAAATTATTTCAGCACACGAATTCCAGATAAAAGCAGAAATTAAATTATCTTTTTTTGTGAACAATATTAATTATATGTGTACTTTAATTTCAAAAAAAAAAAATTAATCCTGAATGAGATTTCACTATTGCTTCTGGCTGAACGTCGACAGTTGTATAAATATGTACAATTTAATACCGGTAATAATTTTTATGATATCTATATTAATTAAAAAAAATTGAAACATACTTTATGTCAGCTGTTTATGATTACATTACTTTCATAAAATTTAAAGTTAATTTAACAAATGATTTATTTACTTATTTAAGAAAATTTAACAAAATTTAAAATTACTTTTGAAATGACATTTATTTTTAATCATAAACATCTGCAAATTTAAATTAAATTATCTTTTTTGTGAACAGTATTAATTATATGTATTCTTTAATTTAAACTTTTTTTTTAATTATGAATGAAATTTCACTATTGCTTTTGGTTGAACGTTGACAGGTGTGTAAATATGTACAATTAAATACCCGTAATACTTTTTATGATATATATATATATATATATATATATATATATATATATATATATATATATATATATATATATATATATATATAATTAAAAAAATTCTGAAACATACTTCTCGTGAAGAACAAATGATTACATTACTTTCATAAAATTTAACGAAAATTTAACAAATGATTTCTTTATTTATTTATGAAAATTTAACGAAATTTAAAATTACTTCTTAAATGACATATATTTTATAATAATAAACACTTGCAAATTAATTTTTAATTAACTTTAAAATTACTTCTGAAATGACAGTTGTATAAATATGCACAATTTACCTAAACATACTTTTTATTATTATTATTATTATTATTATTATTATTTTATATATATATATATATATATATAAATTCTGAAACATAATTTTCGTCAAGAACAAATGATTACATTATTTTCATAAAATTTAACGAAAATTTAACAAATGTTTGCTTTACTTATTTAAGAAAATTTAACGAAATTTAAAATTACTTATGAAATTTCAAAAGTTATTTTTTAATCATAAACAGTTGCAAATTAAAATTACCTCAGTGTCGTGGAAAACACATTCAAGGCTGTATGTTTGTCCTTTCCCTCCATATCCGGGCACCTCGTACATACGAATGAGTCGAACCTTCAAATTCCAGAAGGTTTTCGCAGGACTAATCTCACGAATTAGTGAGAAAAAAGGTGCCATTGTTGGTGTTGAATTTTTACTGCAAGTTCAGAATAGTGATGGTGCAATCCATTCTTCACTTTATATATAGACACTTTGAAGTATGAATGAATTTAAAATTAGTTGGGAATCCAACAGTTATCATAGTTGATGGCTTACCTTTTCAAGATAATGCACAGTAACCAAAGGGTTGCCAATGAGAAATAAAGCTTAAAAATTACAGAAATTGCTTGAATTTAATGCACCCACCATTGTCTCTCCCTTAGCTCAAATATTTTCTGAGTACTCTCGTACCAAAGTCTGCTGAAGGAGAATAAAAGGAGGAAGAGGAGGAGGAGGAGGAGGAGGAGGAGGAGAAAGGGGGAGAAAAACCACAATTACCCAAACCCGCGAAGATAGGAAGGATGGTTTCCTCAATAAAAAGTCCTTCCCAAGGAGAAATTATTAGGTGCTCATGGCTCACCACTGGACGTGCTGAGTGGTGAGCCCGGTCCAATAAACAATTGACACTTGGAATAATCAATTAATTCCATATTTTCCACATCATAACCGGACAATTCATAAGTTAGCTTAATATTAAAAAAACAGATGGGGTAGGAAGTAAAAGAAAAGGAAAACATCCTTCACAAGAGAAATTATTAAGTGCTCCCGGCTCACCACTGGACGTGCCAAGTGGTGAGCCCGGTCCAATAAACAATTGACACTTGGAATAACCAATTAATTCCATATTTTCACATCGTAATCAGATATAAAAAGATAACGAAAAATGCTAACAAAAACAATAATATTAATATTAACATTAACATTAATATTAATATTAACAGTAAAATTAATATTAACAATAATATTAATATTAATATTAATATTAACATTGAAATTAATATTAATATTAATATTAACATTAATATTAAATATAACAAAAATACTAACAAAATCAATAATATTAATATTATCATTAAAATTAATATTAAGATTAATATTAATATTAACAGTCAAATTAATATTAACAATAATATTAATATTAATATTAACATTAGTATTAATATTAGTGTTAATGTTAATGTTAATCTTAATAATTTTGAAAAAATTGATGCTTTAGATATAACTTTAGATATTTTTGATGCTTTGAATGAAATTTTTTTTGTATATTTTTAGCATGTGACAACTTCTACTTTAGTAGAAGACAGATGTCACACTGAAAATATGTGATATAATTGACAAAATAAAAGAGAGCATATCCGCTCCCAAAATATTGATTTTGACCCAACATTAACAACCATATAAATGACCTTTTATAGCTATTGGTAGATCGCATTAATGGGCAAACTGTTCGGAACCAATCCACAACCGACAGAGTTTCAGTTCTAAATAAATGAAGGTTTAGTACTAGAATTTGCTTTTGCCGTTTTTGATTTGGGAAAAGTGAGAGAAATACAAAAAAGAACAAATAAAAAGAAATAAAAAGAATTAAATGGTATTTTTTGGCCAATTATAAAAGGAATTTCACATATTACTGAACGCTAGACCAAATGTGGATTTGATTTATTTACAAGTTTGTCACTTAAAAAATTATTCAGGGATGTCCAAATTTTTGGTACTTCACTTTAACACTGTCCAAATTTATGGTAGTCATGCCCACACGACCACCTCGTCGCACGCTTCGGACCCCTCTTCTCTCTCTTCGTCGGATCGACCAGAACAACGTCCCTGAACCTTGTCGGGAGGGAACCACGTCCGGCCGCGCAACGTTATCCTCCGGCGGTCCCTGGACTTGGTCTCGGTGCTTCTGACGTTGTCCCCGTCAGGGACACGCCGCTTCTTGGGAGAGGGAGCCCCGCGGCCAGCCGACGAGGATGAGGTGGACGGGTTGCCGGAGATGGAAAAGATGGAGGTGGTGGAGAAGAAGAACTGGATTTGGATTGAGGACAATCTATGAGTAAAAAAAAATAGACTGTCTCGAATAATTTTTTTTCAAATTTGGACTAGTCTCAATTCTGGACCAGTCGTGAGTAAATATTGAAGTGTCCCTATAATTGGCCTAATTTTTTTGGTTAATAAAGAATGGATGAAAAAATCTTAAGATAGTTGCTATATATATATATATATATATATATATATATATATATATATATATATATATATATATATATATATATATATATATACTCTCTCCTTAGTCCAAGTGGTTAGGGAGGGGGGCTCACCTGGGGGAGGTCCCAAGTTCGAGCCCTCCCGTGGGCATGGGATGGTTGGGTGGTCACAGAGCGGCCACGGTTCCAAGCTGGCGGCCTCAAGAAACGGAAATATATATATATATATATATATATATATATATATATATATATATATATATATATATATATATATATATATATATATAATAGAAAAACTTGATGGTGAAACTTTTGAATTTCGAAAATACCCTTACATGTCTATACTAATTAAAAATGGTTCATTAATTTTAATAGGAGAAATTTATGAAATGCCCAAAAACTAAAAAAATTTCATGAAAAACCCACCGCTAAAAAAACTTTCATCGTGTGCCCAGAATTAGAGAAACTTATCCAAAGCGGGTTCCAGATGACCTTTTTACCCTTCTAATTTATTCAAAGCACCCGCGAAACATATTCTTCAAAAAAAAAAGATTTTGATTCTTCATCTTCTTCGTTACGCTGCTCACTTTCTATTCTTCCTCTTCTTCGATACGCTGCTCACTTTCGAATCTAGGTTTTCTTCTCCAAAATCTTTCCATGTCAAAACGGAGGTCAAAACATCATTTTTTTTGCGATTCTGAAATTTCGAAAGTCCGTCTAACAAAAAATTCGTTACTTTCAGGCTCCTCGGAAATACGCTCGTTTTGCGACAAACCGGGCCTCGTTTTGATCTCCCAGTCAAAAGTTATGGCTTTCCAAACTTTCAACTCGCCATTCTTCGTGATTCCGTGGTAAAATCACGGAGAATGGCCATTTCTAGTGTTAAAACGCAGGAGAATAGTCATTCTCCGTACTAAATGACGGAGAATGGTCATTATCCGTGTCAAAACCACGAAGAATTGCCATTCTCCGTGGTAAAATCACGGAGAATGGTCATTCTCCGTGATATTAAAACGGATAATAATCATTCTCCGTGATCTTTACACGGAGAATGAACATTCTCCGCCATTTTTTATGGTCATTCTCCGTCTTTTTCGACACCGAGAATGATCATTCTCCGTGATATTAACACGGAGAATGACCAATCTCGTGTTAACATGGAGGAGAATGGTCATTCTCCGTATTGAAAAAGACGGAGAATGACCATTCTCCGTGTTAAAACCACGGAGAATAGCTATTCTCCGTACTAAAATGACGGAGAATGGCCATTCTCCGTCAATTTACCACGGAGAATGGTCATTCTCCGTGATATTAACACGGATAATAATTATTCTACGTGATCTTTACACGGAGAATGGACATTCTCCGTCATTTTTTACAACGGAGAATGGTCATTCTCCGTCTTTTTTGACACGGAGAATGGTCATTCTCCGTGATATTAACACGGAGAATGACCAATCTCGTGTTAACATGGAGGAGAATGGTCATTCTCCGTATTGAAAAAGACGGAGAATGACCATTCTCCGTGTTAAAACCACGGAGAATAGCTATTCTCCGTACTAAAATGACGGAGAATGGCCATTCTCCGTCACTTTACCACGGAGAATGGCATTCTCCGTGTTAAAACCCATAGAAAATTGTCATTCTTCGTGGTTTTTAACACGGAGAATGCCATTCTCCGTTGTTTTTAAAACGGAGAATAGTCATTCTCCGTCATTTTAGCACGAAGAATGGTCATTCTATGTGGTTTTAACACGGAGAATATATTTTTTTTAGAAAAATTTTGTCAGGAATAAAGAGTTTCATTCTTCTTTCAAAACGATGATAATTCTTATGGAAAAGTAGAAGAAAGATCTTCTCTCCACAATTGACCTAATCGTCGAAAAAACTTCAAATGTCTCCACGATGAAGATGATGATGACGAGCGATGATCTGAGTTCGACTGAAGAAAAACACACCGAACTACGAACGATCTTTGCGATCTCTGCTGAAGATGAGAGCAATGGAATTCAGATTTCCCTTGAAGAAGAAGAAGACGAAAATCGTAATCCAGATCTGAGTTTTTTGAATTCAAATACATATAGATGACCAATTCGCACGGAGGGTAGTTTCGGTTTTATAAAAATAGCAGTTTCCAGCGGGTGGCATCTAAAAGGGAATCTTGAAATATTAACGTAAAAATACATAATTCTGGGTATTTCATAAAACTCATCCAGGGGGTGGGCATTTCATAAAAGCCCACCCCGAAATTGGGTTTCTCAGAAATTTCCAGATTTTAATAAGGACAACTTAGTAATTACGAAAACTACCCTTTGGTCTTTCTAAAGAGTATTTCTAAGTTAATTCAAAAAATGTTAAAATACGTGCAAGTCACGTACACATATGCTAGTATATATATATAAAGAGACAACAATGACGTTGTAGCCAACGATGGTGCAAAAAGAAGCCCAGTAGATATTTTTATGTTGTCTTTGAATTCTTAATGAACGGACAAAATGAAGAAAATAATAATTGGTAATATCTAAAAATTTCATCTTTATTTCTAATTTGACATTTCATTAAATTAGATTTATCCTTTAGACATCCACACGATATCTCCATAATAATTATATGATTAAGCCCATTTTTTAATTAGACCACTTTAATTTTACTTAATTATATCATTTAGGCCTCATTTGGTGTACTGTAATATAATCATACTCGCAATGTAATCAAATTTTTTTAAAAAAATTAATTGATTACATTGCGATTAAATTATATTACAATGAATTAAACGGCAGAGTCGGCCCTGTCATGAAGGAAGTCCGGGACGAAACTTCCAAAATGGACTCTCATACATAATATATAAAAAAATTGTTGTACTCAAGATTTGAACCAAAGATCTCTTAAATATAAGTCTAGCATTATAATCGCTACACCATAATGCTATTTATTTAAAAATAAATATGATACATACTAGTTCCAATGTAGATAGTTTTATGTTGGTGCCTCTTTCGTCAAGGGGTCCTGGACCGTCGTTGTCACGCCCCAGAACCAGAATACCGGAGAGCGGGGGCAGACATAGCCAGCTACATATATGAAATGGATTCCATCTCGCTATACGGTCACGACTGTCTAGATACATGAGGGTTTAACTACAAGCCAACAGTCTCTTAAGGTCATGAACAAGCCTAGTGTCTCAATCACAAGCAAGTAAGTGATTGTTACAAGATGTTAGATCACCAAATATACAATAGTAAGGCGTCCCAAACATTACATATTCAGTTGATCATGAAGCTAGTCGTTACAAAATGTCAGAACTAGCAAGAGTTTCAGTCATACATGATCAACCCTAGGATCTGTTAATCATGTTACAGCCCGTAGGCAGACAGTAAGTAACTGCAATCGAGCTAAACAGGTGCTCATCGGCTAAACGCCTCAAAAGAATATTTTTACAATAAAGTGGAAGATCAAAAATAAACCCACTCGTTGCCCTGGTTACGTCAAGTCGCCACCATCGGACTGGAAAGTCGGTAGATCCTCTGGAGCTGTTCCGAAATCTGGCCATACAAAACCAGCTGGGTCAGACCCCAGAAAGAGCAAGTGCCACAAAGAAAGCTTCACTTAGGAACTAAAACCAGCAATTAGCACAGAGAATAATAGATTATTAATAAAGACAGGAATTAAGGAAAAGCATAACAGGTGATATACGACGAGATGACCATGGGACTATTCAGATAACCAGGTTACAACCCGTAAACCAAACAAGGATCGGGGTTGTAACCCTTCGTCTGAACAGAACTTGGAATTCTCACCATTTATCGGTAAAATAAATATAAGCATTCAGGTCATGCAGTAATCTGGAACAGAATCAGGACAAGACTAGACTGGTTATACTCCATCCAATCACTTCACGGCCAAGCAAGAATTACGGCTTGATACTTTAACTAACTAGGGTTATCACAGGCCTAGTTACTAGCAAGATGCAGTGAGATTATTCTACAGCCACAAGCCCTACAGACCATCCAGGTTACCCAGGTCGAAAATTAGGGGTTGAAGTCAGGTGGGTACATCGTCCAGGAAACGCATGTACCCTTAGGTAGCTTGAAGGGTGCAACACATGACAGTGTGCTGGAAATGTGCCATACTCGACAGCAGGCTACAGATCCCAGGCGCGCCCAGGTAACGGGATTGCCTGTAGCTGGGAGATCTCTTTATGACTAATGTATTAATCTAGTTATTAGCCTTAGTCCATTTCAGTAGGTACTCCTGACCGTGGTACTCAGGAGTCCCCTCCTAGACATGATGCAATACAGGACTGGATTATTTATACCAGCACAATCGCCCACGGTGTCCAGGTTATTTATACAGGTCATGTCATGTCAGGTAGCCGTCGCAACAGCTTATCAAGATATATCATGTCAGGTTATCATGTCAAGTTCACTGGTCAAGAGTGCGCCACGACGGGCCACTATCAGGTCGTGCTAGTTCCTTGTCACACCATGTCATGTACAATTGTCATTTCAATCATGTCAATCAAATCGTTATTTATCAAGTTCGGGAGAAAAGGCGTAAGGATATATAATGGGCGTAGAAAATATACAATAAAGGGGTTACAAGACATGGGTAAATAATAAAACACAGGGCTATTGGAAGCCACGCGGCTCAGACATATACGGCCATGAATGATCTCATGCGACTGGGAGGAGAAAAGCCCATGCGGCTCAATAGGGTCAGGCGCATGCGGCTGAGCTAGGAGGAGTGTCAGGTGCGGTTAACGGGGTGGGGTGGACCCTATGTGGTTGAGGATGGACTCGGCCTTATGCGGATGGGGATGCGGGTGCATATGCGGCTAGATATATAAGGTCTTCATGCGGTCTGCAGGGAGCAAGGTCTTATGCGGCTAGACGAGCCATGCGCTTATGCGACCAGGAGATGAAGGGGGTGCATGCGGCCAGGATAATTCAGAAGCTTATGCGATCAGAAGGAATACAAGTTATATGCGGCTATAAGTGGACCAAGTTCATGCGGCTTGGATTATGTCGAGACCTATGCGGCTGGGAGAGTGGCATATGCGGTTAGCGGGGTCATGCGCTTATGCGGATGAACTCAAGTGGGGGCTCATGCGGCCAGGATAATTCATGCGGCTAGGGGAATCACTTGCCGCATGAAATATTCATGCGGTCAAGTCAAGTACTGTTCTTCTTCTCCAAGTCTTCGAGAAGAAGAACACCATGGGAGCCAAGTTCTCAAGCTCTAGAACTCCATCATCCGGAGCCCAAATTCGAACTTCCATAGGTCAAAATGGGGCAGAACAGATTCTCTACAACATGGAACCATCAAAACTCAGAAATAACAAGATTAAGTAGATCAAAACCCAGGAAATCCGAAAATAAAGTAAACATAGATCTATAAGAATCTAGCCATGGAAAGTGGAAATGCCAGGTATTAAAGTAAGTTAAAATGCTGTAAGGAAGAGAATAAAGCAATAAAATTTGAGTTCCTCCATGAAGCAAGTTGCACTTGCCTAGACCTCTCTCTCTCTCTGGTAGGTGAAGAAGTAAATGGAAGAAGAAGAAGAGTAATGAAGAGAGAGAAGGAAGAATGGGTTAATAAATGGGGATGGTGGTGGTAGGTAGGTAGGGGTTCACCCTTGGTTCATAATGAACCAAAGCAAACCGAGCCAAGCCGAACCAACCCAAGAATAAACCAAGCCAAGAAGGAAGCTAAGCAAGGAATCATGCAATACAAGATAAAATACGTACACGTATTCCAAAATACGTAATACGAACCACAGGCATTACAACTCTACCCACCTTAAAAGAATTTCGTCTTCGAAATTTAATTAAGAGGCTAGAGAGACGAGGACAAGCTATATTAACCACAAGCAAGCTATAACTAGGCAGGCAATCACTCATTCAAGCAAGGAATCGAAGGCATGAGGCATAAGGAAGACATTATACCTCACGAGTTGAACAAGCCGGGATATCGTGATCGGATATCATCCTCACGCTCCCACGTTGACTCATCCAAAGAGTGATGACCCCAAGCAAATCGGACTAACTTGATAGTCTTGTTCTTGAGTGTCTTCTCTCTCCGGTCCAATATAGACACGGGCCTCTCCTCATACGAAAGGTTGGTACCAACAACCAATTCTGAATGATCCAGGATGTGGCTCGGATCCGGTATATACCGTCGTAATTGGGATACATGGAACACGTCATGCACCTCGCTTAGCGACGGCGGAAGAGCGAGACGATAGGATACATCTCCTACTCGCTCTAAAATGTCAAATGGCCCTATATACCTAGGACTAAGCTTTCCTCGTGCGCCGAAATGAATGACGCCACGATTAGGCAAAATCCTCAGAAATACATGGTCACCGACAGAAAACTCGAGAGGGCGCCGATGAGAATCGGCCCAATGGCGCTGGCGATATTGGACAACTCGAAGATGATCCCTGACTTTTCTGACCACTTCAACTATCTGGGCAATTATTTCTGGAACGAGCATCTGTCTCTCTCCGACATCATCCCATGCTAGCGGGGATCTGTACTTCCTACCATACAGTGCCTCGAACGGGGCCATCTGGATACTGGCTTGGAAGCTGTTGTTGTACGAGAACTCCACCAGGTACAGGTGATCTTCCCACGAACCACCGAAGTCAAGTGTACAGGACTGCAACATGTCTTCAAGAGTCTGGATTGTACGCTCCGACTGACCATCTGTCTGCGGATGATATGCTGAACTGAACTGGAGACGAGTTCCCAAACTCTCCTGTAGGCTACGCCAAAAGTGCGACGTGAATCTTGAATCTCGGTCCGAGGTGATACTGACTGGCACTCCGTACAACCTGACAATCTGCCTGAGGTACATCTCTGCTAACTGAGCTGTCGACTGACCAACTCTGAACGGGAGGAAGTGAGCTACCTTCGTGAGCCTGTCAACTATAATCCAGATAGCATCTCTACCAGCTGGGGATCTAGGTAATCCAGTCACAAAATCTATGGTCACATGCTCCCACTTTCATTCTGGAATCGACAAGGGCTGAAGAAGTCCAGCCGGCCTCTGATGTTCAGCTTTAACTTGTTGACAAACCAAACACCGAGAGACAAACTGGGCTATCTTCCGCTTCATGCTATTCCACCAAAAGTGCTGACGGATGTCACGGTACATCTTCGTACCGCCCGGATGAATAGAATACTGAGAACTGTGAGCCTCTGCCATGATTTCCTGTCTGATATCTCCACTGGGTACACAAAGACGCTTACCATGCCTAAGTGTACCATCCTCATGAATACATAACTCGGGTCGCCGGCCTGCCTCACACTCTGCTCTGAGTCGCTGAAGCTTGGAATCTGCTGACTGCGCCATCCAGATCCTCTCGATTATAGTGGATTGAACTTGCATACTGGCCATCAATGCTACACTGGAAGGGAGAACAACTTCAATACCCATCTTCTGAAGATCTGCTAACAACTCTGGTTGCGCTGTTAGGAAATAAACTCCGGCTCTTCTGCTCAATGCATCTGCAACGACGTTGCCCTTCCCGGGGTGATACTGCAAGTTAACATCATAATCCACAAGAAGCTCCAGCCACCTCCTCTGACGCATATTAAGATCTTTCTGGGTGAAAACATACTTCAGGCTCTTGTGGTCGGTGAAAATCTCCACCCTATCTTCGTACAAGTAGTGCCTCCACAACTTAAGTGCAAACACTACTGCTGCCAGCTCCAAGTCATGGGTTGGGTAATTTCTCTCATGTTCATGAAGTTGTCGTGACGCATAAGCTATTACCTTCCCATGCTGCATCAGAACACATCCTAAGCCTCTGCCTGAAGCATCACAATACATGGAGAATCCTCTGGTTCCATCTGGAAGTGCGAGAATGGGAGCCGTCATCAAACCTCGTTTCAACTTCTCGAATGAATCCTGACATTCTACTGTCCAAACAAACTGCACATCCTTGCGGGTCAATTGGGTCAATGGCGCTAAAATTCGAGCAAAATCTGAAACAAACCGCCGGTAGTAGCCGGCCAATCCAAGAAAACTGCGAAGTTCTGCAACTGTGCTGGGCACTGGCCATAACTCAATAGCCACAATCTTCTGGGAATCCACTTCTACTCCTCCTCGAGTGATGATGTAACCCAAGTACGAAATACGATCGAGCTAGAACTCGCATTTACTGAACTTGGCATACAACTGGTGCTCCCTAAGAATCTGAAGAACCATACGGAGATGCTGCTCATGCTCCACTTTACTCCGGCTATAGACCAGGATGTCATCCAAGAACACAATCACAAACTAATCCAAGTAAGGCATGAAAATACGATTCATGAGATCCATGAATACCGCCGGCGCATTGGTCGCTCCAAATAGCATAACAAGGAACTCCCAATGCCCATACCTAGACCTGAAAGCTGTCTTCGGGATGTCCTGCTCTCTGACTCTGATCTGATGAAATCCTGAACGCAAGTCGATCTTCGAGAATACTGCTGCCCCTTTGAGGTGATCAAACAAGTCATCTATCCTCGGGAGAGGATATCTGTTCTTGATTGTCACTGAGTTCAAGGTACGATAGTCAACACATAACCTAGACGTACCATCCTTCTTTTTCACAAGAAGCATCGGGGCTCCCCAAGGCGATCCACTAGCACGAATGAATCCCTTGGCTCGAAGTTCTTCAATCATCTTGTACAATATTTCCAACTCTGAAGGCGCCATCCTGTAGACTCTCTCTGATACTGGGGCTGTCCCGGGAATCAAGTCTATGGTGAACTCGATCTCCCGTTCTGGCGGCATACCTGGAAGTTTCTCTGGGAAAACATCCGAAAACTCTTCGACTATCCGGGGCAACTGCACTGCTGCTACGGCCATCCGCAATACTGAAGGAGAAGGCTCAACTGCGCCTCGGGAAAAGGAAAACTCTGGCTCTCCGGGAATGCTAAAAACAACCCTACCAATATGGCAGTCTATTCTAGCATACTGGTTTCTCAACCAATCCATCCCTAAGACCACATCATAATCGGCCATCGGAAACTCTATCAATCTAGCAGAAAATTCCTTACTGCTAACTACGATCCGACACGAGAAAAACACCCTATCGACTCCCACAAGTCCGTTACCAGTAAGTATATTGAGCCTTACTGATAATGACTCGGGCTCCAATCCTATCCGTGTCGCGAATCATGCAGACATAAAAGAATGCGATGCACCAGAATCAAATAAAGCTGAAGCTGGAAAGGAGTTGACGAGAATAGTACCTGCCACTATCTCTTCTGGTGCCAATCCTTCCTCTGCGGTCATCACCATAGCCTGACCATGCCCTCGGGGTGCTGGTCACCTCTGCTGAAATCCTTGCTGCCTATTCTGACTCTGGGCTTGGGCCTGAGTATGCTGCTGGGGGTTCTGCTGCTGGAATACCTGGGACTGAGGCGGCAAGGGCCTCGACAATGGATACTGCTGCTGCTGGACCGGAGCTGTTCCTCTCACCGAAGAGCTAGAAAGGTTGGACGATGATGAACCACCCCTATTCGGGCAGGATCCAACCCTATGGTCTGCTGCTCCACAAGCCAGACACAATTCCTGTGCCCTGTGGCACTCCGCTACTACATGGCCAGGCTTCCCATAATGAGAACATCCCACTGCGGAAGTCTGCTTCTGCTTCTGCTACTGAGGGTACGTCGGGGCTGAATGCTGAACCGACGTCACTGAGGCCGCCCGCCTCGAAGCTCCAATAGTCAAAGCCCTGGCTGCCGGGGCTGGGACTGAAGACTGATTCATCTGGCCGTAGGATCTCTTCCGACCTCCGGCCCTATCCACAATCCTCTGGGAGGTATACTCATGCCTCCTAGCTGCTCTCAAGACTGCATCAAAAGTCTGATGCTCAAACTGCTCAACTGCCAATAGAATCTCCAGATGAAGCCCTTGCTGGAATCGCTGGGCTCTATCATACTCGGTTGCCACCAAGGTGGGAGCAAACCGACTGAGTCTCGAAAACTCGGTCGTATATCCATCAAACGTCCTGCCCATCTGCTTCAGATTGGTGAACCCCGTCTGTAGATCATACCGAGCTACAACATCAAAATACTTGGTCTGGAATCTCTCTTTGAATACTGCCCAAGCAATGGGTACTGCTAATCCAACAGCCTGAGCCGTCCACCAGCTGCGGGCAAGATCTAATAACTGCAGGCGCACCACGGCTACCTTCTCGTTTTCTGGGGTCCTGGCTGCTTCTAGAATCACCTTTGTGTCCTGAAGCCAAGCATCTGCAGCGATAGCATCTTCACTACCGTCGAAGAAGGGAGGGTTCAAGCGCTTGAAGTTGTTGGCCGCGCTGTTACCCTGATGACCTCCTCTGGTCAGAGCATTCGTCACTGCCTGGTGCAAGGCATCTCCTCGACGATCTTGGGAAGCTATCAAGGTCCTGACGAGTCCTACCAAAGTGCCATCATCAGGCTCGACAGGCTGAACTGGCTGGACTGGTGGCTCTCCGTCAGAAGGCACGACTTTGGAGGCTACTCCGGAGTGCTGGGCTTGATCTCCGGGTTGCTGCTGATCCACGGGAAGTGCTCCGCCTTGCTGACCGGCAGGTCCAGGAACGATGCCGCTGAAGAAGACGACATGGGGAACAATAAGGAAGGACCAGGACAGATCAACGATACAAGCATATGATCAGGACAAGAATCCAGAGATTCAGAAGATACGAGCAGAGATCAAGGGCGAATACTGATTGAGACGTCTATCCGGTAAACCCTCACATATCTTGATTTACAAAACCTGCATGGGCCACCACTTAAACCATGTCACGCCCCAAAACCAGAATACCGGAGAGCGGGGGCAGACATATCCAGCTACGTATATGAAATGGATTCCATCTCGCTATACGGTCATGGCTGTCTAGATACATGAGGGTTTAACTACAAGCCAACAGTCTCTTAAGGTCATGAACAAGCCTAGTGTCTCAATCACAAGCAAGTAAGTGATTGTTACAAGATGTTAGATCACCAAATATACAATAGTAAGGCGTCCCAAATATTATATATTCAGTTGATCATGAAGCTAGTCGTTACAAAATGTCAGGACTAGCAAGAGTTTCAGTCATACATGATCAACCCTAGGATCTGTTAATCATGTTACAGCCCGTAGGCAGACAGTAAGTAAGTACAATCGAGCTAAACAAGTGCTCGTCGGCTAAACGCCTCAAAAGAATATTTTTACAATAAAGTGGGAGATCAAAAATAAATCCACTCGTTGTCCTGGTTACGTCTAGTCGCCACAATCGGGCTGAAAAGTCGGTAGATCCTCTGGAGCTGCTCCGAAATCTGGCCATACAAAACCAGCTGGGTCAAACCCCAGAAAGAGCAAGTGCCACAAAGAAAGCTTCACTTAGGAACTAAAACCAGCAATTAGCACAGAGAATAATAGATTATTAATAAAGACAGAAATTAAAAAAAAGCATAACAGGTGATATACGACGAGATGACCATGGGACTATTCAGATAACCAGGTTACAACCCGTAAACCAAACAAGGACCGGGGTTGTAACCCTTCGTCTGAACAGAACTTGGAATTCTCACCATTTATCGGTAAAATAAATATAAGCATTCAGGTCATGCAGTAATCTGGAACAAAATCAGGACAAGATTAGACTGGTTAGACTCCATCCAATCACTTCACGGCCAAGCAAGAATTACGGCTTGATACTTTAACTCACTAGGGTTATCACAGGCCTAGTTACTAGCAAGATGCAGTGAGATTATTCCACAGCCACAAGCCCTGCAGACCATCCAGGTTACCCAGGTCAAAAATTAGGGGTTGAATTCAGGTGGGTACATCATCCAGGAAATGCATGTACCCTTAGGTAGCTTGAAGGGTGCAACACATGACAGTGTGCTGGAAATGTGCCCTACTCGACGGCAGGCTACAGATCCCAGGCGCGTCCAGGTAACGGGATTGCCTGTAGCTGAAAGATCTCTTTATGACTAATGTATTAATCTAGTTATTAGCCTTAGTCCATTTCAGTAGGTACTCCTGACCGTGGTACTCAGGAGTCCCCTCCTAGACATGATGCAATACAGGACTGGATTATTTGTACCAGCACAATCGCCTACGGTGTCCAGGTTATTTATACAGGTCATGTCATGTCAGGTAGCCGTCGCAACAGCTTATCAAGATATATCATGTCAGGTTATCATGTCAAGTTCACTGGTCAAGAGTGCGCCACGACGGGCCACTATCAGGTCGTGCTAGTTCCTTGTCACACCATGTCATGTACAATTGTTATTTCAATCATGTCAATCAAATCATGATTTATCAAGTTCAGGACAAAAGGCGTAAGGATATATAATGGGCGTAGAAAATATACAATAAAGGGGTTACAAGACATGGGCAAATAATAAAACACAGGACTATTGGAAGCCATGCGGCTCAGGCATATGCGGCCAGGAATGATCTCATGCGGCTGGGAGGAGAAAAGCCCATGCGGCTCAATAGGGTCAGGCGCATGCGGCTGACCTAGGAGGAGTGTCAGGTGCGGTTAACGGGGTGGGGTGGACCCTATGCGGTTGAGGATGGACTCGGCCTTATGCGGCTGGAGATGCGGGTGCATATGCGGCTAGATATATAAGGTCTTCATGCGGTCTGCAGGGAGCAAGGTCTTATGCAGCTGGACGAGCCATGCGCTTATGCGGCCAGGAGATGAAGGGGGTGCATGCGGCCAGGATAATTCAGGAGCTTATGCAATCAGAGGGAATACAAGTTATATGCGGCTATAATTAATTGGACCAAGTTCATGCGGCTTGGATTATGCCGAGACCTATGCGGCTGGGAGAGTGGCATATGCGGTTAGCGGGGTCATGCGCTTATGCGGCTGAACTCAAGTGGGGGCTCATGCGGCCAGGATAATTCATGCGGCTAGGGGAATCACTTGCCGCATGAAATATTCATGCGGTCAAGTCAAGTACTGTTCTTCTTCTCCAAGTCTTCGAGAAGAAGAACACCATGGGAGCCAAGTTCTCAAGCTTTAGAACTCCATCATCCGGAGCCCAAATTCGAACTTCCATAGGTCAAAATGGGGCAGAACAGATTCTCTACAACATGGAACCATCAAAACTCAGAAATAATAAGATTAAGTAGATCAAAACCCAGAAAATCCGAAAATAAAGTAAACATAGATCTATAAGAATCTAGCCATGGAAAGTGGAAATGCCAGGTATTAAAGTAAGTTAAAATGCTGTAAGGAAGAGAATGAAACAATAAAATTTGAGTTCCTCCATGAAGCAAGTTGCACTTGCCTAGACCTCTCTCTCTCTCTGGTAGGTGAAGAAGTAAATGAAAGAAGAAGAAGAGTAATGAAGAGAGAGAAGGAAGAATGGGTTAATAAATGGGGATGGTGATGGTAGGTAGGTAGGTAGGTAGGTAGGGGTTCACCCTTGGTTCATAATGAACCAAAGCAAACCGAGCCAAGCCGAACCAACCCAAGAATAAACCAAGCCAAGAAGGAAGCCAAGCAAGGAATCATGCAATACAAGATAAAATACGTACACGTATTCCAAAATACGTAATACGAACCACAGGCATTACAGTCGTCCGGCCTGTCCCTCGGCTAGGACTGTCCCTGTCAAACGGGATGTTAATTTTATATGTGTGATATCTAATTATTGGATAACCCCGACATCATTGATGATGGACATCATTGATGATGAACATCATCCAAATTTTTTGTGGGAACAAGAATGAACTCATGCAAAATAACCAGTAGATGAAGAAGCAGCTGCCGATGCTGCAGATGTTGGTTGTGAAAAATGATAATTCAGCTAGAGTTAATTAGTTGTACCTTCCTATAATTTGTACGCATTTTGATAACTGTTTACGTTGTTTTAAAAACAAAGAACACCCCCTGGTTTATAAAGTTAATTAGCTGTACCCCCTGGTGCATAGAATAAAGTGAGTGAAAAATTAAACATTCAAGAGGTGTTCTTTATTTTTAAAACTAGGGGTGAACGTCGGTATAATCGGTCGGTATTTGGTCGATTTTTTCGGTATTTTTTTAAATCGGTATTTGAAAAATCAATACCAATATCGTACCATTTAAATCGATTTTTTCGGTTTCGGTTAAATCCGTATTCGGTCGATTTTTGTTCGGTATCAGTATTTTACCAATTAATATTTGATCAATTAACACACTTAATATTGTAAAACCTCTTAACCTATAATATATATTTTTTACTTTTTTGGAAGCATTAATTTTAAATTAAGCCTCTACCAACCAAACAATTAATCAAAATTATTAGAACAATATGTAACAAGTCGCAAACACCTAAAAATGAGCTTAAAATATCAAACGCGGTCACTAAGTTTAATCTTTAGTATAAGTTTATGTAACCAAAATTCACTTCAAAATTCTATGAGAACACAAAAACATAATCTCAAAAGATCAAAAACTCAATTCTTAGCATACTTAACATAAATTCAAGTCCACTAAAATCCATTCCAAGTTCTAGAAAACCAACAAAAACAAAAATAAAAATAAAAATGAGTAGTGTAAAATTAATCATGAACACATTAAAAAATGTGTGTGTGTGTGTGAATTGGTTCGGTTCGGTATTTTAGGTATGGTATTACACTCAAACCATTACCATTACCATTATACCGTAATTTAGTCGGTTCGGCAATTCGGTATCGGTAAATAATTTTGATTCGATTTTTCGGAATATTTTTAATCGATATTCGATCAATTTTTCGGTATCGATCGGTATTTGCTCACCCCTATTTAAAACAACTAAAACAATTATCAAAATGTGTACAAATCATAGGGTACAACTAATTAACTTCGCAAACCAAACTCTCGTGAGTGTCCATTATTCGTTCCAATAATGAATAATAGTTCGGCACCAGCAACATTTGGTTGATTGGTGAGATTCTGCGCAAAAGGAGCAGTAGTGTCGTAGAAGTGAAGAATTGAAAGCAGCTCTACTACGTAAACCTCTGTCCCTATTTGTAGTTTGGAATTATGAAGAAAGAACTTTTCCTTTATTATTTAAGTGTACTTTTTCCCAACAGAAACATTGCTTTTATAGCCGTTAGTTAGCAACTCTAACTACCGGTTGGTACGCCTGAAGTTTCCTTAATCACACAATGCCAACCGTTCGATTCAAGACATCTGTCAGTTGAGAAAGCTATCGAGTCGAGGTTGAGCTTTAGAGATCTCCAACCCTATTGTGACTTTGGAAAAAAGTTGTTGCCACGTAGGAATACAAAATTTTATTCAAAAGTTCTTCTCCAATGCAATTGTCAAGTCAAATATGAAACTTATGTGGCAAAAATTAAAGAAGACATTGTAAAGTTGATTGTCTTGTTCTAGACAATGCACTTGACAATGTCTTCTCTTCCATGTCATCAATTATGAATAAAAAATATTAGAAAAAAGAAAGAAGATGAGTAGTTATCTTAAAAGTTGCCTTGGAAGTTGGAAAAAATAATTTTTTATTGTATTCTCAATACTTTTGCATTGGAGAGAGTTTTTCTATCTCATTGTCTTTTGAGATATAATTTTGCCACATAAACAAGACATTGTCTTGTGGCTCATGCCACATAGGAGCCACCTAAGACTCACAACACTTAGAGCATCTCCAACCCTATTGTCTTGTTTTATGTTGTGAATCCTATGTGGCATGAGGCACAAGACAATGTCTTGTCTAGGTGGCAAGATTATATTCACAAATGACAATGAGTTTAAAAAGTCATCTCCAATGCAAAAGTATTGAGAAGACAATACAAATAATTTTTTACAACTTCCAAGACAACTTTTACTCTTCTACTTCTTTTTATAAATATTTTATTCACAAATGATGATGTGGACATAAAGACATTGTGAAGTGCATTGTCTAGATCTAGACAACCAACTTCACATTGTCTTTGCCATGTCATTGCCATGTCAACTCCACACTTTATTTCACATTTGCATTGGAGAAGTACTTTTGGAAAAAATGGTTGTCATTCCTATGTGGCAACCATTTTTTTCAAACTCACAATAGGGTTGGAGATGCTCTTAACAAGACAATAGGTTGGAGATGCTCTTAGAGCATCTCCAACCATATTGTCTTGTTTTGTGTTGTGAATTCTATGTGGCACATAAGACAATGTCTTTCCTATGTGGCAAGATGACATTCACACAAGACAATGAGATAAAAATATGTTCTCCAATACAAAAGTTTGAGAAGACAATAATTTTTTTTTTTCCAACTTCCAAGACAACTTTTTCACTTCTTCTTTTTTATATATATATATTTATTTATAATTGATGATGTGGACATAAAGTCATTGTGAAGTGCATTGTCTAGATCTAGACAACCAACTTCACATTTTTCTTGCCATGTCATTGCCATGTCAACTTCACAATTTATTTCACATTTGCATTAGAGAAGTACTTTTGAAAAAAATACTTGTCATTCCTATGTGGCAACCATTTTTTCCAAACTCACAATAGGGTTGGAGATGCTCTTAATACGAGAGCAGATATGCTGTCCTCAATTGACATATATTAAATCTGTTTTTTTTCCTATAAAAATATAGATCATATTGATTGTGGGTATTATTTTCTAAAATAATCAGTATATCTTATATTGTTATAGAAGAAGAGACATATTTGATATACAATAACTGGAGACAGCATATATGCCTCTCCTTTAATATGGTGTTCAAGCTTGACTCTAACTAGCATTAGTAACTTCTTTTTACAAAAAAAAAAATTGTAGTTTAAGTTGAGCTTTTTTAAAAAAAATTGCATAGAGAAAGAATGTTTGGAGAAACGGACAGAGGTGAAAAAAAAAAATTTACGAAAATTTGAAGGCACAATATATTCCGTCAAACCGCATGTCGAAATGCCGAAAGTTTGCCTTGCAGATGAAGAAAACTAGAAAACAAATCGGTTTTCGTTCGTATTCATCCTGCCTTAACTATTATGTCCTTGCTCAGAAGTCTAGTACAAATTTATCTACAAAAATGTTATTCGGCTTCTAAAAAATTTGGGTGATATAGCATGTCCTATTATGTGGCATATGACATCATTGATGACAATACAACTGATATTACAAAATTAAACATTAAATTTAATATTAATATCAAATTAGTATGAACATTAATATTAAAATTAATATTAACATTAGTATTAACTTTAACATTAACATTAAAATTAATATTAACATTAAATTAAAATTAGAATTAACATTAAAATTAATATTAATATTAGTATTAATATTAATATTAAATTAGCATAAATATTCATATTAACATTAACACTAATTAATATTAACATTAATTTTAACATTAAAATTAAAATTAATATTAATATTAAATTAACTGGAAATTGCTGAGAAACCCAATTTCGGGGTGGACTTTTATGAAATGCCCACCCGCTGGATAAGTTTTATGAAATACCCAGAATTAAGTATTTTCACGTTAAATATTCCAAGATTCCCTTTTAGATGCCACCCGCTAGAAACTGCTATTTTTATAATACCGAAACTACCCCTCCGCGCGAATTGGTCATCTATATGTATTTGAATTCAAAAAACTCAGATCTGGATTGCGATTTTCGTCTTCTTCTTCACGGAAAATCTGAATTCCATTGCTCTCATATTCAGCAGAGATCGCAAAGATCGTTCGTAGTTCGGTGTATTTTTCTCCAATCGAACTCAGATCATCGCTCGTCATCATCATCACCATCATCATCATCTTCATCGTGGAGACATTTGAACTCAGATCTTCAATTGTGGAGAGAAGATCTTTCTTCTTCTTTTCCATAAGAATTATCATCGCTTTGAAAGAAGAACGAAACTCTTTATTCCTGAAAAAACTAAATTACACGTTTAACACTGCAAATGACCATTCTCCGTCTTAATTAGGACGGAGAATGGCATTCTCCGTCTTAATTAGGACGGAGAATGCCATTCTCCGTCCTAATTAACACGAAGAATGACATTCTCCGTTTCCGTCTTAATTAGGACCGAGAATGTCATTCTCCGTCTTAATTAGGACGGAGAATGGCATTCTCCGTTTTATTTAAGACGGAGAATGGCATTCTCCGTGTTTCTAACACGGAGAATGGTCATTCTCCTGCGTTTTAACACTAGAATGACCATTCTCCGTGATAAATTACACGGAGAATGGCATTCTCCGTCCTAATTAAGACGGAGAATGGTCATTCTTCGTTTAATTTAGCACGGAGAATGGCCATTCTCCGTCTTAATTAGGACGGAGAATGCCATTCTCCGTTTTATTTAACACGGAGAATGACATTCTCCGTTTCATTTAACACGGAGAATGGCATTCTCCGTGTTTCTAACACGGAGAATGGTCATTCTCCTGCGTTTTAACACTGGAATGACCATTCTCCGTGTAAATTAAGACGGAGAATGTCATTCTCCGTCCTAATTAAGACGGAGAATGGTCATTCTCCGTGTAAATTAAGACGGAGAATGCCATTCTCCTGCATTTTATGGTTAGCTGAAACTTTGGAGGGCCATAACTTTTGACTGGGAGGTCGAAACGAGGTCCCGTTTGTCGCAAAATTAGCGTATCGTCGAGGAGACTGAAAGTAACAGCTTCATCGTTAGACGGCCTTCCGAAATTTTAGATTCGCAAAAAAATGATGTTTGGACCTCCGTTTTAGCACTTTTGTCGTTCGTCCCGGTCTTTCCGAAATTTTTCGACGAGTTTTTGAAGATTTTTGAGTAGAAAACTTAGATTCGAAAGTGAGCAGCGTATGGAAGAAGATGGAGTATTGAAACGTTTTTCTAAGAGCAGTTTTGTGGGTGTTTCCAATAAATTAAAAGGAAAGGCAAAAGGGTCATTTGGAACCCGCTTTGGATAAGTTTCTCTAATTCTGGGCACGCGGTGAAAGTTTTTTTAGCGGTGGGTTTTACATAAAACTTTTTTAGTTTTTGGGCATTTCATAAATCTTCCCTTAAATTAAAATTAGCATTAGCATTAACATTAACAATAAAAAATGGATAATTAATTTTTTTGGTTAAAATATGACATGTCAACTGTCATGTCAGTTGCCATGTCAGATATCACATAATGAAAAATGATATCACCCAAAAATTTTGGAATCCAAATAGCATAATTGATTTATTTATGGTTCTCAAGGATGTTATCGTCATTTGAATTTTGAAAATACAACCAACCATTTTCTACAATCTGCACGTAAATCTTGAAGTCGTCCATGGACTCTACAACTATGTTTTTGTTAATATATATAATAACTAAATATACTTAGGGCTCGTTTGGTTCGCGGAATGAAAGGGAAAGGAAATCAATTCCTCGTCATTTTCTTTCCTTTGGAAAACTTTAATTCCCATTGATTTTTCTTTCCAATGTTTGGCGCCAAAGAATTTGGAAAGGAAAGTGAATACTTCAATGTGGGAAAATGATTCCTTGCTTGGATGGATGGAATCACTTTCCCTCCCAATTTTCCTTCCATTGAGAATCAGTTTCCTTTCCTCCTCAATTCCTTGGACACCCAAACATAGAAAAGTAATCACTTTCCTTTCCCAACCCGGAGATTCCGTGAACCAAACGAAGCCTTAGATATATTTATTATATACCTATCTGAGGCTCGAACTTTCGACCACTTAGGCCGCATGCATCTCTCTTAACCACTAGGCTAGAGGTCATTTGCTATATATATATATATATATATATATATATATATATATATATATATATATATATATATATAAACTAAATTTTTTTATTCGGTTTTCGGTTTTGGACCGAAATCGAAATCCAAAACCGAAATAAAAACCGAATAATTTTTTTAGTATTTTCAAAATCGAAATCGAACCGATTTATTCTAAAATCGATAATTCGGTTCGATTCGATCCGATTTTCAGTTCAAAACCGAATAATACTCACCCCTGATCCGGGGATCACCATGTCCCCTTGACTTGTGCTTGTGTACAAAAATGAATCATTGGTTTAGTCCAATCAGAAAATCTAAGATTCCTAATGATGGTTAAGAGATCATCAAGTAACCAAAAACCTATGCCATATCTATTTGGCGTCATGCCCTTTATACTTGGACACCATGAAAAATAACTATCGAATCATGTCACTGTGTATAAATTATGTTTTATTCGTATTCGTGTCCTTAGAGCATCTCCAACCCTATTGTCTTGTTAAGTGTTGTGAGTCTTAGGTGGCTCCTATGTGACATGAGCCACAAGACAATGTCTTGTTTATGTGACAAAATTATATCTCAAAAGACAATGAGATAGAAAAACTCTCTCCAAGGCAAAAGTATTGAGAAGACAATAAAAAATATTTTTTCCAACTTCCAAGACAATTACTCATCTTCTTTCTTTTTTCTAATATTTGTTATTCATAATTGATGACATGGAAGAGAAGACATTGTCAAGTGCATTGTCTAGAACAAGACAATCAACTTTACAATGTCTTCTTTAATTTTTGCCACATAAGCTTCACAATTGACTTGACAATTGCATTGGAGAAGAACTTTTGAATAAAATTTTGTCATTCCTATGTGGCATTAACTTTTTTCCAAAGTCACAATAGGGTTGGAGATGCTCTTACAACATTGTTAGCAGGCTGTTGAGAACACGAAGGCTGGGTGCTTCTACTTAATTTTAGTTTATAAAAAGTTTAATTATTACTTGATATTCTCAACTATTTTAGTCTTTCAATTTAATATCTTAAATTTTTTTTTTTATAATTTAATACTCTAAAAAAGTAATAGACGAAAATATTCATGTTCTCTCTTTTCCCACCCGGCTGTCCCTCTCCTTCCCTCTCCCACACCCCGTTGCCTCTCCACCCCTCTCCTTGCTGCACTCCCCCTCCCGGCTGCCCCTCAACGTCACTCTCCTCCCCCACCCCCGCTGCCTCCACTGCGCCCCCCCCCCCCCCCCCCCCCCCCCCCCCTCCCACCCCTCTTTCTTCGTCCCCGCTGTTCCACCCCCACACACCTCTTCTCTCGTTGTCGATAAGCTGTTTCTTTTGCTGAAGTGTGAAAAATACTAAACTCAGTTATTGTACATTTAAAATAAAAAGTAAAAAGTAAAATAAAAAATAAAAAATAAAAATAAAAAAGTCAAATTATGTGTGTACCAAAATGAAATACTGGACTGGAATATAACCTCAAAGTTTGGTGAAATGAGGAAAATGCCTTCAATGCATTTTTTTTTTCCCTCTATAAATGAAAAGCATACAACACGTTGCTATTTTTTTTTTTCCTGTCACTTGTCGGATGTGCGATTCCCCACGATTAGATTCGCGTAACGACAATCACTATCGTGTTCCTCATTCACAAATACTCTAAAACGGGAAGTATTTCCCTCTTAAATGACCAGAATGCCCTCAATGTGATCCTCATTGGCTACAGATGGCAATGCAGTAATTTCTCTGAACTGATAGGCCATACACGTAAATAAATATCTCCCCTCTTACTGTCCTTCCGCTCTTCCCACCAACCAGTACGCATCCGGGTCCGGGTCTACTTCCTCCTATGATCCGAAGTTCAAAAGTACCTATGAATCTATGATCACAAATTGTTTAAATTCGAGTGCGCACGCATAAGGACTGATTAGTTGGACGATCGATCTCATGCCTCTCAATGGACAAGGTTTCAACTAGAATTCAAGATTACTTACTACTAGTCCAGTCAGTTCTTATAATCTCTAGATTTACTTAAGTAGTACTTCGTAATAATAATTTTAGTAGCAAGTCGGTCCAAAGAGGACCTATATCCACTTATACATAGTAAAATTTAGTAAACAAAATAACAATAACATGGATTAAAGAAACATTGAGAGAGTCACTACCACGAGACTAACTATTCTTTTTTTTTCCAACTATTTTTAGTATTCTAATAGTTACTTTATCGTTTTGTTTTAAAATGATCTTGTTTTTGTTTGTCTTATTTGACTGTTAAAAAAAAGTCAGTAAGATTACTCAACTAGTTACTTTTTATTAGCATATGCCCATTTGTTAATTTTTTTAGAAGATTTTATTTGTTAAATTAATTGATAAAACTAGTTTAAAAAAATTGATAAAATTTGTTTAAAAAAATCAGGTAATTTTTATCTACATGTTCGAAATGCCTCGCTTTAAAATCTGTCCTATGCTCTGAGAATTCTCGGACCGGTCCTGATGTTACGATTGCAAATTTATTTTGTGCAGTGATAAGACTATGACGATCACGAGACGGCACGTTACTGAAGCATCTCATATTGCCTCCATGATAGTATTGTGGTGATGACATACGTGACCAATATTGTTGTCTAATACTCCACCTCTGACAATTTTTTTATTATAAGTTTAGTATGTTTAATTGTCAACAAATTCAGAGGCGATGCGTAAAATGTTAACAAGCAAAATAGACTCTCTGAGATCTTACATAACATCTAAGAAAAGGGGGATTTACATGACAAAACAAAGAGTACCCAAGAAATTAGATTCTTGAGAACATAATGTGTTGCGGGTCGGGTTGGAAAAATGGATTTGCGCCCGTAAGAGTGAGTTAGCTACCGCCAGTGTCACGTGCGTCAGCCCCTCTATTTTGTTTATTTTTCTAAAAAGGCGGATGGAGTGGTTAAATTCGCTCCTTCCCTGTCTCTCTCTCTCTCTCCTATATAAACCCACTAATACTATACTCTTTTGAGATTCTCTGATCCGGTCCGAAACTCTCCGATCGCTATTGGTGAGATCCGATTCCTCTCTCTCTCTCTCCTCTTTTTTCTTCCAGTCTCTCTCCAAAATTTTCAAGTTTTTTTTTTGTTCTGTGAATTTCTTGTTTTTGAATGTTGGATCTAGATCTATGATACCACTTTTGATGCTCTATGCCACTCTGATGTCATGCATAGTTTGTTTTCGAGAAGTACGGACACGTGTCGGAAACGACGCGGAAGAGTGGCTGTCGTGTCCGTGTCATTGCATTTGTATCGCGTCGGGTTTAGATCACGAATGATGAGGGGAAAAATATTTTATTTTTAGATCGGACAGTTTGATCTCTATTTGCGCTTAATAATATCCACAGTGGGGACACTCAATACCATACTTCAATTTTTTTTTTTTAGAAATCATGTAAATTACTATTTTTGGAATGTCCACCTCATATTGGTACACGATGACACACTCCAAAGTCCAAATAACACACCAAATCCTTACTCCAAATTAATCTGCTATTTTTTTCTCCCTCTTTCCCTCTTGGTGGGCCCAGTTGGGTTATTGTTCACGAGATGGGACATGCTCCAAACTTGGAGAGCATCTTGGTTTGTTAGCATTTGTCAAGAGTGGACAAAAGCCCTGCAGCCCCCAACTACTATAAATTTTGACTAAGACAAAAATGTAGCACTTCAAAATTCAAACCACTTCCGCTGTGGATGCTCTAAGAGCGGAACCAGTTACTCAAAAAGAGGTGGACTGGGTGTGGGCTGGCTTATATGAAAACCAAAAAAATATATGGAGAAAGAAAAGGTTTTTTTGGGTAGGCTGGAGCCCACCCCAGCCCACAACTTAATTCCGCCCTTGCCTGTGAGTAAACCAAAGCTCTTATTTGAATAGGCCCTTGCAAGTCAAATGCCCATTTTACGGGACGAGAGCTGGATTTTTGCTGAAAATGCGCGCCAGACGAGATTTGGAACTTCGGTTGATCTAATACCCAAATAAATTCTCAACTTGTTAGCTTTGAAAAAAAAAGTTGAATTAATAAGAAAAGACGTTAGATTAACATTTTAGCTCACTTTACCTGTTTTCTTGATAGAGTGAAAGGATCCATGTCAAGTGAACTTTGAAGGTAATGATGCCATGAAAGACTTTGCTAAATATAAATATATAGCCCTAAGCCTGATCAACACTCTTAGAGTTTGGTAAGGGAGCTTTAAAATGGTAGCGGAGCAACCTATGTCCAATCCCTCTAGCGTGTATAAGTCACATTAAAGTAAATTATAGTGTTGCGTGAAATTCAGCTCTTCACCCAAAGTGGGCCTTTGACTTGCTTGGGCGTGTTAGAATATAAATATTTAACCCTCAACTCCCACAAACACTGTAGAGTTTTGCTGCAGTGAGAAAGACTTAACACTATTTAAGAACTAAGAAGTAGACGAATTTACGGTTTCTCACTTAAATTGGTAGTGATATTCGGTTATCATAATCATATGCTTAAAATTACCCACAATTATATAGGTCTTCCTTGTTATTATGGTAAATTACATTAAACACATATAATATGGACAATTTGGATGACATGCTTAACACAATAATGATATGCTTAAAAACACCTACAATTAGATAGGTCTTCCCTATTATTGCAGTAAATTAAATCAAGCTTATAAAATAAGGACAGTTTGGAAGACACATGGATTTCCAGAATTTAGGGAACCTCCTCATCTGTTCAAAGGTTTCTTAGTTTCGACATTTTGGCCCTTGCCCTTCCATGTATGAATTTTATGTTATTTGGTGTCGAGAAAACTACCTCATGCTTTTTGTTGAACATGTTTTAAGTTGTCTATGCATGATACATGACATTTATTATAATTAAATGATTTAAATATTTTCATGCTGCGGGGACAGTTGTGGTGAAGTGGCAGTGGTGGCAAATGGTGGTGTGGATATGAATTTGAAATATGTTTCTTAATATTTTTTTAATCATTTTTTATATGCTACCAAGGTACTTTTCTCATTTTCAATTAATATAAAAAATTGACATATAAGTAATTAAAAAAATGTGAAGAGAGTTATTTGGTTAGTTGTAAACCTTCATGAGTTTCCTAAGTGAATTAACCTTAAATTTGTAGTTACCTAGAAAACACGACGCACCAAAAATCAGTACCATATTGTATTGGGCACATATTGGATTTACACTCTAAAATACACTAGGACATGCCAAAATATGTGCCCTGTCTAGCCGTGCACATAAACCATAGGTTATTCACCATCATTTACTGATGGAAATAAGAACCAGGAACCAAAATATGATGGGAGTCCAAACCCTTACATGTAAATTCAGATACAAATCTTCTCAGTTGCCTTCTAGTTTCTGTTTAAACTTTAAAAGCAACACAACAAGGTTCTTTCTTTATTTGATGAGGTCAAACAACACACAGATAAATGTATGAATGTATTTTTGTATGTGTATAAGTGTACATCTGTATGCACACACAGCATCCGTTATACACAAAGATGGGTATATTGATATGGAATTGTTACATGTTTCTTTCCTCCAATTATACTGACTAAATGTTAAATATGTTTTCAGGTTCTGTTGTCATTTTTCATCATGGCTACTGGGCAACTTTTCTCCCGGACTACACAAGCATTATTTTACAATTACAAGCAACTTCCCGTTCAAAGGATGCTTGATTTTGACTTTCTATGCGGTGAGTGTACATCTGTATTTATAATGGATTCTGTCGGATATGGTTGATATTAGTAATAGTTCTGTAAGTCAACAATAGAGAAAGATGTAGTAATTTGCTTGATTCTATCTTTTTATAGGGAGGGAAACACCTTCAGTTGCTGGAATAATTAATCCCGGTGCTGAGGGGTTCCAGAAATTATTCTTCGGTCAACAGGAAATAGCTATCCCTGTTCATCCAAGGTGAGTTCAACTGTTCAATAAATGTCATAATTGATTCAGGAATTTTACTACTGATCCTAATTCAGGGGATCTAGATTGCCTTAACACTGAAGTGAGTAGTTACCTTAAGACTGATGTGAGTGTTACCTTAAGAAACATAGAAGTCAAAGTTTCTAAATAACACTGCTCTATTTGCAGAAAATTATTTCCATCATTAGTACCTTAAGGAATCACGATTAAATCAGTCTTGAAGGTCCTGATACATTAGGAATGCCAAGTGTCTCATCCACGTCTATGCTTGTCTTCATCGTGAAAGCATGGTCATTACAGTGCCAACTATCCTTCTCCTCTAACAAACACTTCATTGAGGAGTCAATTATTTGTATTTATAAATGGTTCTGAAATGATCATATGTCTAGTTATGGATATAAATCTGTCAAATGCACAAAACCTCTCTAAGTCTAGACATGAGAACACTGTATATATATGTGTGTGTATCTTTATTATCACTTGTATAACTTGAATATTTATGTCGTTGAGTTTGTGTGATACTGTGGACTTAATAAAACATGGAAAAATATATGTTATACTATTTGCTAAGAAGGGACAAAATGCTCTTCATCTTATGAATATCCTCTTATTCACATAAAAACACAAGTGTCAGACACGGGTGGGTACATGTTTATCGTGTCAGACATGGGTGTCATGGGTGTCATGTCAGACACGAATGGACAGAGAGAATTTTAGTAGGGTGAAGTATCCTACATATCATAGGTTGACATTCTATATGTACCATTTTGTAATAAGTTACACTGAATTGTATGCTTCTATATATTATATCCATACCGATATAGACATGATCTTATCGAGATTACTCCCTAGGGTCTAATTATGAAAGAGGGTTACTTCAGCTAATCCTAAAGAATCTGGCTGGTTTTCGCCACATATACACACCAACTTACTGTGTGTATATATATGCTACACTACTGATATCATTAAGGCTTGAAGTATCCTAAAGATTTGTCAAGTACCATATAACACATATAAATATGGTACTCCAAGTTTATGCATGTCATGTGGCATGTAACAACTAGAATAACAAAGCCTAGATTCATGGTAGTTAACAAAAACAACAACGAATCCTAACGAAACTACAATTTGTTAGTGTTATTCTCAAGTACCAATAGGTCCAATACCTTAGAACAATATAGATCTTCTTTGGTTTTAGGGTTATGTCTTGTAAACAAGCATTTTCTTGCGTGATAGAAACAAAAGGATGGTTACGATTATAGTTAATCCAGTCTTTCATATATCTAACACTTCCTGTTTCTTGGTATGCGTGCAACTATTGCATGCATGCAAACACACAGTTCTAACTTCTTGAAGGTGTTTTGATGTAGCATTGAAGCAGCTTGTAGCGCACACCCAACTGCTGACGTTTTTATCAACTTTGCATCATTCAGAAGGTTGGTACTGTTCATATTTTGTAAGGTTTATATGAAAGCATTAGATCGTCATTGAATTGTATTTGCTCCATTTGCAGTGCTGCTGCCTCTTCATTGTCTGCTCTTAAACAACCAACAATCCGAGTTGTAGCTATTATAGCTGAAGGTGTTCCAGAATCGGATGCGAAGCAGCTGATTGCCTATGCACGAGCTAATAATAAGGTAGTAGTCTAAACTTGTATAACCTTTTCAATCAATAAGGGGTCCTTTGCCCAAATTTCACTTGGTAACCAGTCTAATTATGTGTTTTGGGTGTAGGTTGTTATTGGTCCCGCAACTGTTGGGGGTATCCAGGCTGGAGCTTTTAAGATTGGAGACACTGCAGGAACTATCGACAACATAGTTCAATGCAAGCTTTACCGACCTGGATCTGTCGGATTTGTTTCAAAATCAGTAAGGCTCTTATCACTAGCAAGATTAATTAGATTTTACTTATTTCTTTATTCAGTTAGCTACTTTTTTTCTTTTCTTTTCTTTTTTTCTCTTTTTTTTTTCTCTTTTTTTTTTAGTTAGCTACTTATTTATGATATATCATATATAGTGTATTTTTTTAGATGGGTCTGCACTTATCGTGTATATTATTTTAAATAGTGACTCATGTCTTTCCAACATGGAATTTGTACAATTAGAGATAGTCACAAGGGACAAATAGTTCCATCTTTTTATGCGTGACCTAAATTTATTTTACAATCTACTATCCATGTTATCAAAATTTAAGTTGTCAAACTCAGTCTTTGCTTGGGATCCCTGCTGCTTTTCAAAAAGCCACAACAAAAACAACTTTGACAACAGGTGAGAGGCTGCTGTCAAAAGCTGCCCCAAAATTGAACTACTACTACAACAACAACAACAACAAAGTCTTCATCCCACATTCTTGTGGTTGGTTGTTTGAATCATCTTCTTCCATTCGGCTTTGTTAAGGGCCATATCCTCTTTAATGCTTAACAAAATTCATATTCTTCGTTAACACTTCAAACCATGTTCGTCTAGGCCTACCTCTACTCCTAGCCGTTCCATTAACTACCATATAATTGCTCCTCCTTACATGAGCATATATTGGTCTCCTATGCACATGTACAAACCACCTTTATACCTCTCATTCGGTTCTGCCCTAAAGTTGAAATGACTTTTTGAAAGTCTTCTAGTAAGTTGTTACCAAACAACCTTGGTCGCTTTCCAAGAAAGAAATAAAAGCATAAGCAACCTCCAATAAGCAATCCCAAATCACGCCTTAGAAAGTAGTGTCCATGTTCAGTAGAGAAAGGATATAGGTTTCTCTTTAAGGTTGAGAAGAGGAGACGAAAGACAGGCACATGAGGTGGTTGAGGGTTAGGTTTTTATGAACAGGTACATTTCGCATTATGCGGAGCGCTAAAGACTAATCTATGATTCATTGGACGGGCATAGATTCATGAAAAAATGAATATAGTCAGTTGACTATTGATCAAAGCAAATATATACATGACGAGTTGGCTACTTTTTCCAACATTGAAGTTCAATTAGTTCTAATGGATAAATAACTCACCTTTTCCAGAGGTCGACTGTGATGTAACAAGCTTTCTATGCATTTTCCCACTCCCTTAACTGCTCCCCAATTTGTAATCCCTAACTTGCAATGAATTGCACATGCCCGTGATCTAGCATTACATAAAAGCTTTATACTAGTGAACTTAACTGATGCCAGACATGCGAAGCTATCACTTCCGATTATCAAGATCTCCAAGTGTTTGAAATGGAACTTCTTGTCACATTTATCTGGTAAATATCATTTTCTCAAAAACCCACATGGTTTCAAGCACAACTCAGCACTGTGAAGTTGACAATGTTCAGTTTGGTTGAAACATGGTTAAGATTTGATTTGGGTATATATATATATATATATATATATATATATATATATATATATATATATTTTGGATTAGAGTTATTATAGGTGGCACTCAAAGTCTAACCATTGCATATTACAAATCTTTTCTTTGGCGACCAAAATATCAAGTGTACCTCATATAAGGGCCATAGAAAATTTTCCACCTAAAGATGTAACCACAAGGGTTCTTGCTCTCTTTTTTGGCATCCTTTAAGATACTGCAGTTCCACTTTTCTAGGATGTTTTTTATTCATTTTCCTTAAGCATTAAGTCTCAAATAAAGACTTGGATAAGACACAGTTACTGCTCTTGCTATGATGCCCACTCTAGTGCAATCTAAACAATTTCAAAAGTTCAAATTTTAAAGATGTTATCCTGGATAGAACTTGAGTCTTATACTTGAATATTGCAACACAGGGAGGCATGTCAAATGAGCTATACAACACGATTGCACGTGTGACAGACGGAATCTATGAAGGTATTGTGTTCTTGTTCTCAAGATAAGGTATCCCTTGCTACTGGTATAACATGGGCCTCTTTTACTGCAGGCATTGCAATTGGAGGAGATGTTTTTCCTGGCTCAACTCTTTCAGACCATATTTTGCGGTTTAACAACATACCTCAGGTGATTCATTCTCTATGGGATGTGATATTTCAAAGAAAGATGTTGACTTTTATCTGTAACTTTAGTTTCTGCTTTTCAGGAATTTGTATAACTATAGTGCACCATCATTGTGATGAATTACAAAGTTGTAGCCAGCATTAGTTAATTAATCTTGTTAATATGAGCATATACTAACATACCACCACTGTTTGAGGATCCCATACTGCCCTACCTCAACCTATCCACAAAGAAAATTGTGGATGGTCGAGCACAATGAGCAGAGAAATTTAATATTAAGAAAATTAGATCTGATAACTAGGTCCTATTTATTGAACTTGGCAAATCCTTCATTTTTTTGTCTAGACATGATTTAGTTCCTTTGTGCTTAAATATAACAAGCTTCTTTCAGTGTTCCAGACATGGTTTATTCCTGTGCTTAAATACAATTGTTGTACTATATTGTGTGGTATGTTAGGTCAAGATGATGGTTGTGCTTGGGGAACTAGGTGGGCGCGATGAATACTCCCTTGTCGAGGCGCTGAAAGAAGGAAAGGTTCATAAACCAGTTGTTGCCTGGGTTAGTGGAACCTGTGCAACGCTCTTCAAGTCAGAAGTGCAGTTTGGTCACGCTGTGAGTTTAATATAAGCATCCTCCTTTTAGTATTTATAATCTTAATCCTCATAGTTTGAGGTTGATGTTCTGTGTTTATAAACCAGGGTGCTAAAAGTGGTGGTGAGTTGGAATCAGCACAAGCAAAAAATCAGGCTCTAAGGGAAGCAGGAGCCATTGTTCCAACTTCATTTGAAGCACTAGAGGATGCAATTAAAGAGACTTATGAGAAACTAGTATGTTTGCATTGGATTATAACCATTTATTCTGCAAATGGATAACAAGTATATGTGCTTAGAAATTGTGAAGACACATTAATGAAAATACTTCATTACTAATTGTTATTCGCACTTTTATGTATTGCACTATGTAAGGTTGGAGAAGGGAAGATTTCACCTGTATCTGAAGTTACACCTCCTCCAATCCCTGAAGATCTCAGCATTGCAATTAAAAGTGGGAAGGTCCGGGCCCCAACACACATCATTTCCACGATATCCGATGATAGAGGTTCTATTCGGTTACTCCACCTTCTGCTCTAAATTGCAAGTTATCGCGGTGCTTAATGGTTAGTATGTTTGCCCATAACTCATTGTGTCCATTAACAGGTGAAGAACCATGCTATGCTGGAGTGCCTATGTCTACCATTGTTGAGCGGGGTTATGGTGTTGGCGATGTTATCTCTCTTCTATGGTTTAAGCGTAGTCTTCCACGTTATTGCACACAATTCATTGAGGTCAGTATGTTCAATTTGGTATGATCTTTTTCATAAATTCTCTAGCACTTTCTAGGACAGCTACTTTTATCTGTGTGGTTGCATTCTCCTGGGTTAAGAAAAGACTAGTTTTATTATACATACAATTTTGATAACTGCAAGATAGTTTGCCTTTCTGACACTGCAATAATTGTCAGATTTGCATTTTGCTGTGTGCTGATCATGGTCCCTGCGTCTCTGGTGCTCATAATACTATCGTGACTGCAAGGGCAGGGAAGGATCTAGTTTCAAGCCTTGTCTCTGGTAATGTTTCACCTTGTTTTGTTTCTTTCTATCATTTTTTGTTGATAAATGCAACTACAAGGAATACTAGTATCTACGAGATTGCAAAATTGAATGAGTTTTGGAACAGGGCTTCTTACAATTGGTCCCCGATTTGGTGGTGCAATTGATGATGCTGCCCGATATTTCAAGGATGCACATGATAGGGTAAATTGGCTTCACACATCATCAAAAAATGAATTTCCTGTACACCTGTTACAAGTTGTGACAGTCAGTATGCTAAAGAAAGATCATTATAACAAATACCAAACATGTTTCTTTGTAGAGTCTCACTCCTTATGAGTTTGTAGAAAGTATGAAAAAGAAAGGCATCCGTGTACCTGGAATTGGACACAGGTAACGAATTCCTTCACCTATTTATTTGCACCGTCGTATTACTCCTGGTTCGGTGGTAATCCTTTTACATGCATGCATTCACATATAAATGAAAATAATTTTGCTTATACAACTATGTTCTTCCTGTCACAAACCGGTTGTGGAATCATATATGAATCAGATATCAGAACTACCATTTATGTATTTGTTTTATCATGACAAATGCAAGTGAAATACGGACACTACTAGAATACTATAGTTGATGCGAGTTCAGATCAAATATGGATGCAGATCGAAAATTATTGAATTAGACTGAGAAATTAGAAAGGAAACTAAGTTTAACTTTTGATTTTAAAACATGGGATTTTGCCGAATACTTTTTGGATGTTTTGGATAGAAAAGTACTCAGTATTTGTGTCCATATTCTAATGGACGAATAACAGATATCCATGTTTTCTTTAATGTGGATAAAAAACCGGATAAGGTTCAGTTTGTTTGTATTTATATACACTCCTACTAACTGAACTTTGATTCTTAATTAAAGGACTACTAGGTCATTACATTAACCACAATGTTTATTCACGCTCCTAGGCTCCATTGATCCATTTGAACTTTCATTTTCCATGCCTATATGAGTTACATGGAATCTTGTATAAGCAAGAGATTGCAGGTATGCTGAATGCCATTGAGGAATCAGTTTCTTTTATACAAGCTTTGGAACTTCACATCAAAAAATATCATGATTCAGCCTTAAGCTGAACACTATGTATATTTGATTGTTGGTTATCTGTCAAAAAACTGGATAATACAAGTGAATTTTGATGTAAATCTAACTGGTGACGGAAATAGTAGCAAAATATGAGTAAAAGTAGATGGTGGAGGACTAGATTATCTGAATCGTAATCAATGAGAAGGGACACAAGCTTCTGTGTCAAAACCTTTTAGCATGAGGGGTGTCTGAGTCTATGAAGTTTCTAGTTGATCGAGTTGGATATCTTCTTGCATTACTTTTCTAGATTTGTGCAGCATTAATTTCTTATTTGTTAAATATGGCTTGCCCATGTCTAGGCTCCAAAGGGACCCAAAAAAATTTGGCATGCCAGTGATCACGCCAAACGTAATTGAGATATGAGAAAGTAACAGATCTTTGCGGTGAATCATTTCTCTAACTTCTTGGAACCTACTTATTTAGAGTTAGGATGGAGTAGCTCTGCCTTTACCGGAGTCCAAAAAGATGAAGTGCTTCAGCAAAGAGTTTTAAAATGTTGAATTTTTCAACCATAGCATTCAATCATTATACAGAAGTTAATTCACAATGACGTGTTTGTAGCATGCCTTGTTACATCGGGCACTAGAATAGCTGTATATTTGGTGCCAGTGTTATTTGATTGAGAACTTTTACCACTTTGTGCATGGATGTTTTCATAGGTATATTTTCATTAGATGCTTTTCTTTAAATGCACATGTTAACTTTATACGAGAATCCACCTACCAGAATATTTTTTCTGTTTAGGTTGATGTTTCCACTAAAGAAGGCAGGGCTTGGGTCAGGAATCCCGACCTGAAATCACACTGGGCTGAGCCCAGGACGAGCTCCAACACAATCTGATAGATTTTATTAGTGCATGATATATGTCTTCTAGAATATGCATATTGACTTGTCCTTACCACTATGCTTATTAAATGATGTTTAATCTGTGTCAGTAGATTCAGTAGGCATTAGAATATAGACTATAATAGCTTACGAGTCAGCTTGTACTTCGTCAAGAATTATACCTTCATTAGAGAGGTCAGGTTGCACTAGTGTTGACCCACAGCCAAGTCTATGTAATCGGAGTTGCAGTTCTACTCTTCATCCACCAGAATGATTAATACACCCTCACACAAATCACAAATCTTATAGATGCCAGTTGACATTCGGTCCTAAAAAAATATTTCATCTTTCCATGAAACTTTCTACATTTATAATTCTGCTCCGTAGCCAGCCCATTCTGAGGGTCAAAGTTAGACTGTGATCGTCATCATATACTGTTAGTATTGTTTTTCATGTGCATAGTGCTCATGCTGCTCTGCTAGAGAAAACATTTTGATGCCTTGACCATAAATGCTAACAAATTTCAGTTGCCTTTTTCTTTCATTTCTATTTTCCTTTTATATATATATGATATGCAATATAACTTAATTTGCTTCGTGTTGATTTGTGTTGATAGAATCAAGAGTAGAGACAACAGGGACAAGAGAGTGCAACTGCTGCAACAGTATGCACATACTCATTTCCCTTCAGTGAAGTACATGGAATATGCTGTTCAAGTTGAGACCTACACTCTATCAAAAGCAAATAACTTGGTTCTAAATGTCGACGGTGCAATTGGATCTCTCTTCTTGGATCTCCTATCTGGTAGCGGAATGTTCAGCAAGCAAGAGATCGATGAGATTGTTGGAATCGGATATTTGAACGGTCTCTTTGTGCTCGCACGTTCTATTGGACTGATAGGGTGAGTAAAAAGACAATTCTTATTATTATCATTTATTTGTTGTGCCTGGCTTGAGCTGCATACTGCTTTTCCAGTTTTATACAGTCCACAGAACTCGCTGAACCACAATCTGGTCCAGGCAGTTTCTGACATTCCAAGGACCTGGACCCTGTACAAATACTAAAAAACTCTCTATTTTTAACCACTCTAAAAAAAGGACATTTTTCTGACATTCTAAGGGTCTTGTTACTGCAGTTTCTAAAAAATAAGGAGACCTAAATGTAAAAATAGAGATTTCACATTAGTAATATATACGGAGGTTAAAAAATTTTAGTTCGATTTTTGGAACCTTGTGCTATCGCACAACTTGTACATGCTCAGAAATGGCCCTGATCTAGTCACTTAAGTCCTTATATCACGGATCAGGCTTTCCGATTATGTCGATGGATCTCTTTTGGGTCCATACTGAATCCGACTGTGTTAACTTGGTTCAGGGTTATTTGTAGTTTGCAATTCTCACATTTGGGCTGAAGTTAGAACAAGGTGAAATGCTCTTGAGGCATCTTTATGCTACCAAATGACCCTCCCTTATGTGTCCCCCACAGTAGAAAGGAAAAAAAAATCGTGAACACTGCCTAAAAGTTAGGATGGCCAAAGACTCTTGAAATTCCTCACTAATACAGTGTTGAGCATCATCACCATCCAAGCGTTCTCCCGCTAGAGTGGGATTGGGTGAGAGCACGAAAAAGAAGTTTCGCAAAAGAATTCACAAAAGTTCTATGACCTGTTCAACCTAACGTCAGTTAGTTTCTTAGCAAGTAGCTGAGAAATATAGGACACTGCCATAAAAACTACAAGGCCAATTGGGGTGCCCGTAGTTTCTATTTTCTGATTGCTTGACATTTATTCCGAAAAAGAAAAAAAATTATATCGTTATTTTTTTGAGAGGAAGGCCAATTTCAAATTCAATATGATATCTTCTTGCAGGCATACTTTTGATCAGAAGAGGTTGAAGCAGCCACTCTATCGCCATCCTTGGGAAGACGTTCTATACACGAAGTGATATGATTATTTGAATCCAGGCTATTTTATAATCTGAACGATTGTCGAATAATTGTTATGGTTGTTCCATTCATCCAGCGATTCGGATAGTGTAACTTAATGTCCTCAATTCTTTGAATGTAAGATGTAACTGTTGTTGTGCTCCAATTTTTCCCTTCATTTTGTGAGCCATTTCTTGTCAGGATCTGAAGTTCTGAACAACTATTTAGTTCTTGGTAATATTGAGACCACTGCCTTTGTCGAACATTTTCCAATCTTGTGTGATCCATCCAAAGTTGCGAGAAAGCCCACTTCTGTATCATGTGGGCTTGTGGGTTGCATGAAATTTTCATCTGCAAGTAGAGTTGCAGAAACTAATGTTGCTATTTGACAAGTAATATACGAGAATTGGCGATGATGAGCCTGGCATGTGCGATGCGGGACATCCACAACGTCGTAGGACTGACAAAAAAATGGCCACGATCTGAGCTGGCGTGGGACAGAATGAGGCGTCCGTGCATGAAAACTCAACGGCTATGGCGTCATGCGGACGGTCGAGGACCATCACCATTCTACCACGGGTATAAACGACGGCCGACCACGCGGCCCGTCGTGCGGCGCCGTATAGACGTCGAGAAGACGTCGTGCACATAGAACGGGTGGCTGTGCGGCATCAGTTGTCGTATGCATCGTGAAGACGTCGTGGGCGAAGCAAGGCGTTGAGTTGTCGGCCATTCCGTGGGGATCTGGAGCATGCGGAGTGCGCGAGACGTGTGTGTGGAAAGATGATGTAAAAGTCAGTGCGGACAAGATCCGTACGAAAAGTCCGAAATGACATGACGATCGGCTAAAAATTATCTGCAGGAAGAAGAAAAAAAAAAAGGTGTTAGGTAGTTGGAACTGATGAAATCCTTATGATTTTTTAAAGGACTATTTGGTTGACTGAATTTTCGAATACAGTAAGTGGGAAAGATCAAAAAGCTAAGCTATAAAGGAGAGGGTTGGCTCAAAAAGTCTGAAGGAGAAGCATTTCTTCACTCTTGGGCCTTTTGGCTGTGTTGTAGTAAGGGGAACATACCAGTAAGGCTACAATTCTATGCAGTAGCCTACAAAATGATAAGAAATTTCAAATAATAACAAGTAGATATTTTATGTCCTCTTATCTATACTAGTATATAAATGCAAAAGTTCAGCTTCCTAAAACTTTTTTTTCCGATATACTCTTATTTACTAATTAAAATTATTAATTAAAGTTAATAAGGACATCAAGATAAATACGGAAGCTGTTATTAGATATTCATAAATATGTCCTTTGATATTTCTATATTGTACGTAAGTATAAAATGAAATAATATTATTAAAATAATAATATGTTTAGAATAATTGATACAATTTTTTAATCTTAGTCTTTCTGAACAGTCTTAATAAATATTAGAATAATAATAATTTTTTTTAATATGCATTTATCTAGTTTAAATATGAAGATTATTCGGACATAGGCCTCGTTTGGTTCGCGGAATGGAAGGGAAAGAAAATCAATTCCTTGTCATTTTCTTTCCTTTGGGAAACTTTAATTTCTATTAATTTTTCTTTCCGATGTTTGGCAATGCCAAGGAATTTGGAAAGGAAAGTGAATACTTCAATGTAGGAAAGTGATTCCTTCCTTGGATGGATGAAATCACTTTTTCCCCTAATTTTCCTTCCATTGGGAATCACTTTCCTTTTCTCCTCAATTACTTGGACACCCAAACATAGAAAAGTAATCACTTTCCTTTTCCAACCGGGAGATTCCGCGAACCAAACAAGGCCATATAGGAAAATTTCATCGCGAACCACTCATTAGACTACCACTTATGTATATTATTCTATACGTTATAGTCCCATACAGGGTTAGTGTATAATATCATTATCTCTTGGTCATGTAATTCGACATGATTGGTCTTAAGAGCGACATTTTACTCGATCGATGTCTTATGACAAATTTGGTGATATATCATGGCTCACCTCAGGGCTAGTTCAGAATAAGTCAAACAAGACTTTGGATTTTGACAACCCCCACCTTGAGTATTTGTAATAGGAGTCGATCGGGAGGTAAGCTGTAAGGGCCAACTTGGGCTAACTTCTAAAAGAAAGAAAAAAGAAAAAAAATGATACGAAAAAAAAAAAAAAAAAAAAATTTAGGATGGGTCCAACCGACTCCCACTACTAGCCTGGATCCGTTCCTGATTTCTTGGTTCAACGTGACTCTACAAGAGATCGGCCTACGATAAAAGTTAAGGTAAAATAAAAATTAGTTTCATATAGAACAATCCAACCCCTAGCCGGCCGTGCCCACTTGTTCGTCGGACGAGAATCGGCATAACTGCAAACCCTTTTTTATCCTAATTTTAATACATTTCGGATATTTTTTAGGGTTTTTCTTCTTCTTTCCTCTCCCAATTGATTTTGAATTTAAGAGTCGGCTCCACCTACTTAAAAGAGTCGGTCGTTAAAATAAAATTAGAGATTTTTAGACTTGTCTCCTACTTTGTTTATCATATTTTACGGTACATTACACTTTTTTTGCTAAAATGTACACTCCTTCCCCCCCCCCCCCCCCCCCCCCCCCCCCTCCCCCTCCTCTCAACTTTGGACGGAATTCGTCAAGAATATTTTTTTGGGACCAAAATGTCCCGTCTCCTTTCCCTTTCCTCTTTTCGCTCCCCGGCCGCCACCGCCACCGCTCCCCACCCCCCACCCCCCCCCCACCCCCCCCCCCCCCCCCCCTCCCCGCTACCGCCCCCTCCTCCTCCTCTGGCGGCAGCAACAACGGCGGAGGCATGGAGGGGGGAGCGCACGACGAGAAGAGGGGAGGGGAGCGGGAAAGGGGGCGGGGGCTGCGGGAGGGAGGAGGAGAGGGGGGAGGAAAGAGGAAGAATAAAATGTGAGGGACATTTTGGTCCAAAAAAATTGATCAAAGTCAATTTCTGACGAATTTCGTCCAAATTAGGAGAGACCGTACATTTTTGTAAAACAGTAGGATGCACCATGAAATATGATAAACAAAGTGGGAGATGAGTAAAAAAAAAAAAATCATAAAATTATTATAATAATACTACAATCTGTCCAACGGTGATTGGGGCCATACATCCGACCGGCCCACGTGCTGTCCGCGTGGGCCGGGCCATGAGGGGGCGGAGTCCAGCCGACGTGACGCGGCGCCAAAGGCGAATCAGAGGGAACGGTGTGACAGTCGCTAGATGGGTACTTCGTGCTTTGTTTGGGTTCATCCTCATCTTGGGTTTTTGTAACTGGTGGGCCAGAGCCCACGTGCTTGCAAGCTCTTGCAAGCAATGGACGGTCGTGATGTCTTCTTCCAGACTTTGGATCTTCTCTTTTGTGTTGTCGGATTCCATTCTTGGGAATATTCCGGATTATAACATCCATGTCGCATATTTTGGATAAAAATATTCCTCTACGATCCATAAAGAATTACTTTACTCTCTATTATATTTCGCCAAAAGGTTTGAGTCCAATCATTTGCTACTTTATTGGTAGAGCAATGCTATTATTTTCTCCAAAATATTTTTTCAAACTACTCTTTCTTATGTGATAAACTAATATGGCATCTGATATACAGTTGATATAAAAAAATTTAACCAAAAAAATAATCACCAAAATTTCGTAATACAAATATTAATATTAATATTAATATTAACTCTAATTTAATTTTAATCTTTAATATTAATGTTAATTTTAGCTTAATATTAATTTTAATAGTAATATTAAATTTAATGTTTATTTTAATTTAAATTTAAAGTTTATCTTGTTATTTGTTATGCCAGATAACATGTAAGCTGCCATATAGGCTGCCACATAAGAAAAAAATACTTTTGGCAATTTAGTAAACGGAAAAAATTTAGGACGATAAAAGTACGAGTATAAATCGGCTCAGTGCAAATAAAATACGTTCAAAAATTTGGTCAAATATTCGAAAAATAAAAATATTGAGATTAGAAACTTCACATTCTTAAATATGTTGTCAAATTTTGTTAATTAAACAAGTTTTCAGTATATTTTTTTGTCAAATTTTTTAATAATTTATACAGAACACGTTTAAAATTTTGTATGCTTAAAATTTACATACTGATTTAGATCTGTCAAAAGTATGCAAGTATTATACATTTATGAAAGATACAATATTTTTTTTTTATATAAATGAGTTTTATTCGAGTGATTGCTAACAAGGATCGGTGAGTGTACGGTCAACAGGAATATCCTTTTCTCATCTTGGTCAATAGATATCCACCGGAGAACATAGATAATCTAATCTTCAAATTTGTCTTTATTTAAGCTTTGTTTTTATTAGGCACGAATACAAGTTTGGAATAAGCATGTTGAACTTGAAACTCGTGTTCATGGTTTATTGATCTCACGAGAAGCTTGTGAGCTGCTCCAGAGGTTTTGGACTTTACATAGGCAGAGGTTAAGAGCATATTAGAAATTTTGAATCGCTAAAATACTCTTTAAAATTGGTTAGGGAGCAACATAAACTATAGTATAAAAATTAAAAATTAAAATAAACTATCTATAACAAATTACAATAAAAAACATATAGGACTAATTAGAATTTAGATCTTGATTTGATAGAGGTTTAGAATTTAAACCATCATATGTCTAATTGAAGAGTTTAAGTCTTGGAATTTGTTTTTTTTTTTTTTTTTCCATTATATCCTACCTAACTTATATATGAATAATTTGTTATGAGAATTCAGTCTAAACTTTTCAATTGAACATATTATGGTTTGAACACTAAAATGATTTGAAATTCAGGGTCTAAACACTAATTAGTTCAAAATTATAATAAGATATCTATAACAAATTACAATAAAAAATTCAATTCATATTTAAAATAATTTAATTAATATTATTATTTTCTAATATTATTATAGATTTTTTGGGGGGTATGTGCAAATGTAGGTGAATGTGGCTAGTAATATAAAAATATTAGTATAATATCTTAATTTGTCATGGAGCTGACAAACGTCTATGCAAATTAACCAGATTTGGGTTATTCGGGTAAAAGAAGTGAACCCAACAAAGTTAGAAAGTCAATTGCTAAAGGCACTACAAAATTTATTTAAAATAGTCTAAATTTTGATACTAGTCCAATTTGAAAAAAAATTTACTCAGACTAGTCCAAAATTTATTACGACTGCTCACCCTCCCCCCCCCCCCTCCAACCCAATCTGGTCTCCTCCTCCGTCATCTCCATCCTCTCCGCTCACGTCAAACACCTCCTCTCCTTTCACAACCACCTCTGCCTCGTTCCCACCACCGTCGACAATATCATCGGCGGCGGCGACGATGTCCAAGCCGTTGTCTTCAACCTTCATGATGGGATCGACAACGTCTACTGTCTCGCCTTCGCAGTCACTATGTGCTGAGATCGATGACGTCGACCCCCACGTTGCCGTCTCCAACCTCTCCCTCCGCATCCATCTCCGACCCCTTCTCCTCCTCCTCCTCCTCCTCCTCCCTCTTCTCCTTCACCTTTGTCGCAGTCGTGTTTTTCGTAATTTCGTCCGCAAGAACAGTCCTCATCATCGTCGAGAACTATCAAAAAATTTAACAATCCTAAAATAATTAGACTGTCTCGAATAATTTTTTTTTAATAATAAACTTGTAATTAAAAAAAAAAAGGAACTGTTCTAAGCAAGTTTTATAGTGCCCTTAGCAGTTGCCAACTTGATCTGTCAAACATGTTAAAAACAAACAAAGAAACCGGCACACTCCCAGGGTCCACAGCAAACTCTTCCGTCGACGGAGGCTCACTCTACATCTCCCCTCCCTTCCTCACAACCCAATCCAATCAATCAAACCAACCCCAGTTCGAAACACACACACTAGAACAAAAAAAATGGCTTCCTCCAGCACTAGCAGAGGCGGAGGCGGAGGCGGAGGCGGAGGCGGAGGCTCCCAGTCCCAGCAGCAGCAGCGGCAACACCACTCCGTGTCCTCCATCGCGTCCACCAGCAGCAGCAAAGCCATCGCGCAGTACACGACCGACGCGCGCCTCCACGTCGTCTTCGAGCAGTCCGCCCACTCCGGCGGCGTCTTCGACTACTCCCGCTCCCTCCTCAACCACCACAGCGCTCGCTCCCAATACCCCAACGCCAACGCCGACGCTTCCGCCGCGAGCAGCGAGCAGCAGCAGCAGCAGATCACCGCCTACCTCTCCCGCATCCAGCGCGGCGGCCACATCCAGCCCTTCGGCTGCACCCTCGCCTTCCGCGACACCCCCGACTTCCGCCTCCTCGCCTTCTCCCTCAACGCCCCGGACCTCCTCGACCTCCTCCCCCCAAACTCCGAGTCCGTCGTCCCCAACGCCGCCAACGCCAGCAACAGCAGCAACAATCCTCCTCCTCCTCCGCTCTCCTTCGGCACCGACGTCCGCTCCCTCTTCACCCCCTCCTCCTCCGCCCTCCTCGAGCGCGCCGCCTCCGCCCGCGACATCGCCCTCTTCAACCCCATCTTCGTCCACTCCCGCGCCCCCTCCCGCCGCCCCTTCTACGCCATCATGCACCGCGTCGACGTCGGCGTCGTCGTCGACCTCGAGCCCGCCCGCTCCGAGGACCCCGCCCTCTCCATCGCCGGCGCCGTCCAGTCCCAGAAGCTCGCCGTCCGCGCCATCTCCCGCCTCCAGGCCCTCCCCGGCGGCGACGTCTCCCTCCTCTGCGCCGCCGTCGTCTCCCACGTCCGCGACCTCACCGGCTACGACCGCGTCATGGTCTACCGCTTCCACGAGGACGAGCACGGCGAGGTCGTCGCCGAGAGCCGCCGCGACGGCCTCGAGCCCTACCTCGGCCTCCACTACCCCGCCACCGACATCCCCCAGGCCTCCCGCTTCCTCTTCAAGCAGAACCGCGTCCGCATGATCGCCGACTGCCGCGCCCCCTCCGTCCGCGTCGTCCAGGACGACGCCCTCCCCCAGCCCCTCTGCCTCGTCGGCTCCACCCTCCGCGCCCCGCACGCCTGCCACGCGCAGTACATGGCCAACATGGGCTCCACCGCCTCCCTAGCCATGGCCGTCATCATCAACGGCCCCGACTCCTCCTCCTCCTCGAGGAGCCCCATGAAGCTATGGGGCCTCGTCGTCTGCCACCACACCTCCCCAAGGACCATTCCCTTCCCGCTCCGCTACGCCTGCGAGTTCCTCATGCAGGCGTTCGGCCTCCAGCTCAACATGGAGCTCCAGCTCGCCTCCCAGTTGAACGAGAAGCATATATTGAGAACCCAGACCCTTCTATGCGATATGCTGCTCAGAGACTCGCCCACCGGAATGGTCACCCAGAGCCCCAGCATCATGGACCTGGTGAAGTGCGACGGAGCCGCATTGTTCTACCGGGGCAAGTACTACCCCCTCGGGGTCACCCCGACCGAAGACCAGATCAAGGACATTGTCGGCTGGCTCTCGGCGTGCCACGGTGACTCGACGGGGCTGAGCACGGACAGCCTCGCCGACGCCGGGTACCCCGGCGCCGCATCCCTCGGGGACGCGGTCTGCGGGATGGCGGTCGCCTACATCACCCCCAACGACTTCCTGTTCTGGTTCCGGTCGCACACCGCGAAGGAGATCAAGTGGGGAGGCGCGAAGCATCACCCGGACGACAAGGACGACGGGCAGCGGATGCAGCCGAGGTCCTCGTTCAAGGCGTTCCTCGAGGTGGTCAAGAGCAGGAGCCGGCCGTGGGAGAATGCGGAGATGGACGCGATACACTCGTTGCAGATGATTCTCCGTGACTCGTTCAGGAAGGCGGCGGCGGCGGGGGAGGGGGCCAGCAATTCCAAGGCACTGGTCAGCGGGCAGTTTGGGGAGATGGGGCTGCAGGGGATTGAAGAGCTCAGCTCGGTTGCGAGGGAGATGGTCAGGCTTATCGAAACGGCGACGGCGCCTATCTTTGCTGTAGATTCGGATGGGAAGATAAATGGTTGGAATGCTAAGATTGCAGAATCGACGGGGCTCTCGGTCAGTGAAGCCATGGGCAAATCGTTGGTGAGGGATCTTGTATTTGAGGAGTCGAGAGACGTTGTTGATGAGCTTCTCCAACGAGCCTTGAGAGGTATTTTATACTTAATTCTTTGGATTGATGGTTGTATTCATTTTGTAGGTAATGTAGCAAACTAAGATTAGCCTAGTGCAGGCGAAGAAGATAAGAATATGGAGATCAAGCTGAAAACGTTTGGCTCACAGCAAACTAAGAAAGCAGTTTTCATTGTGGTTAATGCTTGTTCTAGTAGGGATTACACGAGCAATATCATCGGTGTCTGCTTCATCGGCCAAGATGTTACTGAACAGAAGGTGGTCATGGATAAGTTTGTTAACATACAAGGTGATTATAAGGCCATTGTGCATAGCCCTAACCTTTTGATTCCTCCCATCTTTGCTTCGGACGAGAACACCTGCTGCTCGGAGTGGAATACTGCAATGGAGAAGCTTACAGGATGGCCAAGATCGGACATGGTTGGAAAGCTTTTGGTAGGAGAGGTTTTTGGTGGTTGCTGCCGACTCAAGGGCCCAGACGCGCTCACAAAGTTCATGATCATCCTCCACAATGCAATAGGGGGTAAGGAGACTGAAAAGTTTCCTTTCGCATTCTTTGACAAGAATGGCAAATTTGTGAAGGCATTGTTGACAGCAAACCCGAGAAGTAAGTTGGACGGGGAGAGAACGGGAGCATTTTGTTTCTTGCATATAGCTAGCCCTGAATTGCAACAGGCTCTTGAAATCCAGAGGCAGGAGGAGAAGAAATGCTTTGCCAGAATGAAAGAGTTGGCTTACATTTGTCAAGAGATTAAAAGCCCTCTCAACGGTATCCGATTTACTAACTCATTGTTGGAAAGGACACAGTTAACTAATGATCAGAAGCAGTTTCTTGAGACCTGTGCTTCTTGTGAGAAGCAAATGCTGAAGATTGTAATGGATGCTGGTCTGGAAGGTATTGAGAATGGGTAAGTTTGCCTTTTATTCAATATATTTATTTATTTAAGGATAACTTTATTACAAATTAGCTACGTAGAGATCGTTTTGAGACTAGCATATTCTCCATTACCATTTCTTCAATTTCCGTTGGTTGTCTTTAATTTTAGTTTTTGTGTAAATAAAAGTATCATAATGCAAATCAAACTGTCATTCCCCCTATTATAATCTACCGTTATTCAAAAAGATAAATAACCATTTTTAGATGATTTTAGTCATGTAACAATTTGTGTGTTTTGCTGACCACAACCCAAATTAGTGTTTTTATACATGAAATCGTTAGCGGTAAATGGTTTTCTATAGCTGAAATATATGCACGATGAGTAATAATGCAAGTCAATTACAAATTTAACAAAGCAGAGAACAGGAGATGGACAAAGGTCAAACCCCAATTGTAACTAGCCCCAAGACCTTTCCTCGAGATTTCCAATTATATGCCTCTTTGAGGGCGGAGAACCAAACTATTGCAACCGATTACTCAAATCAATTACTCATATAGTCTTGTATGGGTGTAATCCAACTGTTTACATGTCCAAGTTTTGATCCGGATATGTGCCAACTCTTAGCTTATCTCAGTCAGAGGCTGCCTTCAACTCTCGGAAAATATAAGTGATCTTTCAATTGAAGATTAAAAATCTGATTAGCGGAACCCCCAAAATCATGTTCATGGATCCGGAGATATCGTGAGGTGTTCTGAGAAATCTTTTGGGCTAACAATGTATTTGTCCCATCATGATTTCTTTATTTATGTAAGTCCAAAATCTTCATTCTTGCTTATTGCTTTTTTTTAAAGATAAATGTTAGTCGACCAAAGCAATGTACATAGTAACAAGAATGATGAGATTAGTCCATACTAGGATTATGTCAAATTTAAGTATCAAGTTATTAACAACGTAGTGATTGCATTACCATTATTGTACCTGATTTCTATTTACCTTCATTCGTACTGAGTCATCATCACATTTAAACTGCCAACATATCACAATTCACTGCTTTGATCCACTTGGCTGTACCCCCGTGCACTAATTTCAGTTATGTACGATCAGATCCTTATTGAACCCTCCCTATGACCGCTATCAAAAATAAGTCTGATAGTAATGTATGCAGTTTAACTACATATATATATCTCGCCTACCATGCATCGTAACTGATTTGCTCCTGGTAGCAGGTCTTTCGTACTTGAAAAGGGTGAATTTCTTCTTGAAAGTGTTATAAATGCTGTTGTTAGCCAAGCGATGATTCTGTTGAGAGAGAGAAGTTTACAACTGATTCGAGATATTCCCGAGGAAGTAAAAGTGATATACGTATATGGTGATCAAGTTAGAATTCAACAAGTCTTGGCTGATTTTTTACTTAACATGGTGAGGTGTGCTCCATCTCCGGACGGTTGGGTAGAGATCCAGGTTAAACCAACTCTGAAGCAGAATTCTGGTGGAACAGAAATGATTCTTCTCCAATTCAGGTCTGTTTATACTATCCCTTCTCTGAAAGGACTAGTCCAGATTATAAATATATGTATTGCTTTCAGTAACTGCAGGATAAAATACAATTTTTTTACTATTTTATATCGTCACAGCACCGTGTACATATGATACCATGGTCTTTTTCCTGTATAATCTTTTTGTACAACTGTTTTGTACATTGAAGTCATAGATCTATTAACGTTACATGTGTGATATTTATGATAAAGCACCATAATCAGGAAACATTGCTAGGAATTAGTTAAACCGACAGGCAGTAGTCCATAAAGCATGAAAGATCCGGAAGGCCCTGAACGATTTAGGATGTGGGAAAATAAGAAGATATAAACTTTCTAGGGCATACTATTTGCAATAATGAATGTAAATTCATAAATAGAAAACTTCTGAAATCAGGCCTTTTATGTGTACCCATGTCATACAAGATAAGTAGCTTTTGAAGCGCTTAATAATAGGACGGAGTTTTATAGCAGGCTTGTGTATTTATATCCTTTCCTCTGATAGATGCTGTTGAATTATTCTTATTCATCACTGAAATGCTCCCAGAACGCTTGTATAAAAGGAAATAAAGCAAAAAAGAGGGCAGTAAGAGTGAATGAGCCACATGTTTTTCTCCGCTTTTAGTAAATGTGTTACTTTTGACTGGAATACTATACGTTTTAGTTGGCATATACAACTACAAGTAGAATAGTAAATGTTTTGTGTGGATTCCAAATATGATGATCTGTTTGTTTAACTAAACCCATACATGCTGATCCATTCCTGTAAATTTGGTGCCATTAAACTTGAACTTTACTAGACCAAGGTAGGACGATATTGTCATTTTGCCTCCTTTATATACTGGGAACTTGATCCTTTAGATAACTAACGAGTTTCCAACCATTAGTTCCCAATCATGAAAATACTTATTGGTCTCTTAATCTTCTTCAGTATAGATTCCAACGTTAATTATGAAGTAGACGTCGACAGTAATATAGACAAACTACCATGACCACCTTTTAGGATAAACTTTCTTTCTTATGTGCCCGTATAGTCGTGCGTCCAATGTGTCGGACAATAAGTTTACAAAGACCACCTGATAGATTAAATTAAACTACGTATGAGCAGCAACTGAATGACTTCCACGACATAGCACTAGTATATCATCTTAAATTTCAATGGTCGTGTTAACTAGAATTGATTTTTTTTTTTTGGCAGTATTGTTTGCCCAGGGGAGGGCCTCCCGTCTGAGCTGGTCCAAGATATGTTTCACAACTCTCGCTGGGCAACCGAAGAAGGCCTTGGTCTGAGCCTGTGCAGGAGAATACTAAAACTGATGGACGGGGACGTCCAATATATCAGGGTGTCAGAGAGATCTTACTTTCTCATCACAATAGAACTCCCATCTCGGAGAGGTGAAAGTAGAGGGAGTTGAACTACTCAACCACGTATCCTGCTCACCAAACTGACTCTTATACCAATGCCTCGGCCAGATTTGCTTCAGTGCTGGACCAAAAGGCTTCATGCGGATAAACTAGCCCCAGACGCCGCAGGACCACCCCCGAATAAATAGACGAGCGATGCCCCATTGATGGTGGGAAATCCATTTTCGAAAATTCCAGTCATAAGTTAGTCGTCCTCGGTAATTCCACCATCTGTATCTTGATGAGCTCATTTCGGTTTCCTTTGTTTTCCGCAAGATCTTGTATATGCTGTTACATATTGAACCCATACGAGTTCTCACATGGGAGTCGACACACTTGTCATGCTTAGTTAAGATGCTATCCATGTACCTTGTAATGCAGATAATATGTTTGATCAGAGCCAGATTTTCGAAAGATGCTTTGGTTCATAAAAATGTTGAGATGGTCCAAGAAAATATACCCATTCTGATTCTGATAAGAGTGTGGTGCTGCTTTATGTTGGCATGCACGATTATTCTGCTGTTTGACTGTACATTTGTGTGGCTACAACGATGGATGTCTCTGCTTGCAAGACGCTCTCTTTTTAGTGGTTGCTGCGCATAGTTATCCTATGGATTCAACTTCTCATATCATTTGCTTGGTTTTGTTGGAGGCGAACTCCTGTTGGGAGTGCCAGTTTTTGTCACATCTTTGTTAATTTCAACAATGGCTGTACAGTGTTCACAAGAGTCTACTTGCTGCTTGTTTGTTTCGTGGCAGTAAATGCTACTGGAAAAAGCAACAGAACAGGTATCTGAGTCTGGTGATGCCAAGGTGTTAACTTGGGCTCATTAAAATGTTGCGTCCCCCCTTCCCATATATTTTGCATGCCAAGCTTATAAGCTGCTCTCAATTTTCACACACACACGTTCACACCTCTCATGCGTTCGATCGCGAGACCGTTTTCTCGTTGATCACATGAGCCTTATTTGTTAAATTAAAGTTCTTGGAAAATTAATATTAGCTTAGAAATGGGAATATCTTATGTATTCTTTCATATTTATTTGGCTTTACCATTATGCCTCCTTTGGTTCAAGGAAAGGAATTCTCTGCTCTTTCTATTTCTTTGAAAAAATATTATTTTTATTAATTTTTATTTATGGTGTTTGAAAATGTTCGAAAAAATAGAAGGAAAAGTGAATAATTGGAAGTGGGAAAGTGAATCCACATGGTGAGTGGAGGAACCATTTTCCTCCTGTTTTTCTTTTCCAAATCAATTTTCTTTCGGTTTTTTTTTTTTTTTTTTTGCATCCGAACACATGAAATGAATGTCTTTTTCTTTTCCAGTCCTAATTCTACCAGCCAAACGTGGCCAGGAAATTCCAAACCTTGGACTTAGGCCTCGTTTGGTTCACGGAAAGGAAATGAATTCCCTTGTATTTTCCATGGGAATAGAAAAATATGATTCTTGTTACATTTCCTTTCCGTTATTTGGTAAAACAAGGAAACTATGCAGGAAAGGAAAGCAAAATATAACAATGTTCCAATAATATTTTTACCTTTTAAAATAAAAGTAATATTATGAAAAATAACATTAATGGTAAAATAAGCAATGACACATGGTTACTTTTGTCATAACTTTTGTAATAAATGTTGGGAAAGGAGGAGGGAAAATCAATCTCATGGGTCTTGAGTGGAACCATATTTCCACCAATTTTTCTCCTTGTCATAAAATTGATTTCCAAGTTTGTGGTTACCAAACAAATGAAAGGAACAACTTTCCTTTCTTGGTTCCTTAAATCCGTGAACCAAACGAGGCCTTAAAGTCACGTGCTTAACTTAGGCCTCGTTTGGTTCACGGAATCTCCGGAATGGGAAAGAAAATTGATTACTTTCCTATGTTTGGATGCCAAAGGAATTGAGGAAGAAAGGAAAGTGATTTCCAATGGAAGAAAAATTTAGGAAGAAAGTAATTTCATCCATCCAAGCAAGGAATCACTTTCCCCACATTGAAGTAAAAAAATCAATGGAAAATAAAATTTTCCAAAGAAAAAAAAATGACAAGGAACTGATTTCCTTTCCCTTCCATTCTGCGAACCAAACGAGGCCAGGGAATGTTCTTCCACGGGAAGAAATAGTAATTCAATACAAGAGTAGGTTAATTTTTGGTTGACAAAAAGGGAGGAGGAGATGTTAACTCCATCTATTTATAAAATTTGGAAGACTTCTAAACAAGAAATTAAAAAATTTAACTTCAAACAATGTGGATTTCTGAGACTTGCATTAAAAACACTTCTCAAAATTGACCAACACCAACCAACCAACCTTGGCAGTTTTGGCCCAACGAGTTTGTACTTGTAGCAATTGAAGAACACACAAATGAGCAAACAATGAAACAAGTTGCAGCAATTAATTCTCCAACTCTTTGAATCCAGTGACAGCTACACCTGAGCTAACATTGAAATGTGGACGACGACAACACCAAAGAACATCCGTATCTCCAATCCAAATTAAAAAAGGACACTAAGGAAATTCTCTCATATAATTTACAACACACTATAAAAATTAGGCAGCACGAATACTCTCACTATCATAAAACTGAAGGAGGACCATTTCCTCCTCTCTCTTTTTTAAGAATTATTCTTTTCTGTTCGTTCTTTTTGGCATCCAAATACAAAAAATAATAACCTTTCTTTTCTTTTTCAAAATCCTGATTCCGCGAACCAATCATGGCCAAAGTGAAACCGAAAGTTTGACCTTTTTTGAAAATTTGGAAACTTTTCTCTACTTTCTCACTCCCTTCTCGTCTTGTTATCCAAACATCCCTTACACACTACAAACATACAATCAAATAATAATGAAAGAAACGACAATATATTTATAATTTATGTCACTAAGGCAAATTAGTGATAGATTTGGTGTTGCCGAAGTTGACCATGTCGTTATGACCTATGAGTTGTGAGTTGTTGGTTTGTCGTGATGGGGACTACTTAGCGACAATAGTTTGCGACTCTCTAATGACAACTATAGCGATGTAGTAGCGACAAAATTAGTGACAACTTTTAGTTTATGGTCATAGTCTATAATATGCTTTTTGATACTAATTTATTTAGCCACGGATCATCAACGAAAATTTCGTCGCAATTGTAGTTATTTCTTTGCTAATTCATCACTATTATGTCTAAATGGCTAAAGTTTATAATAGTAATTAGAAACTAATCGATGAAACACACAAACACATATATACAACAATATATGATCCCAAAATTAACTGTAGACTAATGTACAATCATGTTGTCCATATGCAGGAACAAATTCCCAACAACTTTGGCTAATACGTGTCCGTAAATAAACAACCAAAAGAATATAGAAAATATAGAATGAGACAATGATAACAAACACATTCATGCTCCAGGGTCCCGGTCCTCCGGGTGCGCACCATCAAATGCTGGATACGGTAGATCGTCTAGCGCAGCTACAAGATATGGTTATATAAAACAAGAAGGGTTATACCCCAAATAGAAAAATACCACAAGGAGACTCTAAGGTATGCTCAAAAGCAATATACATACAAATTTAAAAAAAAGGCTATAGCATTCAACAGTTTATGAAAATGGTATAGCATGTATGATTCCAACGATTACTGTAAATAGTATAGCATGTATGTTTGGGTCTTGAATTTTTGTAGTTCAAACAAGATAATTTCTATAGGCATTTCACATTTTATTCTATGACAGTTCAGTTCTAGAACTGCCAACTTATTAACAGTTCTAAACTGCCAAAAAAGTTGACAGTCCTAAAGAATTTGAATATTAAGATAAACTGTAGACGAAGTTGATGTTAGGAGGACTGCCGTGTTAGTAAAATGTAGAGTGTCTTTAGAAATTATCTTTAAAAAACTCTCTTTAACATGCTATGGGCTTGGGCTTCGCTCTCAACGTGAAGCACCATAAACTGAGGTTGGTGGGCTAGAGTTGGACTATAGGGTGGGCTAGAGTTGTACTAGCTCATATAAAAGAACAAAAAACAATAGATCATATGGAAAAAAAAAAAAAGGAAAAAATATATTGGTGTGCCAGCCCAGCCCCTATTGGTTACTGATACGAAATGTGCAAAATTAATTTTTCTTTTTAACAAAATTGACCAAATGCACATCCAACAGAAAAAAAAATGGATGGATTGCTTATACATGTTATTACGTGAGTATTTTACTTATGGTTTTGGTCAAGTTACCGAAACAACAAGATAATATTTATTTGTTCACAATAAATAGTGTTAAGCACTTTAAAGTTTTCAAACAATGCTAGATCCATCAACTTAGGATGTTTATTTTTTATACTTTAAAGTGTTCATAATTATATAGTAATGTTTTTTATAAGTGATAAATTGTAAGTTCAAATATTGAGCTTATAATTAATTTACCACTTAGCTTGTAAGTGAAAAAAATGTCATTGTAACGTTAAGCAAATTTAATTACTACAAAACATGTTCAAATAACAGTAATCTCCTTTTTTTTTCTTTTTTTTTAAATTCCACAAAAAACTAATTTAAAACTTGAGAATTTTTGAGTTGCCCTCCCCCCTCTCACTTGTTTTACCATAACTCAAGGTGCACCATACTGAATTACCATAATGCATGAAACCTTCAACGTTTAACGAAAATCGCCAATGACTAATAGTAACTCCTTTGACCTCCCATTTAAGTGGGGTACTCATTGAATATGACAAAAATATCCTCAAATAAGTGAGATGCATCTTGAATTAGGGTAAAATAAGTGGTATGCAACTAATTTTTTTTCTTTTTATTTATGTAGGTCAAAAGTGTTGACTGTTAGTCATTGACGATTTTTGTTCAAATGGGAGGTTTCATACATTATGGTAATTCGGTGGGTTGCACCTTTGAAGGCTTGAATTATGGTAAAATAAGTTGGGGGAAACTCAATATTTCTCTTAAAATTTTTCAAATTATCAAATAAATTTCGGCTTCCAAAATGGACATTTTGCTTAAAATTAACAGTTAAATAATGTCGATGAGGAAAAAAAAATAGGAACAAATTAGTTCGCAAATTATTAATTAAAATTTGATTTTATTGTTTTTTGTAAGTAAACTTTAGATGAAATAGTTGTATGTTGTGTTGAAAAAGTTTTGAGAAAAACATTTTTTCCCCACCAGTGAATATGTATTTAAAATAATTTCATAGTATTCAAGAGCAAAATAGTCAAGTAATCCCTTATGATGCACTTTAAAGTGATAAAAAATTCAACAATTTAAAATGCACTATATAATTATGAATATAAATAATATTATATTAGTACTATATATATATATAGTGTTTAGTGTGTTAAAGTGCTAATATTGTATAATCATGAAAAAAACAGCCCTGGTACTCCATTTCTAACCAACAAACCTTAATACCATATATATTGCATTACATTTCTCCATTTTAACTATACTAGATTGTATGTGTTGTACATGCTTTAACCATTTTTAATTTCTTAATTTTACTCAAAAAGAGCAAAAGGCAAAAAATAATAACAAACATTTATATATATAATTATATAATTATTATAATTATTAAATTTAATGAACAATTTTAATTAGAAAAATTAGGTAAAAAAATTATTTGAAAGAAAATATTTGCGGTGAAGTCATTTTTTATTATTATATAGTATAAATATAGTAGTATAGATTTTTTTTTTTTCTCATAAAAAACCTCTCCCTTTTGAAGGGTTTTAATGCAAACTTCCCAAGTTTATAACCTCACCACTGCCGTCGGATCCCTGCTACAACCGATCAGTGATCAAATACTCGCCTCCGCTTTGGTCTCCCCCCTCCTTCCCTCCACCCATCCATGGGATCCCTCTCCTAAACCCTAAAAAAAAAACCCTAATTCTCGAGAGAGTAAAGCTATAGATCGATGACTCCCCTCCTTCGATCCACCGTCTTCTTCCTCTCCTGCTGCCTCCTCTTCCTCGCCGGCGAGTCGAAGCCGCAGCCCTTCCGTCGGGACCCCGGCCACCCCCATTGGCACCACGGCGCCTTCCACGACGTCCAGGACAGCGTCCGCGCCGACGTCCGCCGCATGCTCCACACCCGCGCCGAGGTCAGTTTTTTCTCCTTCCTTGGCGGCTTATTTTGTATGGATCGGGTTGATACACCGGTGCGGAAATTTAGGGTTTTTTCCCATAGGAATTTGATCCAGTATTGGTTCAGTTTGACACCTTTTCAAGTAAATATGATCGATTAGAGGTTTCACGTTAGTCTGTAATGACATGAAATTTTATGAATTGGGATTTTTTTTTTGAAACAATTAGAATCTCATATGCAATTTGCTTTTGTGGATTCCTAGGATTCACAGAGACAAATATGCTAACATAGGATCAAATTAGTGCGGGCTAGTGCTGTGTGTCCGATATGTGTCCAATATGATGCGGTACAGACACGGCTCTGGGAGTGTCCATTTTCTCCAGGTCAATTCTAACTGGAAAAAAATGATCTTGTTCCGTTTATTTTGACATCTGAATTAATTTCTGACTAGATGTAAATGTGTTCATACCACAATTGATTTTTGGTCTCAAAAGAGAATCATACAATTACATTTTAGTTACTTAACATTTATGCATATGTATTTAGTGAGCCAATCAGAAGATGTAATTGGAGAATTCCGGCTTGGAATTCAACCCTAAGGGCCTGTTTGGCAAATGGAAAGCAAGAGAAAAACTAGAAAAGTGTAGGAAAGGAGAGCTAGTTCCCATTTAGTTGATTGTTTGGTAGTTGGAAACTAGATTAGGAAACTTGTAAGACCCACCACTAAAGTGGAAAGTACTGCCCATTCTAGTTTCCTTTCAAATAGATGGAAACTCGTCGAAAGTCATGGGAAACAATAATGACTTATTTATTTGTACTATTTATTGTTGTAAAGCAAACACCTACTTTGTAATCCGTGTTAATTATTATTTTTATTGTTACCATGTCATTATTAGCTACAACTTTCTATTTTATAATTTCTACCAAACAAATAACATTTTAAGTTGGAAACATACTTTCCTTAGGTTTCTAGAAACATCTAGTGTTCATTCATTTTATTTTGGTATGCTTCCAAAAGAAGTTCTAAATCGGTCCCAAATTCTTTAACAAATATGATAACTTTGACTGGGTAAACTTGACACGTCCATCATTGGTTTCCCCTATAGGATCCAATGCAGAAGTTGAGAGTGATTCATAAGTACACTATTACCTAGTCCATCTCATTTTGATGATTCAGTTGTGAACTTTACAGGGAAGAATGATATCAACAATATTGGCATTGTCTGATGCTAGAAGTGTCCTCAAGTGTCCATGTCCAACATATTAACACGAAATTTGTACTTATGAAGTATGAGGGTAAGTACATTGATCCCATGAGAAATGTACTGGCAGGCCCCTTTGGAACTAGGGAAAGAAACATAGCAGAGACAATGCCTTGGGAGGTCAAATATGGAACATTCAGAGAGAACCTAAACGATGAAGCTGAGCCATACATACAGACAGAGTTCCAAGGGGGATTTACTGAAATTATTGAATTGGGAGGGAAGCATTCTCAAATCTCAAGTTGATAATTTGTTAATTGATATGCTAAATTTATTGAGCTGCCAATTTCAAAGAGAGCAAGAACCTTCGAACTGGCTTCAGCTCTGGTTGTGTGCAAGGTCACTTCGCCTGCAGGTGATCAAATTCCAGAAATACCATTTTTTGTGAGAGAACTGGTAGTACTTTGTCAGGAAAACACCTGAACCTAAGTACTCAACCTAAATTTATATATAAACTGCAAAGTCTTACATCAAAAGAACCAAAATATCTTTTGTGAAAGTCCTTGAACGCAATCAAGCAATTCCTCCTCAATTCCAGCAATGAATTAGTATCCGACAATGTTTATAATCTTCCAGCATGAGAATAATAATTATATACAACAAAAATATACAGATTAATGCGTGTTATACAATGAAAAATGATGATCAAGCTGGGTATTGAGAAAGGATGGATCAGTAACAGAGGAAAACTATGGATGGCTATCACTTGAGGCAGATGTTGGTGCAAATATATCTCCAGTTGACCTCTTTAAATCCTTTAGAATCCTAGTTGGTTCTAATACTCGCATCAAACTCACTAGGAAGCTTATGTTTGGAGTCAAACATCACATGGTAAGTTTTATCAGTTGCATTTAGGACCATTATTGGTGCAATTTGGTCATTTTCGTGAATGGGGTCTATATCAAGGAGCAAATCAGTCCCTTGCCAATCTTCATCTTTGCAATTGCTTCCACCCATTCAAAGTGCCATTATCTCCAAGGATAAAAGTGGTCTGCTGATTTTCAAATGTGACTATGACCTTGAGAAGCTGCTACACGATGAAGACTGGATCTGATGAGCTTTTGATCCTTGTATCAGTATACATCTAGTTCTAAAGAATCTGAACCCCAACGACTACCGCATCGGATTAGCACTGGAACTGGCTGCATTTGCTGGAGATTGGCTATGATATCTTCAAAATTGGTGATCCCCGTGGGTGAAGCCATTGGATGATAGAAATGTTAGAGGAAGGCTGCAGAGTGACACGATTAGCAAAAGGATTGATCACAAGGGATCAGGTGACACCCTACTCTCTTATACCACTTAAAGAGAACATGCAATAGTCTGAAGTGAATTTCTATGCTTTGAGGATCAGAAGTTTTAAGTTATTTTACCTGTTGTGATACCACTAACTGAAGCCCCATTATTTGAAGCAAAATTGCTATGAATCAATTGATTGAATCTAGGATTGCAAGAATTAAGAAACTGACTAAACAAGTAAACTGGAGAAGAATTAAACAAGTTCGTCGAAGTCCCATTTAGGAAAAATCCTAAATCTCAGATAGAGAAGAAATCATGAAACCTGAGTTTTCCCCTCATTTCCAGAAACAAGTTAGCAAATCCAGACGCACACACGAAACTCAATGATGAGAAGAAATCAGCAACAAAGTCAAGTTGGTTTGCGACCAAGATGAAGTCTAAACCTAAAAGGAGACATCTTAATGAAGAAAGATTGAAATGAAGTTTGAGGGTGAGAAAGGATGGATGGGGTCGGGATGTTGGATGAAGGAGGGTTGAGAGGAAGTGGGAACCGAACAAGGAACTGCTCTCAACTGTGAGATACTGATGGAAGAGGAAATATCTTGCATATGTTTTAACTTTTAAGTTGTTTCAATTAAGGCATTGGAAATTAACATGATAGAGTGTTAATCCATTGAAGTAGGTAATTTCACTTTGTCGGCCTTTCTCTTGGTTAAATTTTATTCTATTCGCTTTCTGTTAGCTACCACTTCTATATGTATATATAATCATCATAAAATATATGCCAGATGTTTGCTTGATTTGCTGAGATGGAATTCAGGTTCCTTTCCAAGTTCCTCTTGAAGTTAACATTGTTCTAGTTGGTTTCAATGGCGATGGAGGCTACAGATATACGCTTGATGCACACAAGCTTGAGGATTTTTTGAAGAGTAGTTTCTCAACTCATCGACCTTCATGCCTTGAGACAGGCGAGCCTATCGACATTGAGCATCATATTGTATACAATGCAATACCTGTAAGCTACCTGTTAAAAATTACTATCTAATCTACTTTCTCTTTTTAGCTGTAAGAGATTTTGTATTTTGTGATTGCATGCTGCATCAAGATAGACATACTACTCTACGACAACTACTACTGCTAGCAGTAGTAGTATTATCTTTCTAAGAAGAATCTGATAACATTCATTTACATGGACTTTTTTTATTGATTCAAAAGGTCAAGTTGTTTTATAATAATGATTTAATTTCTCTGGTAACTTTGGGAGTTTTTGTGAATTAGCTTATAAACTGGTTTCATAGACATGGTTCAGTATGAACATGATACATATTTGAAATATGTCACTCTTTAGAAAAAGTTGGATAAGCATACGGCATGGATACAATTATATATATGCATGAAAACCATATATGTAGACATATTTATAATTTATATCTTAATGATATCTATATCTATGATGTTTTGCTAGTAACTTGGTTGTGAAACTGCAAAGAAATGCTATTTTCTCATATCTCAATAATGTTTGGAATGATCACGAGCATGCCGAGTTCATATTCAAATAATCAAGAGGAAATGGAATGAGCTGGATAATTCTGAAACCAGTCTAAATTCAATATTGAAAGGGTGGATTTTGCAGTTCTTATGTGGTGCATTGTATACAAATTACAAACAATTCTTCAATAATCAAGTAAATCAACTTCAAACTATTTGACCCTGTGCTAGATTTGATTGCCCTGTTTTTGTGTTGCTTGTGTACACTATTATCTTCAAAATAACATTCTGAATTGATGGCCATAGGTTCTATTTAAATGAAAACATCTACATAAGACATGCATGTCCTCTTTATTTCTAAGTTTCATTATTGCTTTACAAGGATCTCCAAACAATGGGGACCAATTAGTGATGATCGGCCTGATTAAACAGAACAAGTGCTTGATCCAGAATTTCCAGATAGTCACATAATTATGATAAGTAGCCAACTAATCTGGTTAGTTAGTAAGCAGTCCTTATTGTATGCATGGCAAAATTTCTTAACATAATATTAGCTATATGTTGTTTATTACATTGTGTCGACTAGTGGCTTATGCTTAAGAGTTTACTTTAGCTATATGCTATCTGTAGTGCTGTCAGTAAAGGAGGTCCTAGATGTTTACTTTGTGCCCCCTAGGTAACCAAATATTTCCTTATCGTGTTCCTTTTTAACTTGATTATTGGATGTGATTCCTAATGAAAGGTGCAACCTATGAATGTAGGCTGGCCAACCAGAATTAATAGCTCTTGAAAAGGCGCTGAAGGATGCAATGGTTCCAGCAGGGACTGCAAGAGAGGTAAACACTTATCCTGAACCTTATTCTTGATTATTTTTTTCCTCTTTACAGAAACCATAAATTTTCATATTGTTAAAATAATTCGGTAAGCATCTTTCTGTTCTCAGAGTGAATATGGAAGAGAGTTTCCTCTTTTTGAAGTAGATGCATCTGCGGTGGAATCCACATTCCAAAAATTGTACACTTATATGTTTGATTTAGAAAGTGATGGATATTCAGCAACTGAGATGGAAAGACCTGTACCTACTGCCATATTTATTCTGAATTTTGACAAGGTATACCATATAATATTCTTCCATGTATGATCATGAATTTTCTGGTTGTATTATGCCAATCTGATGAGCCTGTCCTACAGGTTAGAATGGACCCCAGGAATAAAGAAATTGATCTTGAAAATCTAATGTATAGCAAAATTGATACACTTACGGAAGAGCAATTGAGAAAGCAAGAGGGAGAGTACATCTACCGCTATCGTTACAATGGAGGAGGTGCTTCTCAAGTTTGGCTTGGTTCTGGGAGGTATATAATATAATTCCTATTAGTAGTTTAGTTATATGCTTTGTTGTGGTAAAACAAATTATAATTTTTAGTGTTCTTTCGACTTTGACCAAACAAAATGGTACTACTATACCTTACCGCCACAATATATGGACTCTTGCAGCTGAATATCGACATTGTAGACTGTCGAATTTGAAGACATCTTCAACATAGGAAATGTAGCTCTTCATGTCTAGTTTCCAGAAGTTTGGTGTCTCCTTAATATTCCATTGGATAACCAAGAATCGATTCATTAATATGTATCTGTCTGGCCATTTTTTTAAACTCTAGTTTGGTCACTGATTCTGTATGATGAGTCTCTTTTTGGGTATCCTCCTGAATTATAGGAAGACTTGAGTATGCATTTTTTTAGTTAGTTTGGTTTATTGGCTTTTGAAGATGGAACTAGTACCTGCGACCTTCTTTGCAAGGGGAGGGTGGTGTAAAAGAAACTATAATTTAGTCAATCTCCACAATTTTTTTATCTGTAAAATATTGGACTTCTGCTTATTGTAAATGCTATATATTGCCTCAAACAACTTTACCTTAGACTTGGTGTTACCTGGATATCTTTTATAAGAATTGTCTTTCTTTTAGAATTTTGATTAACTTAGTAGCTGTAGCTTTCCAACCTAAAAATATTTAGTTCTATTATTTGGACTTGACCTTATTTATTATACTAATAATTGTGTCTTTTGGTAATAATCACCTACATAGATATCATCTAGATCATGTCATGATCACTTTAGAAGCACCTTATGGGTTTCTTTTTTATTTTGAATCTTGGTGACTGCAATTAGGAGTATACCATCTGCTCCATACAAGTCCAGAACTAGGTTTTAAGTATTGGCCGAAGTTGATAGTGAAACTGCAGAATTTACCAAAACTGACTAATTCAAAACTGCTGAAACCTCCCGAAACTACCAAAACTGATATTGAAACAAGAGCTTTTTAACCTCGATCCTTGGTAGATGGCTTAAGTAATCATTTGGAGCAGGGAGCTGCAGACGTATGATGATGACTTTTGAATCTTATTTATTCTGGATATGACGTATCCGATGATTACTATTGTCTTTGAATGTTGTCTGTAAATTTTTTTATATCAGTTCTCTGTTCCATGCTTTATTTTTATTCATTTAACCTAATACAGGCTGTTTGTAGAAAGATATGTGTCAAAACCGTACATTATTTGGCCCGGATTATTCTAGAGTTCTAGGCCACTCTTTATACTTTTCTGGTGTTTCTTCATTACTATTACTGACTGAAATGCTTATAGTACCACAGGCCAAACCTTGCTTCCAGTCTATTTTTGAATCCACGTGCTCTGATTTATATCCGAAAAACTTAGCTTTTGCTTATAATTATAGCTCTAACACTCTTGATTCGCAGATTTGTTGTTATTGATCTCTCAGCTGGTCCTTGTACGTATGGGAAAATAGAAACTGAAGAAGGAAGCGTTAGCTACAGATCCTTGCCACGGTTATCGAACTTAATCTTCCCAAAAAGAGGTCTTAGTGCTGCTAATGTTGGATCGACGAATAATATATTTATGGGACAGCTTGGAGCTCTGATTTCAACTACAATTGAGCATGTCATTGCTCCAGATATTCGGTACTAGTTTGTAATGTTTATACTATATATGTATCAATAATTGTCCATATCTTTGTGAAGTAGGGTTTTTACATTCTGGTTTGTAACTGCTGAACTATATATATATATATATATATATATATATATATATATATATATATTGATGCTTTACAATATTTCAAGAACATGGCATTTGAGGAATCAAGGCATTAGGCCTATGTTGCACGGACACACCTATGACATGACACATTAAGGACACAGCGACACATGCATGACACATATTTTGGTATGCCATAGTGTATTTTAGAGTGTCCGGATTGTGTCCGACACAACATGGCCCACATTTTTGGGTGTACTTACCTAGCATTGGACAAACAAGGAGGTAAGGTTCTGAAGGTGATCAAGTGTTCCTTAGAAGGAGACCATTGTACCTATTGACGTAGGCATTTTAATAAAATAAGAGCGTAACAACAGCAACAAAGCATTTATCCCAAATTTGTTGGGTCGGCTATTTGAATCCTATTCTTCCATTCAGCTCTGTTAAGGGCCATGTCCTTTGTAACATTAAATAATTTGTATCCTTTACAGCCTCAATTTAAAAATAAAAGAGAGTGTATGCAGAAAAATCTATCAGTTAATGTAGATAGTGAATATAAACATATGTTGTTCGTAGGCATAAAGTATATTATAATCAAGTATCTTACTTTTACTGAAGAAGGAAAATATAAGATGAGGGATGATTGCATTCATTGGAATTTGGAAGTGCTTTGAGATTAAAAATGAGAAAATTGGCTATTATAGTTTGGACATGTGCAAAGGAAACTGAGGCACCAGTTTAGAGTGATAGGATCAGAGTCGAAGCTGCTGCTAGGACTAGAGGAAGACCAAGATAAACTGGGACTAGGCAGTTAGAACTTAGAAGCGAAATGATGGACGCTAATGAAACATAGTAGATGGTCCTTAGTACAGCTGAATGGAGGAACATGCCCTGAAGGTTGTGGATAAAGGCTTTTGTTAGTTTGGAAATGAATATCTATCTAAGAGTTATTACATGCATCTTAGCAATCAAGTTAATGTTCTCACTGTAACTTAACATCGAAATGCTTCAATTAGCATGTCTTGTTTATTCACTTTCAAAGGTATAGTCTTGGAGTTGATGTTGTAGCACAATAGTGGTGTGTATCTTCATTTGCACCTACAATAAAACCTCGATAAATGAATGTTCGATAAATTAATAACCTCTCTTGCTAAGGTCCTAAATTAATAAACTCCCTAAATGCATAAAATAATAATTTTTACAAATTCCTCAAGGGCCCAACAAAATATAAATTAATATTGATGAAGTACATAATATAAAAAATTCACAATATTGAGCAATTTTTTGCTTGACATCGTCTACTTTCTCAATTGAACTCTTTCTCATAATATGCATCTAAAGTTGTCTGCTTTTTCTTTATACCTAAGCCGAACTGAACCTCATCCTTAATTTTTTACAATCCATGCATACCTATGGTACATTTGTTTCATGTTGTAAGAAGTAGTTATTAAAGGTTGCTACTGCTTGAACGACCTCTTTTGGATAAACATTGGTAAAATACAAATGTCATCTGGATCATCATCATGATCATGGGTAGGCGTATTAATTACCCGTTGAATAACCTTTTCATTAGTAGGCGATTCCTTCACTGCATCATTCTCACTAGGATAATTCAAAAGGTGCTCAACATCTATCACATTTCTATAGCGTGCTCAACTCTATAAATTAATAAATATCCATTTATCGATAAATTAGTATTTATTCATTTATCGATAAATCAATAATCCCGCTAAGATAATAAATTCTCTTGGTCCCTAGAGTATTATTTTAGGGGTTTTAGTGTATGTCTAATTTGGTTTAGTTCTTATTATTTACTCCAGATTATGTCATTTACGCACTCATGTGTCTATTCATACCTCTCGTGTGTTTGTAGTACCCTTGAGCCCTGCAAATGTATGTTAGATTTGCTTCTGCAGAATGGATGGTTGGAATGATTCTGACATAACTCTTCACGTCTAATCTTTGTCATCTATTCCCATATTTGCAGAAGTAAAATAGTCTTAGAAGAATTATTGTCGAAGTTAAAAAAGTTAAGAGACTCCAGTTTTAATTGATAAGTACATTCCATTTGTGCTTTAGTTATTAAAAAGGAACCATGCATAGAATAAGATATTTCTTGTGTTGTGGGCCATCTTCGTAGATGGTCCATATTGTTAATCGTGGCAAGCACATGCTTAAAAAGTTTTCTTTACTGAATATATTGTTGTTCATGGATTAATATTTCGTAGTATGCATGTTTCGTAAGTGGTATTACATTAGGGACTGTTTGGTTCGGCAAAGTGCGACGAAGTGAAAGATCCAGAAATCGATACTTTGCGTATGCATTGTTTTGAAGTGCGACGAAGTGGAAAAATCTTTCGTTTGAGTGCTTTGAAGAAGTGGAGGTTAGAAGTGGAAAGTCCTAAAGTTTGGTGTTTGGATGGTTGTTGAAGTGAGTGAAAAAATGCAACTTTTGGAGTTATTATGATTTGGAAAGTGTTAAAGTAGAGAAGAATTGGGAAATCCAACCAAACGCGCGAAGTGGGAATGATGATTTCCTACTTCCGCGCTCCACTTCGGATGAAAAAAAAATTCGATATCAAATTTCCAATTTGTGGAAGACAAGATTTATTGTTCATGCCACTTCACAGTAAATATTATCTGCAAATCCTCCAACCAAACATGTGAAGTGGTCCCAAATCCGGATTTGGGCCACTTCACGTCCCCAAATCCGCGAACCAAACAGCCCCTTACAATGTCAATCTAGGGACAGATGGACCAACATATATATATATATATATATATATATATATATATATATATATATATGTTGGTCCATCTGTCCCTAGATTATATATATATATATATATATATATATATATATATATAGATGTCCTTGATATGCTATAGTTGTGAATTTTCAAGAATAGAGAAAATTTAAACTGCTCTCCAATTTTTATGCTAATTATCATATACAAGTTCAGTATAGAGAGATTCAGAGACAACTACAAAAAACTTCAAAATAAGATTGACTTGCTACTTCACAAGATCCCAGATCTTAATTAGTTGGGGTAAAGTGCAAAAACCTCTCGGTAGATTTTCGACTTTTGCATAAAAAGATCCCATGCTCTTAAAATTCATTAAAGTGTGAAATCTGCTCATTATGCCCCCTTTCTGTTAACTGGTATTGAGTTGCGTATATAATGACCATTTTACCCCTCTCCCACTCTTACCCCCCCCTCTCTCTCTCTCTGGTGGTGCGGGGAGGAGGAGGAGGGGGGCGGGGAGGAGACGCGGGGAGGACTCTCTCCCCCCTCTCTCTCCGGTGGTGCGGGGAGGAGGAGGGGGGGGCGGGGAGGAGGAGGAGGGGGGCGGGGAGGAGACGGAGGGGGGGCTGGCCGGCGGAAGGGGAGAGGGTAGGGAAGGGGGGGGGGCTGGTAGGGAAGGGAGGAGGGTAGTTTAGGGTTTTTTTTTTTTTTTTTTTTAAAACTTCATTAACGGCCATTTCCAACGTCCATCAGACGGTAGGGGCCTTTTTGAGCAAGTCGTATATTGCGGGGGGTCTTTATTTGCTAATTTTGGCTAATAGGTCTTTCTATGCAAAAGGCGAAAATTTAACGAGGTTTTTTTTGTAATTTACCCAATTAGTTGCTTTGCAAATTGTAAGAAATTCATAATGTGTCTCTTACATGAGCAAATGCTATAAATTCTTGTGAAGTCATCCATAAATTCAATTGCTTTGCTGATATTTTACTTTGATCTCAGGTTTGAAACTGTGGACCTGACAACAAGGTTGCTGGTACCTATAATTGTCCTGCAAAATCACAACAGATACAACATTCTTCATGCTGGCAATAATCATAGCATAGATGTTCAAGCCATAGAGAGAGAGGTCTGCTTAATATTTCTTTGTGTTAAATAACAGTTATTATCATACTAATATTTGACAATACATTCCGTACCTTGCTAAAAAACCGATCCTTGTTTACGTACTGTATAACTTTGATTTCCATTTCATATTTCTACTTTGACAGCGTTTCATAAATAAACCTTTGAACATGAATCTAGATAGCCAGCCAGCATAGCACATTACTACCGGATCACAACTTCCTGTAATGGTATCATTTTCTCCTTTGATAGAATTTCTTTGAGAAACTTTGTATCTACACTGCACATCAATGTTTCTGTGCTTAGTGTATTCATCAACAGAAAATCGCTTTAGGACTAAATTTGGTGCTCATATTTCTTGTAGCATTGTAATGCTGTCAATTATTAAGTCTATGCCATTCCGGAACTGGGAAAACAAGATGCTTTAGTATAATTCCATTCATACTCATAGCACTGTAATATTGGGACTCACTAATTCTTGTCATTCAGGAGCTGTAAGATCAAGATATGATGTTGCACATTTGACAATTTCCAAGAACTTTACAATATGAGCATGGCATGGAGTCATGGACACACACATATCTTCCTTTGAGTATTAAACAGTGGTATCACTTATGACCAAAACAGCGGCTTGCAGCATCGAACAGAGGCTTGCAAGTTTTGTTTTTTGAGTTTTCCCGCCTATCTTCCTCCGTTTTCCTGTGGAAAACACGTAACCACGCGTGCTGTACGAAACCAGTTGCAAGTTGGCACCGGTTTAGATCTAGATTCGTGTTTAGGCAGGTCCGACCGCATAGATCCAAAATCTGGCAGAATCATATTGGCATAAACATCCCCAAGCCTTGTCCGTGCAACATAGATCAAGATACTTTAGTAGATATATCCCTCTGAAATATGATACCATCTATTCAATAAAGGAGACAACTACTTACATAATCATGATATTATAAATATTTCCTCTGATATTTGTCTCTATATAAGAGTATTCTTCTTTTGGGTAGGAGGGAAGGCAGCACTCACTTTCCTTTTTTTGCTTTGTTATGAGGTTAATTCCTTGTGTGGCTACAGCTTATGAGGCTGGGTGTGGACCTTGTGGTTGAGTTGTAGGATTATAACAACTGAATCCTAGATTAGAGTTGTAAGATTTCCTTGATAACTTTGTTTGATAAATGTTCGGGTTCAAGTCCTGATATGTTCTTAAGTTTTGTTCTATCATGTATTACTACAATATGCATTTTAGTTGACATTGGAACTAGTAAATGTATTATATTTCATTACCTAGTGGTCCCAGACACATTTAAAGCAATCCATATTTATAAATTAATTGAGGATCTTTAACTAATAGATATACACACACTGTTGATATGAAAGTTAGACTGCTAGGTGCCTGGAAAAGATCGTACTTCCTTACCTTTATCTGGAGGGATGCACTTGATGTTTATCAGAGATCCAGAATTAAAAACTCAATGTGTAGTTCTTAGTCTATATTGTACTTCAACTAGGTGCACTTCGATTAATCAGGAGTCCAATCATGATAGCTCAAATTAAGCCGTTTTAGGGCTCCAATTGGCAGAAACCATACAATAAGGGATATTGCGACGGAGAAGATTGACCTACAGGTTTATTTTATGCAAACGCCTGATGTTGTTGCCAATCCATTAGCCATTACCATTGGATGTTCATTGTCATAACAAGCAATTTTCTTTTCTTGTCCTCATCTTCTTTTATTATTCATTTCTTTTCCTCCATTTTCGTGGTTATCCTGATCTCTGCTCTTTTTCTACTCTGCCTCTGCCCTTCCTCACATACATCCATCCATATTCAATATCTTATCCTTTTTCTACTGTCCTTCTCAGTGGCCTTTCCTCGTCTTTTATTATATGTTAATAAAACAAAACGAAAGCCTAACTGCGTAACTACTAACTAGTTGTCTTAGGGTCTTATGGTTCCTAGCCCGTAGGACGGTCTACTTCTTGAACTTCCCGTTTGGGACCTCCCATTGTTCCTACGAGTAGAAACCTTTGGAAGATTTGGTTCTTTCTACCGATGTTTTAGATTATAGCTAGTTGTATGGATTTAAATCTATTATACACAGCACTTGGCTGTGCTTTCTACTAGGACTATCTGCTGCTTTAAGGAGGTGCCAAGTTGACGGAGTATTGTGTAAATTGTAATTCACAATGTTGATATGATTTACACAACCTAAACAAACTACGAATTACAGAATACAGAAGGTCTGGAAGCTTTTGAAATTGGGCCATAAATGTAGTCAAAGTATCTATCATGCCAAATTGAAACTATTCTTGTAATAAGCTCCTTGTCAACAGGTAGGAGTCCTTGGCTTGGAGTTGGAGTAGCACTACCTAACCCACTCATGATGATGGTTTTTAACCACAGAGCCTATTTGGAGTTATGCTATATTATCTACCTTACTTAAAAGATGAATGTTATGGATCACATGACTATTCTACCAATGCTTCTGTCATTTGCGAGTTGTAAATAATAAAATCTAATAGAGATCGAGTTGTATATGGCTGCTTGGACCCCATTAAAGTTTCTTTACCTTGTCATGAATACAATGTGATTTCTTATATTAAAGTAAAAGAGACAAAGATATCAATCACAAAATTTTATTTTATCTATTAATCATGTACATAAATGAAGGACAACACTGTCGGGGAAACATGTCTGGTACACCTTGTTGCATACCCATCATTTCAAAAATTTCATTGTCATGTCCATATTTTATTATAGACATAATCAACATTAGTAGGCTTGTATTTATGTCATTATCACATAAATTAGTGGTAGAACACGATGACGTTTAGTAACGAAGTCATAATTTGCTATGATTATTGTAAGTTGTCTTATGAAAATTTGCCTTTGTTGTTAATAACTGAAAAGTATCCAAACATCACACATACATATAACTTTTGTTCAGAGGGAGGGGCACACAATTGTGGTTCAGTTGCAGCATTAATATGATGCTCCACAATAACACTGTTGTGTGGTCATTGAAGTACAGTGATGCTTGTCTCAACATAGCCATAATCCGCTGTGAAAGCACTATGGTATTATGTTGTTGTGTTGGAGTGGTTGGGTTCGAGGGGAGGAGGGGATGGGTGTAACTGTGATGGCAATGGAAGCAGGGGATAACCAAGAGTGGGAAGGATATCGAGACAAAAAAGAATAAAAAGAAAAAAGAACTGCTTTCAGATGGCAAAAGAAGATCATTTTGAAAGTTTGAAGGCCATGGAAGCAGGGGATAACCAAGAGTGGGAAGGATATCGAGACAAAAGAATAAAAAGAAAAAAGAACTGCTTTTCAGATGGCAAAAGAAGATCTTTTTGAAAGTTTGAAGGCCACTAAATGTAACATGGTTTTTGAGCACTTGTGTAAAATTTCTAAGGGCCTATACTCAAGATTCTTAATTCTCCTTTGAGAGTATATGAAAATCTCTTGAGGGCCTATACTGAACTTGGGGATGGGTGTAACTGTGATGGCAATGGAAGCAGGGGATAACCAAGAGTGGGAAGGATATCGAGACAAAAAAGAATAAAAAGAAAAAAAGAACTGCTTTCAGATGGCAAAAGAAGATCTTTTTGAAAGCCACTAAATGTAACATGGTTTTTGAGCACTTGTGTAAAATTTCTAAGGGCCTATACTCAAGATTCTTAATTCTCCTTTGAGAGTATATGAAAATCTCTTGAGGGCCTATACTGAACTTTAACTTAAAAAAATTGAGAGGGCAATTGAGCCAACTCACCCTCCCAAGTGGATCTGCCATGCATACATGTGTGGGTGCGTGTAGTGAATTAGATTTGGCTCCTTGATAAGATTGTTCACCACTTAGAAACTATCTAAGAATGATGACAGATTTTATGAATTGAAAGTCACCACCTTTGGTCATGCTTTGCATGAGATCATTTGAAGAGAATATCAATATAGATGCTTAGAAATATTAACTCTCTTATTGCATATAACTTGTTATGTGAACTTCCATTTTGATAGGTCAATTGAATAGGCAAAACATGTAAAAAAAGGTTTGATCTTGGGTTTAACCATTTCAATTGATGTTTAGGTCGAGATGAAAAGAGTGGAGGTGTGATTTGAATCTTTCCATTGAGTTTGCATGTAAATGTTTGATTCAGTCAAACCCATTAGATTATCCAACTGTCTGTATGTGTTTTACTTTCCTTCCCTTGCCGGTTCCCAGTTATTAGAAATTTCCCATATTGGTGTCCTTCACGTGTTGCACCTCTCTCGTGCCTCGCCTCCCAACTGGAATGTGGATGACACACATGCTTATGGAAGAACATGGTCAATGGGGACTTCCCAAGAATCCTGGATTGCAGTGAATTCCGTGCTTTCCAGTTATCAGTAGAAAAATAATGATCATATTTTTAAAATCAAATATTTTGTTTATTACATTTTTTTTGAGATAAATAGTGGGATTCTTTACTAATTGATGGGAACAATTTGCTTGAGAAGAAGTTATACCAATGTGGGGATCAGGTATGATTGTTTTGGTGAACAGTTTGATGGATTAGTCAAGACATAAATTATACAGTTAGGCTTCTTGCAGTACCTGCATACGTAAAACATAGAATGTAGAATTTATGATGGATGCATCTTTATTATGTAGCTTTTCTGGAACAGAAGAGAGGTAATAGCTATTTATTGGTTCCTTTTGCACGAATGGTGGTGATGATATTTCACATGTCGATTGGAATGGTTATTATTAATTTCTTATAATTTCATGGTTTCATGTTACAGGTAAAGAAGATGGTCCATGCTGGGCAGGAGGTAATTTTAATTGGAGGTTCTCATGCATTGCATCACCATGAAAAGTTAGCAATTGCTCTTTCTAAAGCTATGCGAAGTCATTCTCTTCAAGAAACAAAGAAGGACGGGAGGTTTCATGTTCGTACTAGAACATATTTGGATGGAGCTATCCTTAAAGAGGTCAGGTCTATGCATCACTTGGCTTGATCTTTTGGTATTTATGTAGTGACTTGTGCTTTATGGACACTAAAAAAAGTTTTAAGTTGCCTATTGCCTTCTTGCAAGCTTTTAAGATTTTTTTAACTGTGGGGGAATTTATAATCCACTCTTCAAATTGATAATCCACCCACATTCCCCAGTTAAAACTTCTCCAATTGGTTGTCATCCATGTGATTAATCATTAATGAGGAATATGCAATGTGTATGTGCCATTTGTATGACAAAAGAGAGTGATATTTTCTGATAAAACATACTTGTCACGGTGTATGTCAATAAAAATATTATTAAATATCTATAAGGGTATTATTAAAGATATTATAAAAATGATATAAATGAGAAGCAATTTGAAATATTGTTGACGAGTGCGAGGCACAGAATTAACTAGTATATATAATAATAATAATAATAATAATAATAATAATAACCCAGTTAAAACTTCTCCAATTGGTTGTCATCCATGTGATTAAACATTAATGAGGAATATGCAATGTGTATGTGCCATTTGTATGACAAAAGAGAGTGGTATTTTCTGATAAAACATACTTGACACGGTGTATGTCAATAAAATATTATTAAATATCTATAAGGGTATTATTAAAGATATTATAAAAATGATATAAATGAGAAGCAATTTGAAATATTGTTGACGAGTGTGAGGCACAGAATTAACTAGTATTATTATAATAATAATAATAATAATAATAATAATAATAATAATAATAATAATAATATTATTATTATTATTATTATTATTATTAAATATATTATGAAAATGATGTAAATGAGAAGCAACTTGAAAAACCAAATTATCGATGAGTGTGAGAGGCACGGAATTAACTAATGTGTGTGTGTGTGTGTGTATATATATGAGAAAAGTGGAGCTGTGAACACTAGCAGGGATCTTAACTTTGAATGTTTAACTTAAAAGCTTCCACGTCATTCTTAACTCTCTCTCTCTCTCTCATCTCATCCCCTGCAGTTCGTAACCCCACTTCCCTTAGTCTCCGCCGATCTCGCCTCTGCTAGTGAACACCATAATTAGCATGCAGATGATGGATTTCACGTCTCTCGAGTCTTTTACGTGTTTGGCTTAACCCAACTCTTTCCATGGTTCCATCAACAGCCCTGCCGTGACCATCATATAAGACTTGTCTTCCTGACCTTATGGATAGTAGGAAGAGCAACTAAACCAACATAATAACTCCCTAAAAGTAAAAGTTAGCTTCATTCGTGGGAAAAGTTTACTGTTACTATCCAAAACTTGCAATGTTGAAAAGGTGGAATGAATCTTCAGCATACTTGATGTCAATGAGATCCAATAAGAAGAATTTAGGTTAGGATTATATGCAACCTTGGTAGGATCACCAACGGATAAAATGCTACAACGGTGCTGTTGAATCCTAGCAAAGGCTACATAGGTCATGGTGCTGGTGACACATTAGACGGAGACTAGGATGGGCATAGGTCACAATGCAGTTGAAGAAATTGCACACGCCATCTTTCTCCATCACGTAGGTCCAAATGGTGTTGGTTCTCTCCTGATTGATGATCACCGATGGTTTCAGCTTGGTCTTGGTGCCCCAGGGCTATTCTAGGGCCAATTTGGACACTTTAATATCACTACGGTCAAATATGATCAAATTATTACTCTTAATTTTCAACCAAGGTTTGCAAATTGCCTGGTACATATACGTATCAGCCATATCGTATCATTTTTGGCATGTTAGATCTGATACCCCACCGATCTCAATGTCGGCCACTACTGGAATTGTCGCTCTCTTTCTCAGTCTTTTTTTCGAGGGAAAAAAAATAAAAGAAAGAACTTGGGAAAAAACAATGTAAACACAATGACTCCATTATTCCGAAGATAAACATGCTACATGTTGTCGGTAAAATTCATCGATATAATGCAACACTATACTGTGTCGAAATCGTATACAATAAATTTATAATGTTCATACATCGTAACATTATTTCATTTTAACTATGGAAAATGACATATGAGGCTTATTTTTTGGGGTGAACACGCATAAAATTACACCAAGAATACTTTTATTCTAAATTTGACCTTTTTTGCTTTTAGTTTACCAAAGAAGGCGACCTAATTAAATTTGTTGAGCTATAATTTAGTATAACTATCAAAATGTCAAAACTACTCTTTTATGGTCTTTCTCTATTTTGGCATCATTTTACCGAATCAAGCCAATGAGTTCCACCGAGTCAGCCTAGTTACCACTGAGTCAGATCAACTTAAGCTAAGTCTTAATTTTTAATGGCTGAGCCCAAACCCATTGTTGGTACTTGGTGTATTTTTTTTTAGCATTTTGATTATTAGTTACATAAACTTTATTTTGTACTATCTGTTATTTGTCGGTACTATAGCATGTTTATAATGTCAAGTCAATCTCGAAAAATGTGTCATTTTGATATTGGAATTGCTAACTCAGTACTAGCTCAGTGTAGTAATTTATAATTGAGTTTAAATCGGTCATTAAAAATTAAGACTTGGCTTAATTTGAGTTCAGTGGTAACTCGGCTGACTTGGTGGTAACTCGGATTGACCTAGTAAAATGATATACTAAAATGGAAAAAAAATCACAAATGGTAGTTTTAGCATAGTTAAATTCAACTATAGTTTAACAAATTTAATTAGATAGCCTCTTTGGTGTAAATTAAAAGCAAAAGGTCAATTTTAGAATAAAAATATTGTTGAGATCCTTTATGGATGTTAACCCAAAAGTAGGTCTCGTATGTAATTTTTTGTTTAAACTTTAAACTATATATTGTTGGAGGGGAGAGTGTTTTTTCTAAAAGAAAGTAAAAGGAACAATAATATCTTACAAGTATTACATAAAATTAGGCCTAAATGTTTCATCTTTTTTATCATTTTAAATATTTTTTATTATCTTTTGGCTCTAAACTTCGATCCGTGACACCGATATCGATACTCATAAGAAGGATCTAAAACCGATTCAGATACCGATAATCCGAACCTTGTTTTCAGCAAAGGGTATATTTGGTAATCTTAACCTAGTTAAGTAGTCTCTCAGAAATGATTCAAACATAGATACTCTTGACTCCACTCGTCAATCTGCTAACCCAACTGGTCGTCACATCATTCGACTATCAATAGGAAGACTTGAGTAGTCTCGTTACATGGTGTATGATGTTTGTTGACGATATTGTATTGCTCAATAAGAGCATAAAGGGCTATACGTTAAAGTAGAAGTGTGAAGAGAAACTTTGGAATCTAAACGTTTTAATTCATTATGATGCAGATATTGAGAATGATGTCATGAATAGAATTAAAATACGTTGGTTGAAACGAGTGCTTCTGGAGTCCTTTGTGATCGAAAGGTACCTTCGGAATTCAAAGAAAAATTCTATAAGATGCTTATAAGACTTGTTATGCTTTATGGATTGAGAGTGTTAGGCAATTAAGAAACTTGTTCTGATATTAGTGTTGCAAAACGAGAATGGTAAGATGAATGAGTAGCAAGACATTAGAAAATGTAATAAAAAATGAGAGCATTAATTGGAAGCTAGAGATGTCGCCAATTGATAATTTGAGAGAAATTCGTCTTAGGTGGATTGGATGCACAAGACAGACGAATGGATGTTTGGGTAGAGAGGAGTGATAAAATATAGTAGTTGAAGGAGCCTCCTAGAACTATATGTAGGCATGTACAAACATGGATTTGAGTTGTAAAAAATGATATGGTTTTTGTTACAGAGGAAATGGCCATTAGCAGGGCTGACCGGAAGAAAATGATTCAAACAGCCGACCCCCAGAATCTGGGATAAAAGGCTTTGTCGTTGTTTTGTTGTTTTACGAACTGCATAAGGATATTATGTTGTTTGGAATAACTTGGAGTCGCTTGCCCCCTAGACATCTTCTGATGATATCATTGCCGAATCTGTTTAAGTTGGCCTGATTTACTAGGATGAGTCAGACGTGATTTCTGAGGTTGGTAGTTTTTATTTGTCAAGTGATTTGTATAGTCCAAATTCTAAAACGAAGCAATTTTTTCTGTATACACTGTAATATCCTCTGTGACTATAGAAAATGTGATATAACTGCTTGCTAGTTCTAACCTAGCAAGCGTGATACAGCACCATATGTCATCCAATTCCAAGGCATAGATGACAAGACAGTACGAAACACTTGTCTTTTTCTCAAGATTATGGAGAATTATATCAATTACTGCAGTTGAACAAATAATGACCTCTAGTTGTGGTGATAGTCAACACATTGGAAAAGAAAATATTTAGTCCTTATGGGTGGACTCTGATTTTTTGAAATAGCCACTTATAAGTATTCATAGCCATTGTCATTACCAGTGTTTTTTGTTTGCTTAATGGTTTTCCTTTTAAGATCATCCGATCATGAATCACATGTAAAGCTAAAAAGAAAAGGTAGTGCATTATAAATTTGATATTTGAGTTGTGTAACTAGTGAAAATCAATTCCCTGTAACTTTTATCTCATACCAACTGATTCTTAAAATGATGTAAATTCTGGTCTATGGTACTCTAGCACACAATTTAAAGGCTTACCACTCTCTTTTTCTCATTCTGGTTGGTAACTGCATTGTTTTTCGGATTGCATACTATCTTTTCTAGAATTATATTTCTTCAATAGTATTCATTTGCCGTAAGCCTGTTCCCAATCTTTGAAAAGATGAGTTGTGATTGAAGAGTGTAGACCAACACCAAGTTACCAAACCCTCCCTACACTATAATGTTTGGAGAAAATTCTGGGGCAATTAACAACTGTTAAAAAGCTTTTCTTAGAGTTCTTGTTCTGCAACTTATAGGCATTTCTCTGTGGATCATGACTTACTATAGGAAATGGAGCGTTCTGCTGATGTACTTGCAGCTGGCTTGCTAGAAGTTGCAGATCCTTCACTGTCAAGTAAATTTTTCCTCAGACAGGTTTGTGTGACTTCAGAAGTGTTTATTCTGTGGGCCTAATTTATAAATAGAATTTATTCTATCATTTTTTCTAGCTTATTAGAAGCTCACCTTTTATTTGCATTACATTGTGCATTTGGCAGCATTGGATGGATGAAGCTAATGCTCAACAAGATTCTGTTGTTAAGCACAAACCACTATGGGCGACTTATTACTCTAAACACAACAAAAATAAGAAATGGGATGAACGGAAGAAAGAGGGAAATCTTTACCGGACCTATGGAACTAGAGTGATTCCTGTGTAAGTAAGCATATTTTCTTCTTTTGTAGTTTGGTTATGATTTGAATTTGATTTTCTGAGTGCCAAACATCTAAAAAGCATAGTTTGCAGTATCGGCCGATACCGATCCAATACTGCCGATCCCGGTATGGCCATGTCCCGATCCGATATGGACTGCTACCGATACTGACCGATAGGGATATTGGGGTTCTCTTTTTCGGTAATTCAGCAGAGAAAATTGAACAAATTGAATGAAAAAACCCAATCAATCAGTAAGGGGGTAAAAGAACGTAAATAAAAAGAAAGAAAGCATATTTACCGCATGTAAACCAATCAACAAGGTTGGCTATTATTTCATTGAATTTCAAAACTAGTAACAAACAACCCATAAAATACTTAAAATTATGCCTAAATGTATAAAATATTTTTCTAAATTTTAAATTATTTATTAATAATTATTTGCTTTCCCGATACCTAGAAATAAGATACTCCGATTCGAAGTTGCCGATACCGCCGAATTCCGATACTCATAGGAAGGGTCCGATATTGATACGGATTCCGATACTGCGAACCTTGCTATAAAGCTCCCTTGGTGTCTATCTGGAATACCTTCCATTACAGCATAGTGGTGCAACCTGCAAGATTAGATTTATGGATATGACAGTATTAATTCCAAATGGTTAGCTACTGCACCTTCGGAAACTTTTGACCCTGAACCCTGTTATTTGTACAATTTTCTCTCTTTTTATTATATTTATTCATTTTGTGACGTACAAGAGATTTCTAAACTTCATCAACTAAGAGACCACATGATATTATTACAATTGTAGCTTTTTCCAACATTGCAAGCTGCAATAGGAGTATATGACTGGTGTATATTGTTATTATCTTAGGATACGATATACTACCATTTTTTACGTATCGGTTGATCCGATATGATACTTTTAGGTTGATAGGTTGTATCGGGTTTTTCTTTTACTTGAGTCGTGTAACGTATATTTAATAATCTAGATTTTGGAACTAGATAGACTTGTAAAGATGAAACAAATAAAATATTAATGAGAAACTTATATTAAATCATTTTCCTATATGGGTATATAAGTATAGACCTAAACTCCTAGAGTTACTGTATCATACGATACATGATACAATATGTAACCATATACGATACTATACGCCAGTTGACAGCCTAGATGTTGTAAATAACTAAATACTGAACCATGTCTTATCAAGATCCTTTTGATCTTTATTGTACTCGGTAACTCCTCCAGAAGAGGAAGATAACTTTTCTAACTACTAATAAGCTATATAACTGTATAACTAGTATGCAGAACGCTTACATATACTAACAAAATAATACTAAAATTATCTGTATGTTTATGCTGCATTTACAGATACTATGGATAAATCTCTAAACATAACAAACAAATTCACAGAGAACACATTTACTAGCTTCCCCAAATACTAATTTTTTTTTCCAATTTCGATGATAAACAACAAATGGCTGGCATAGGCTTTGTAGTTTCTACATTGACTATAGTTCAAAATAGCACATGGAACCCATATAGAGTGTCGAGTGGGAGGTTTGATGTTCTGTTGTACCTACTGTTTCATGACAGATGGTGGTTACTATTTATATTCATTTCCTTTCAATAGAAGTACTAGTATTGTTGGGAAATGGAATTGTCGTTTTTCCTGCTATATAAAACTTATTCTCTAGCTGAATGATATCTTATACCGCGTAGGTTAATTTACAATATGATGTACTTTGTTAAGAGAGTTCTAAATAGTTCATGCAATCCGATTGTCAACAAACATATAGCATCATAAGCAATACCTTTTAATTTATGTATTTCTTGCTTTCAGCTTTGTAGCATCATAAGCAATACCTTTTAATTTATGTATTTCTTGCTTTCAGCTTTGTATTATCATTGGCTGGTGTTGATGCTGATCTTCTGATGGAAGATGAAAGCCTTGTTTGGACCAGCAAGGATGTTGTGATTGTACTGCAGCATGAAAACGAAAAAATACCTTTAAGGTGAGGTGTTCATTCTACTCTTTAAGAACCACTTCTTCTTATAAGTGGGCGTTCTATTGTTTTAGATACTTGGACATGTCATATGTCATTCTTTTGAAATTATATTAGCGTTCAGTTTCAACTTATTTTAGTGAAGTTACATAGTTGCATATGAAAGGGGTTTTGTGTTAGCAACCAAACTCAAAAGAACCACAACACTAAGAAATAGTAAATTGGTTTTGTGTTTCATTTCACATTTACATTGTCTGTGTATATACTGGTGTACTTGCTCACATGATCATCATAAATTTTCTAGAATAATATGCTTGTAAAGAGCAACAAACCGATACATGTATTTAATACAAGTGGGCATTCCTATTGTTTTAGATACTTAGACATGTTATATGTCATTCTTTTGAAATTATGATAGCGTTCAGTTTCAAGCTTATTTTAGTGAAATAGTTACATTGTTGCATATGAAAAGGGGTCTGATGTTAGCAACCAAACTCAAAGGAACCACAACACTAAGAAATAGTAAATTGGTGTTTTTGTTCATTTCCCATTTGCATTGTCTATGTATACACTGGTGTAGTTGCTCACATGATCATCATCTCACATAATCATCACAAGTTTTCTAGAATAATATGCTTGTAAAGAGCAATTTTCAGTTGTTTAAATGCTAGACTCCTTTGGTTGAAAGGAGATACTTCTGGACAAGAAAGGATTATCTTCTGATCCTCTGCTTGTGATAACATGTCGTGAACAGGAACCTTTGTAATACCACCATACAAACAATTTGCTATGAAAACTGTACTACCACTGCTTAAAATTACTGGAAAATATCTGGTAAAACACACTAATCATTCAAAACCATACCCATTTGGACTTTTGGAGTTGCTTTACAAATAGGTATGTTCCATTTTCATGGCTTCAAACTTCTGAGCAAAAAACTTATCCAAATTATTTGCTATCAAGAATAGTGGTTACTGCAGAGGCAGATCTTAAGGTGGCCTAGGTGAAGCAAGTGGCCCACCTGATACTTCAATCTCTTTATAGGATAAATTTTAGGCAATTTAACTCACCTTCACCTTCCTTTTGTCTCAGAACAGACATGTGAGTGGTTTTGCCCCCATCTAGGGTAACTCTCAACTAATTACTCCCTTGAAGACTCTGTACTGTACTATTGTCTAAATCCATGTTGGTCCAATTATATTTAATAGGTGGATAAGTCAGTTTTAACATTCTTTTGCATACTCATATATGCTAGATTTTGTGCATTAACTGAACTGAATTTCTTTTCCCAGCTACTGACAACTTTTAATGTCCTGGTCAGTTTAAGGCAATAGAATCCTAGGCAGCTCCCCTTTTCCATCTTGTCATCTTGTTAACACAAAACAAAGTACTTGGGGATCATTTCGCTGATAACAAACAAGAAAGAGAAGATCAAATTGAAGATATGAGGATATACTATTTTCATTATTCATTATTCCCTAGCATGTGCTTCTAGTATGCTTTCTCCCTCATTGTTCATATCCGTATAGCAATATGAAACTATCTGCAATTTAATTATTTTGTGCATTTTTCTTTTAACAGTTACGTCTCTGAAACCACACGACAGTTTGCATTTCCATCACTGTCACAGCGCCACATCTTGGCAGGATTGGCATCTGTAGTTGGAGGGTTGAGTGCGCCTTATGAAAAAGCATCCCATATACATGAAAGACCGGTCTTGAATTGGCTTTGGTCCACGGGCTGTCATCCGTTTGGACCATTCTCTAATTCATCACAAATCAGTCAAATGCTTCAGGATGTTGCACTGGTAAGGACGTTAGATGTATACTTGAGAGCAAGAAGGAAAACATGGTTTTTTTTTTTTTTTTTTTTTTGCAGATTTACTAGAAAACATCATAAATGAACCCGTTAAGATGAGTTCATGTAAGTTGATAAAAGTGAAGCAATCTTTGGTCAAACTTTTGGATTATTTATCTCAGATGAAGTTTTAAAGGTTTTGGCAACACTGAAACTCAATAAGTTAAGTATTATATTCGAGTTATGATCAGATCGGGAATTATGATAGAATCTTTAAATTATTCCTAAGAACTTATTTTCTTTTTGTTTCTTGAGGAATTTTTTTTCTTTCCTTTGATATTTTTCTCCTACATCTTCTGGATAATGCATTTCTTTCAAAAATAGCAACCTTGTAAGGAGTAAATGTTAAGTATGACTATGAATTGTCTGATATTTAGCATTTATGCACATATTTTTTGTGATAGTATTTATGTTTTTATTACTATTGGAAAGAAATCAATAAAATTACTCAAACATTTGTCTGGATTTGCATATAATGCATTTTGTGATTAACTTGACATTTTTCTCTGAAACACATTTCAGTTGCAAATAACTATCTACTATGTTATAATTTTTTCTTGTTAATGTTATTATTACTCAGTTGTTAGCAAACAAACCCTTTGGTGACCGCAAGGGTACTACTATAAAGGTATGTCGTACCTTCTAAAGAAACCTCATCAACATCAAAAACAAAGAGAGAATCTCGCCAACCCTTCCTACACCTCTGCAGATCACTTACTCCACTATCCTCCCCCTAACCACCATCAGGATTAGCCCTCTGATTGAGGGCCTCATCTTTGAGTTGGAACCAATGTTCCTTGCATTATTGACTCCTCTTCATTGTCCCCACACCTCATCCAAAGTTGTGGCGTACACTGACTCCCTTCTTTTGCTGGGGACTCCCGCCACTGCCTCCCGCGCACTAGTGGTCCTCCTTCCCGTGTGCCCCTCTAAAAAACTCACTGAGAAAAAGGTTTCCTTACCCTTTAAGGACAAAAAAAAAGTTACCTCTTCCTCGAAAAAAAAGATTTCCACATTGTAGATTTTTTTTTTCATTTTAGATGCATATACATAAATGAATTATTACTGGTCAGTCTCCAATAAGTCTTGAGAGCTTCCAGATCCCAATATGAATCCTGCTTGTTTACCAACTCTTAGGGGTAATTGGGAACTAGGATCATTTTCAGCCCAAATCTCTCATCCACATTCCTTTTTGCAGAGAAGTACTATATATGCGCAAGTTGATGCTGCTCTTCGTAGGATTCGCGAAACATCAGAGGTATAGCAATTGATAACTGCATTCTATTGTCAACCCGATCTGTAATTGACATAGGTGTTTATTTATATGGCTACAGATTGTCCAGTCCTTCGCTTCAGAACACCTAAAAACACCACTTGGTGAGCCTGTGAAAGGCAAGAAAAAGAAGTCTAGCACTGAGCTGTGGGTGGAGAAATTCTATAAGAAAATTACCGATTTACCAGAACCTTTCCCTCATGAACTAGTTGAACGCTTGGAGCAGTACTTGGATGTAAGTGTATATAGTTTCTTCGAACTTCTTATTTTGTCCTTTAATTTGTATGTTCCGCCCAAATTTTTAATTCCTTTATGTGCTTTGTAATTAGAAACTCGAGGAGCAACTGGTGGATCTGTCGTCATTACTATACGATCATCGGTTAGAAGATGCACATAAGAACAGTACAGATATACTCCAGAGCACCGTATTCACACAGCAGTGAGTATTCGCTCCTCCTAGCTTCCCTTAGGTCCAAGATTTCAAGTATTACACCTTTTTGGCGTAGAAAATCATTACTGGGCTTATATTTGTCTTCAAAACTAGCAAATGATTTAAGGCTTGGGCCGCTTGGCTAGTGGGAAGGGGTCTCTTGAGATTAAAATTTTTGGTCCATATTTGAATCTTTTGTTGACATGTTCATGTCTATTTTCTTCTCATCATAGGTACGTGGAACGCGTTCTGGCGACAGAGAAGGAGAAGATGAGGTGCTGCCGCATTGAATACAAATTCCCAGTTCAATCTAGGCAGACCTTCATCTATGGGGGAATCCTTCTTGCTGGATTTTTTGTATATTTTATTGTCATCTTCTTTTCTTCACCTGTCCGTTGATTCAAAACATAGCCCTCTCAATCAGACTTAAAAGAGATTTCTTGTAGCTTCTAATGATATAGTGATATTATTTGCTTCTGATGTATAAGAATAGCATATCCAACAAGAAGCAAAAAGAAGAAATGTGACAACATTCAGGTTGAGACTATTTTCTTTTCATGCTATTGCTGATTATGGTCTCATTACAATTTGAAGTCTCGGCTAAGAACCCAGTACTCTCATCTAGGGTTGTATAACAATTTTTGCAACACTTAGTTGGTTATGTAAATTAAGGGATATTGTAGAAAATGTTCTCATTCAAAATATAGAAACTAGTATATACCTCCACTTTAAAAAAAAAAAAAGCAAATACCTCCATTCTTTTATATGCAACAAATAAAATTTTAAGATATATTCCAACAATTTAACCAAATTCTTGGTTGATTATAAAGGAATGAGAATATTTGTTAGTTTTTTTAAATAGTAGATATATATGCTAGTTTTTATAATTTGAATGGAAAATTTTGCTAAAATATCAACGTATTACTAATCGATTAGATATGTTGGTCCGGTGAGTAGTTTAGATTCTTTAAGAATAAAATATTAACAAACTTTTGGGACGCAAAGAAGAATATTAACATTTAGAGTTTTCTTCTATTGAATTATAATAGCGCAAAATGTTAGTCACATTCACAGATGCCATTGGGCGTGTATAGCATTTGAAGAATAATTCCTTACCAATCTTTAGACTGGGATTAGGTATTTTAAATCTGAATATTAGGTATTAACAACCTGTCATGTAAAATATGTCTAAAATGTTAACAAATAATATATTTAACCCATTTGTGTAGAATAAATCATAATTTATTTTACCTGTAGGTGAATTTTGTAATAAAACATATATGAGTTAGTAAATCGATCAATTTCCTGTTTTGGTTTGTCAAAACAAAGTTGCAAGCAATATACCATAAATCTTAAAATCAAGTATATATCCCAGTTTTAGGCCTTTAAACTTAGGCCTCGTTTGTTGGAAGGGTTGAAAAAGAAAAGTGATTACTTTCCGAATTGAGGAGGAAAGGAAAGTGATTCTCATGGAAGAAAAATTAGGAGGAAAAGTAATTCCATCCATCCAAGCTAAGAGTCACTTTTTCACATTGAAGTATTCATTTTACTTTCCAAATTCCTTGGCATTTCCAAACATCGGAAAAAAAAATCAGTAGAAATTGTAATTTTTCAAAGGAAAGAAAATGCCAAAGAATTAATTTCATTTTCCTTCCATTCCGCGAACCAAACAAGGCCTTAGTCTGAAACTAGGCCATAGGTTCAGTAAAAGTTTTTGCATTTGGTATTTATGTAAAGCTAAAAGTGGTCGGGCATGTAAAATAAATACAATATCTCATGTGGAAATTAACTAACAACCCTATCATACGTTAAATTGTAAATGTACTATTCAACCGTGAAAGCTTCTGATTTAAAATTTTATTCAAATATAATCTACCATATTTGTGCTAATATATAATCTAAATAAATAGTGGAAATTGCTGAGAAACCCAATTTCGGGGTGGACTTTTATGAAATGCCCACCCGCTGGATAAGTTTTATGAAATACCCAGAATTAAGTATTTTCACGTTAAATATTCCAAGATTCCCTTTTAGATGCCACCCGCTAGAAACTGCTATTTTTATAATACCGAAACTACCCCTCCGCGCGAATTGGTCATCTATATGTATTTGAATTCAAAAAACTCAGATCTGGATTGCGATTTTCGTCTTCTTCTTCTTCACGGGAAATCTGAATTCCATTGCTCTCATATTCAGCAGAGATCGCAAAGATCGTTCGTAGTTCGGTGTGTTTTTCTTCAGTCGAACTCAGATCATCGCTCGTCATCATCATCACCATCATCATCATCTTCATCGTGGAGACATTTGAACTCAGATCTTCAATTGTGGAGAGAAGATCTTTCTTCTTCTTTTCCATAAGAATTATCATCGCTTTGAAAGAAGAACGAAACTCTTTATTCCTGAAAAAAACTAAATTACACGTTTTAACACTGGAAATGACCATTCTCCGTCTTAATTAGGACGGAGAATGGCATTCTCCGTCTTAATTAGGACGGAGAATGCCATTCTCCGTCCTAATTAACACGGAGAATGACATTCTCCGTTTCCGTCTTAATTAGGACCGAGAATGTCATTCTCCGTCTTAATTAGGACGGAGAATGGCATTCTCCGTTTTATTTAAGACGGAGAATGGCATTCTCCGTCCTAATTAACACGGAGAATGGCATTCTCCGTGTTTCTAACACGGAGAATGGTCATTCTCCTGCGTTTTAACACTAGAATGACCATTCTCCGTGATAAATTACACGGAGAATGACATTCTCCGTCCTAATTAAGACGGAGAATGGTCATTCTCCGTTTAATTTAGCACGGAGAATGGCCATTCTCCGTCTTAATTAGGACGGGGAATGCCATTCTCCGTTTTATTTAGGACGGAGAATGACATTCTCCGTTTCATTTAACACGGAGAATGGCATTCTCCGTGTTTCTAACACGGAGAATGGTCATTCTCCTGCGTTTTAACACTGGAATGACCATTCTCCGTGTAAATTAAGACGGAGAATGCCATTCTCCGTCCTAATTAAGACCGAGAATGGTCATTCTCCGTGTAAATTAAGACGGAGAATGCCATTCTCCTGCATTTTATGGTTAGCTGAAACTTTGGAGGGCCATAACTTTTGACTGGGAGGTCGAAACGAGGTCCCGTTTGTCGCAAAATGAGCGTATCGTCGAGGAGACTGAAAGTAACAGCTTCATAGTTAGACGGCCTTCCGAAATTTTAGATTCGCAAAAAAATGATGTTTGGACCTCCGTTTTAGCACTTTTGTCGTTCGTCCCGGTCTTTCCGAAATTTTTCGACGAGTTTTTGAAGATTTTTGAGGAGAAAACCTAGATTCGAAAGTGAGCAGCGTATGGAAGAAGATGGAGTATTGAAACGTTTTTTTAAGAGCAGTTTTGTGGGTGTTTCCAATAAATTAAAAGGAAGGGCAAAAGGATCATTTGGAACCCGCTTTGGATAAGTTTCTCTAATTCTGGGCACGCGATAAAAATTTTTTTAGCGGTGGGTTTTACATAAAACTTTTTTAGTTTTTGGGCATTTCATAAATCTTCCCATCTAAATATTAGGGATATCGCTAATTTTTTGGTGTAGCAATATTGTCTAAAAATATTATTTTTTTTGGATAAAAAGTCGTTTACTCATCCACTAACTCAAATTCATATACTAATTTAAGTCATGACACCCTCCCTCTTTCTCTCTAAAACCATCAAAATTTTCATTTTCTGAAGTTGAACATGAAAGTTGGCACGAAAAAATAATTATTGAAGGTTCACATAAAGGTTTGCATTTACTTTAAAGATCACTTCAACACGTAAATAAAGAGATTAAGGTTCACATGAAATCAACATTTTAATTTTTTTTCAAACATGAAAAAATTAATATAGATTTCTTACATGATGCATTATACATTACTGTCTTGACATTTTTACTTTTTATTTTTTATTTTTTATTTTTTATTTTATTTTATTTTTATTTTTAAAGTGTTCTTTTTTTCGACTTGGTAAATGTCAAGGGGGATTTAAACCTGCACCTTTTGTGTCGGGGTCTCGTTGCTACCACTATGCCACAACCACGGACAATTCTTGGCATTCGTTTTTTTTTAATAGCTATATATTTTCAGTTCCTTTGCAAATTTTGAATAGTAAGTTGGACATTTTGTAGCAACATTTCTAACCATCCTAAGGATCCGACCACTAGCCTTGAATATAATATACATTCCTATATCACTAACAAATTTATTCAAATATAATCTACCATATATCGGCCCGGCCACTAGTCTTGAATATAATATAATATCAATAAAAAAAAATATGCGTGAAAATTACAAAATAATCGTATGGTATGGTTAAGGCATGAATGTACTATTTCATATCCAAATCTTCTTTCATTTAAATATAATTTACCATACATTTATTGTGTAATCTAATTCACATTTTTGTGTACTATACCATTTTGAATATCTTCGTTAGAGGATGGGATATTCACCCGACCCTAATTTCACAATCTATAAAACATATGCTAAGAGAGTAAATCAAAGTCCTATTCTTGATAGAGTTTTGCTATGCCTACAACTAAATGTTTACAATTTTTTTATAATCGTCACAATTTTTTTACAACTATCATGTGTCAGACTGCGATTGGAGGAGAGAATGAAGTAGTGGAGTAGGATGGAGCCCGTATAACAGGAGGTGGAATCCAGTGGGACCATATGTTAGAAATGGGATAGAGATGTTATAAGAATGTTGTAGACATTTGATTGTAGACTTAGCATTTTCCTTCTAATAGGCGAAGAAATATTATTTCTTTCTTTCTATTATAATAATAATGTCACACTTAACCAGATATTTGGATCAGCTCTTAGACTTCAACGTTGGCACATGGCCAGATGCTAAGATCTCAAAATTTGTGGATCTGGTTTTTCACTTAAAATGAAATCTTACTTTGCAGAGTGTAGTCCTGTCACATAATATTAAACTTGACACGTATATTCCTACAGGGAAGTTGAAAAGGGTTTTTTTTAGGGGCACCGCACATTTTACTGGGAACGTCATTTTATTAGAGGACAGTCCAAGTTTGAAAAATTTTTACTGGGGGCATCCCAAAAATTACTTGGGGCTATCCCAAACTTAGAATTTTTTCCTCCTCTTTCCTCCTCCTTCCTCCAGCCGCCGCCTCCCTCCTCTCCCAAACTTGCTGCTGCCACAGTTCTTGCAAGCCGCCACCCCCCCTTCGCCGCAGCAGTACAGCCTCCGCGACTGCAAGCGTTCCCTCCGCGCCCTGCTCAACGATCTGGCAGTAGACGGCGCCGAGGTCCTTCGCACTGGCCTGGGACGGCGGCTGCGGCGGCGCCCACGCGCTGCCCGGAGACGACTGGTTCTACGTGGACGGTGCCGAGATCCTTTGCGACGGTCGGGGACGACTGGTTCTTGTGGTGTCGCTCACGAGGTCCTTCGCGACAGCCGGGAAGGCGGCTGCGGCGGCGCCCACGTGCTGCAGGCCTGCGGCTGTGCCAGGTCGTGCGTTGCACAGCTGCACGGGATCGAGACGCTCGTCTGCTTCCAGGCCGCGGGGGGAGTCCTCGAGCTCATCTCGTCGGAGCTGATCGGCGAGAATTGGGTTCTAGTGCAGCAGCATCTCCAAGGACTGCCAACCCGCTGGCAATCCTAGGACTGATTGCTGGAAATAAATTGGACTAGTCCCAAGTAAAAAAAGAATGGCAAACTTGTAAAAAAATTTTGAATATTTTTGGACTAGTTCCAAGTAAAAAGTGTGGTGCCCTTAGAAAAACTCTTGAAAAAAAGTGATAACAAAGATGGTTTCTTCCAGGACATTATATGGTCCATCTGTCAAATATAAACAACTAATGTCCGTTTCTGAACAAGTTATGCAATCAATTCAAAGATCCCAAAATCCAAAAATAAAAAGATTTTAAAAAATTTAACCTCCTTATATATTAATAATGTAAATATTCATTTTTATATTAAGACATTTCTAATTTTTAAAAAATTACAATAACAAGACCCTTAAAATGTCAACAACAAAAAATCATTTTTCTTTAGGGTATGCTTGGCAATTGAAAGGCTAGCGGTTATGAGAGGTCCGATTTTAGGTAGCTTTTAAGTAGCAGTTTTTAAACCGGTCAAATCCATAATTGGTAATTCACTATCGAGCCATTCTGAAAATTTTGTACACGAATAAAATTAAATAGAGAAGGATATCTGGAAATTGCTGAGAAATCCAATTTCGGAGTGGGCTTTTATGAAATGCCCACCCGCTGGATGAGTTTTATGAAATGCCCAGAATTAAGTATTTTCACGTTAAATATTCCAAGATTTCCTTTTAGATGCCACCCGCTAGAAACTGCTATTTTTATAATACCGAAACTACCCCTTCGCGCAAATTGGTCATCTATATGTATTTGAATTCAAAAAACTCAGATCTGGATTGCGATTTTCGTCTTCTTCTTCTTCACGAGAAATCTGAATTCCATTGCTCTCATCTTTAGCAGAGATCGCAAAGATCGTTCGTAGTTCGGTGTGCTTTTCTTCAGTCGAACTCAGATTATCGCTCGTCATCATCATCACCATCATCATCATCTTCATTGTGGAGACATTTGAAGTTTTCCGACGATTAGGTCAATTGTGGAGAGAAGATCTTTCTTCTTCTTTTCCATAAGAATTATCATCGTTTTGAAAGAAGAACGAAACTCTTTATTCCTGACAAAATTTTTCTTAAAAAAAAATATATTCTCCGTGTTAAAACCACGGAGAATGACCATTCTCCACCACGGAGAATGACCATTCTCCGTGCTAAAATGACGGAGAATGACTATTCTCCGTTTTAAAAACCACGGAGAATGCCATTCTCCGTGTTAAAAACCACGGAGAATGACAATTTTCTATGGGTTTTAACACGGAGAATGCCATTCTCCGTGGTAAAGTGACGGAGAATGGCCATTCTCCGTCATTTTAGTACGGAGAATAGCTAAGATCCATCAAGTACACGGAGAATGGTCATTCTCCGTGTAATTTAGAAACGGAGAATGTCATTCTCCGTACTAAATTACACGGAGAATGGTTATTCTCCTACGTTTTAACACTGGGAATAACCATTCTCCGTGTAAATTAACACGGAGAATGTCATTCTCCGTTTTATTTAACACGGAGAATGACATTCTCCGTGTTAATTTACACGGAGAATGGCAATCTCCTGTATTTTAACACTGGAATGACCATTCTCCGTGCTAAATTACACGGAGAATGGCCATTCTCCGTTTTATTTAACACGGAGAATGGCATTCTCCATTTTATTTAACACGGAGAATGGCATTCTCCGTGTTTCTAATACGGAGAATGGCCATTCTCCTGCGTTTTAACACTGTAATGACAATTCTCCGTGCTAAATTACACGGAGAATGGCCATTCTCCGTGTAAATTAAGACGGAGAATGACCATTCTCCGTGTAATTTAGCACGGAGAATGGCCATTCTCCGTGTAAATTAAGACGGAGAATGCCATTCTCCGTGTTACTAACACAGAGAATGACTATTCTCCGTGTAAATTAAGACGGAGAATGCCATTCTCCGTGTTACTAACACGGAGAATGGCCAGCCTCATGCGAAATTAACATTTTTCGTGTTCTAACACGGAGAATGACCATTCTCCTGCATTTTATGTTCAGTTAAAACTTTGGAGGGCAATAACTTTTGACTGGGAGGTCGAAACGAGGTCCCGTTTGTCGCAAAGCGAGCGTATCTTCGAGGAGGCTGAAAGTAACCGCCTCACCGTTAGACGGCCTTCCGAAATTTTAGAATCGCAAAAAAATGATGTTTTGACCTCCGTTTTAGCACTTTTGCCGTTTGTCTCGGTCTTTCCGAAATTTTTCGACGAGTTATTGAAGATTTTTGAGGAGAAAACCTAGATTCGAAAGTGAGCAGCGTATGGAAGAAGATGAAGTATCGAAATGTTTTTTTTTAAGAGTAGTTTCGTGGGTGTTTTCAATAAATTAGAAGGATAAAAGGGTCATTTGGAATCCGCTTTGGATAAGTTTCTCTAATTCTGGGCACGCGATGAAAGTTTTTTTAGCGGTGGATTTTTCATGAAACTTTCTTAGTTTTTGGGCATTTCATAAATTTCCCCTAATATCAAACCCATTAGGCAAAAGTTCAGAAACGGCCATCTATCAAACCCATTAGGCAAATGTTCTGCATGAAATCTGTTCCAGCTTACTTTCAAATGTAGGTGATTACTCCTCCATAATCACTTTACCGGGATAAAAAGGTTGAAGATTTGATTACTCATTCACGAAAGAAGATTGAGAAATGCAGCTTACATATACAAGAGGGAAGGGCAAACAAATTCCAACTTAAAATCACAACTTACAATAATAGTATATTTCTGACGAGGCATGTCGGCTGAAAACAGCAGAATAACAACACTTGCAATTTGCAGGGCTTCTGTTTGCAATGAGAATCCAATAATTGCTTTCGTTAGAACTTATCCGTTCTAGACTTTGGATACTGGAACATTTTTAGTGACGAATATCCGTCATTAAAGTCTTATTCGTCTTTGAAAATCAAGTTTTTGTCCAAATTCTAATTAGGTCTAAACCTGGTACCCATATACAAAATAATCCTTACTATTAATCAGTCTACAACTCCAGAGTAACAGCAGCCCTATCAAATTGGATACATAACTTTCTGAGGCCAAGTGCAACCCTCAAAAAAAAAAAAAAACAACAACTAAAGATTAGTTGGATAACATTATTTTGTCTCCCTCAAAAACCACAAGACATGCTATACAAATGTAACAAAACCATGTCCCCGCTGTGTAATCCTTGGTTGGGCACAGCCTGCACAAAAAAAAAGGGAGAGTTACTATAACACGCTTGGGACAATAATATTAGTTACTCCTTTAAATTCAGAAGAAAACAAATTTTGTGCTGATTGGCATAAGGGGGTGTGAAGGGAAATATATGCAGACTTTGTTGCATTATTTATACCATTTACGATGTTTTGTTTGATGTAAATAGCAGAAATGTTGCAACAAATATTACAAGAACTCCAACTACATCTTTTGTTACGAACAAAATGATAGCAACACTACTTAGAGTAGTAACATTTATTAAACAGTTCACACCATTTCCTCTCATTCTCTCTTTATTCAATGTCATAAAGTTAACCAAACGATAGATTTGTATTCGCAGCAACACAGTAGAAACCAAGCATCCTATAAATCCTGTTTACATATGCAACTAAACAATGCATCAAAACAACAAAATTTTGATGCAACAAGTTCCAATTGGATGAGCAATGAGGTGCCCCTTCTCCAATCTGAGACTTGCAAACTAGGATTTGCGCCGATCAAAATCTCAGTTTCTGCTTACTTATGGGTCATACTGTTGGCTGACCCTATCATACTGTTCACCTCTCTTTTGTGGGTCCTCCACACTATTGTCACGTTTCTTGGAATTTGCATAACACGAAATAGTTCAAGTCAAACAGTAGGTTTATTGGTTTTGTTTTTCCTCCCACATCGGATAAGAATTAAGGGCCAGTTTGGTTTGCACTTACATGACATCAGGATGTCATCAAGGACTCCATTTGGTGTGAATGCGTGTTTGCTCAAATGTGCCATTCATTTTGGAGCTCACATGAGTGTTTCCGGAACGCTAATCCAACGATTGTTTTGCAAATGGTGTGTGATCAAACATCAATTACCTAAACTTCATTCCAAACTAAGACCAAAATCTTCATCCAGTCCATAGAGAATGTTTGGATAGAGGTAAGTAAAGAGGATTTGGTGAGATTTTAGGTGGAAGAGTGAAGATCTTTCACTTGCTTGGTTCACACTAAAAGTTGAGGGTAGATTTGTTCTTTTTTTTCAAGAGGGGGTGGGATAGAATCATAGAACTTGTATTTTGAATTTATTTTCTTCCTTTTCTTAATACTTAGTAATAACTAACTATAACATTCCCAACTAATTTGTTAGCATTTAATACTTAAGATACTTAATTAATATTAAGTGATTAACAATACTTAATTACTTAAGATAATTACTAATATTCATTAGTAAACAATAAATAGTATTCATTATTAATACAAATTAATCTTAGTAAATAAGTAATGAAGATCATTAATATCAAGTAATTAGTAAAAATAATTAAAATTCAGTAATTTATATTCGCAAATAATAGATAAGATAACAAATATTCATATACTTATAATTACTACCTAAATATGCATATACTAAAGATAATTACTAATTACAAAATAATTAATCAATAATGCTTAATTATTATTTAATAGTTGTTATAATTAATTAATTTAATTACTTTGTTAATATTAATAGTAATTCTTAATTAACAATAAGCTAAACAAATATTATTAAATATTAATTTAGTTAGATAACTAATTACTCTTAGCTAGTATTCATGTATTTTCTAATTTTACTGCCTCCTTCTGGTGTTATCAAAACACATTTTGGAAGAAGAGTGGGACAAGAATATGCAGGAAACTTCATGAATATGCAAACTTGGATTTGCACTTTCCCACCTCCCTCACGCCTCCTAAAATCCAAAGAGAATCATATAGGAACTTTGTTTTCTTATTGACTAGTTAAGTGAGGCCCAAGTGGACGATGGAACTTACACACATGCTCATGGAGGTCGTGCCAAGACGAGTTAGGACTCAGATGTTTGATTTCTTAACCATATTTTTTTCGTCTGTTTTTGTGTAACTGGTGGACATTAATAAATGAATAATATTATCGGGTTAGCAGGTGCAAACCCATTAATACCTACAATGCACGAATGATTTATTAGGGAAACGTTTTACTGTACTGTTGGATAGCTAAACTATATTTTGTCTCACAATCATTCTTAGATAACTACAAATCTTTTCTAATACAATCCAAAGCACATGGTTTGGGTTAATAGTATCCCTGTTAAGTCTCCCTACAACATCAATATCTTGGATAAGGGTGACATTGGTTGAGCCATCTATGAAATAAAGTCATAAGGTTGTGAACCAGAACCTCTACTGGCTTTGTCAAAGTTTGAAACACGATCTATTGCATTTCTCGGGTTTAGCATTGTAGGTGCCATCCTTGCCAGCCATGGGAAAGAGGTTCAAATATATGGAATCCGTAATGATTTGTTAATAACTAAGTTATAAAAAATTATTATAGAGGTGAATAGTTCCTAATAAATTTCAGTTTATATAGACAACTATACCTTATTTAACAACTAAAAATATTCCACAAAGGACTAGGTAGCAAACTAATTAAAATAAGAGACCTTTATCTAAGCGGAAACAAAATCCCTCCTATCGAGAACTCGTTGGCACATGGGACATGGCCACTAGACTGTTAGCCGGAACCGTCAAAAGTGTCTTAGAAAAAAGTAGCAGACAAACTTTATAAAAATCAATATAACTGTTGTATAATGTAGGAAACAAGTAAGCAGAAAGATGAGAGAGGGTCTGTTCTCTTTGGAATGAGCTACTTATACAGGCCCAATTATTAAATCCAAATATTCATTCAAGTCACAGATAAAATCAAATAAAATGCATTTTGGATCTAATATAGAGATGATCATATAAACATTTGGCCAAACGGCTGGAAAATCAGAGCTAGCCAAATGAATCATTCAACATGTATTATAGGTGTTAACTTGCATTTGTAAACCCAATAGCATTACTTATTTATTAATGTTAATGAAATTAATTGTTAACCCGTACACAAATAAGTTGAGGAATCAAAGAATGGTTAGAAAATAAGGGCCCTAATCCGAGGTCAGCTCGGCACACACGAGCATGTGTGTGAGTTACATGGACCACTTAGGCCAAACTCAACTAGTCCACAAGGAAATATGTTTCCTACATAAGGCGGATGATGATTTAATTCCTATCCAATGTGGGACAAAGGGAAGAAAAAAATTAAGAAACCCATTGTAAGATCGATTTTTCCCCCACTTTTGCAAACCAAAATTCCAACAAATAGAGCTTCCATCCACAGCAACCTTTCATTCTTCATACCACCAAAATCCTACCTCATCTCCTTGAAATCAAACGCCATAGTTCCCATCCTGCATCCAAACAAGCCCACACCTAACTAATCAAGAAAGTAAGGCCTCTCCCAAGACAACTACATTGCTAGCTCTCCTATAAAACTTCCCTATCATGCCAGGTTTCGGGCATTAGAAACAGCCGTCAAGGTATTCAACCAAGTGCTGCAAGCCCACACATTCATATTGAACTCTATCATTAGAGACTCGATCAACAACAATAAACCCTGTAAGCCATAACCCTTTACAGAATCGTGGTGTTGAAGGGCTCCTTTGGAGACAATAGCACCTTCCCAACCCTCTTCAAGGCTACGAAGCATGGACACTCCAAAAATATATGCCATGTCCATGTTGTATCATGTCGGACACGCAACAATCACTCCATACAGTAGGACACGCCAAATAAGTGCAGAATCCATGTCGATTTGTCCAAACTGTATCATGTCGCATTCGTGTCTGTGCAACATAGCATAAAGGCATGCACCACTATCAAAGCTCTTAAAGAAGGGAAAAAAGTTCCATGTTTATGTCATCGAGCATGGATTTGCACAATATTGGTATGTGAAATGTGCTGGAAGTCAGATGTATGCCTTCTTCAGGATGGTAACAAACGTGTGCTGAATTAAAATATATTTCTCCCTCAGTTTCTAACCTCATATATTAATAATCATAGGTCTTAGGTTTAGCTCACTAAATGTCTTTTAGCTTCATTTTGCTATTTTATATCTATCAACGTTTTCCTCATTTACACTTTTGTCAATCTTTATATGTAATTCATTTTGCCTGCTAAGGTTGTTATACGCCCAATGGGTATTTGTTTGACATCATTGAGGAGAGTGTATTACGAGAGTTTTCTATCACAGCGAGAAGCTTTCTAGTTATAAGATAGGGAGAGTTGTAAGGCATTATGTTTGCTACCATTATTTCAGAGATGATGTTTGATTTTGCATGAATTTTTTGTGAGCTTAATAGCTTATAATGAAGAGGTAAGAGATTACTAATCAGTAGTGAACTATTTCGTGAGCTTTGCTTATTATAGGAAACCCAATGATCTTGTTGCCTGGCTTTCAATACTAAACAAGTATATGTAAAGACCAAAGAATACTTGCATAATCATGTTACACTATTCCTAACATGTTAAAGAATAAGAAGTTCCTATGTGCCATTAGATCTAGGCATATAATGAGGTTGTCTAGGCTTCTAGTTCCATATGTTGCATTGAGGTAATTAACATAATATATTTCGAGTGTATCAATGCACACTGATTTAAAATATCATAGATTTTTTATGGTTTTCTCTTGAACACACTGAAAAGTCAGTGGGTGCACCTCTCAAGAGGGCAAAAGTAGATACATTTGGCTCATTTATATAAATTAATAGTCAACATAAAAATCCGTAAGATAAATAAATGAAATCTCATTTTTCACAAGTTTCTTAATGAGAAGGTTGCATCCTCATTAAGGATTCTTTATTAGGTCTTGCAATTATTATGCACATATGAGTTTATCAAGCATGATACAAAAGATAACTAAGCAATCAAGTAAACCTTATTCAATTATTTGGTTCATAACTTCATATAGCAAATCCGTCTTAAAACCAAGGTTTCATTATTTGCCGATTCCAATTATCTGCCATATTGTATCAGTTTGGGACTATCTCAATCCTATACTAGCCGATACCGACAACGGGACTCCCTTTCCATGTCAATTTAACAAAGAAAAGTTACAAAAGAAAAGAAGAGAAATATGGGGAAGAAGGTGTCGACACAACGATTCAACGCGTCGAAGATCTACATGCTTATGTCGATAAAGTAACCCTTCCATTTGCGGAAGTTGCATATGTATTGATTCACAACATCTACCGATCATAATATTAATCCCTTCAAACTAACTAGAATGACAAATGATTCATAGAATTATGCATAAACATATGAAATATTTTATTTTTAAAAAAATAACATATTTTAGTGTTCTAATAACATCGTTCTAATTTTTTACTTTCCGAAACGAACTCCAATACTATGATCTGAAACCAACCGATACCAGTTTAGATACCAACACCGCGAACCTTGCTTAAAACCAAGGTAGTTAAAGGCGCATCCGAGGCGCAAGGCACACTCAAGGCACGCGTCCGAGCAAAGCAAGTCACGAAAATAATAAATAATAAAAATCTACAGACATAAATAAATAAATTAGTAATATAAGAAATAAAACCAAATAACATATTAAAACCAACAAAAATATGTTAAAACATAACCAAGTGAACTAGCAGAGCAGTAATAGCAGTAGTAATTAACTGAACTAACAAGTGTTTATATTCTTTCTACCACGTTTTTAGTAAAGTTTAGTTTTTCTAGTTCAACTGTAACCAACTTTCACAACCATGGAAAGGAGCTATCTTCCTCCCACTTGTATGAGGTAGGGGTTATTTCCATGCCTCAAAAAAATTTCCACAAGACGCGCCTAGGCGCACCTTTTCTTGGTTGAGCCTTGCTGAAAGGCTCGTCCTGGGTGCACCCGGAGAAAGGGGCCTCGTCTAGTGAGCGACGAGGCGCAACTGTTGCTCCTTTCTGCGAGGCACGTCCGAGGCGCGCCTTTGACTATCATGCTTAAAACAAAGACCATAAAGACATCACTGCTGCACGAAGCAATCAATGAAGTAGTGCTCCCACTGGTTGCATAGAGACAGCACAATATATAACAAGAGAAGGCACAAAATATAAAAAGATGATGAAGCTCCCGCAAATGCAAGGACTTGTGACATGTACACAGCCTTACCAACATTTTTTATGGAGAATCTGTTTCTACAACTAGAGTTTGCATCCTACAAGATGCAAACACCAAGTCATACCGTCGTGCCAACCAAGCGACACCCTCTTAGAAGGCACTAATATAACAACATAGAATTTCAACCCATTCTACACCAAGCAATGGCAACCTACTGCTTCCAAACATTTAAGGAAGCCTAACGAAGAGGCAGCTGTCTTTTAATTAAATCGAAAATGTGTTTGCAAATTCAACAAGCACATTATAATATTACATGCACCTAACGTAAGGTACATGGACTGGGGTTTTTAGTTTACCAATAATTCTAGGAAGAAAACAAATGCCTCCTCTGAGATATTTTTATTGGAATAGAATAGAATGGGTCGTTGTCACACAAAAAACAGAAAAATTAGAAGTTTCTATTCTTTCAGTAAACTAATATCAAATCATATGAAGATATTTCCAATCAATATTGTTATGTGTACTTAAAATTTATATTGTAACTTGCTAGATCATATGATTCATCTGGCTGAAAATTGTATTAAATTTTAGTATTCATAACAATGAACTATCACTACCCTAGCTGATTTTCTTGTGAATTACTGGATTTGATGAGTTCACATTTCAGGGTGTCAGTTCTATGATCAAAGAATCATTTTTCATCTAATGAAAATAAACTGTTCTTTAAGTTTGTACAACAAACTTCAATATAGACAGAGGTGGTTGTGTCTCTACCGAAACTCGCACATTGATCGGAATAGCTACTCAATGGCATGACAACTTAGATCATCTTTAGGTGACTCCTAAGAATTCTCAGATATCAGGCGTTTACCCAGTCTTGAAAACTCAAAAGGGTCACGATAGCATATGAATAATAATTACCATTTTTCTTCTTGTGGTATCATCATCCAATCTGCTGTAGGGACCCCCAATATAACCTCAACAGTATCCTATTTGGTACCCAAACTTCAACTTCACAAGAATAAGGAATAAAGGTTTTGGTGGATATTTTCTGTTGTAAACTTAATGCTTTTAGTTAGATGTTGATTAATCATTAAAGTAAGGAATAGTGCTAATCGTTCAATTTTCCGATGTACATCTTAACTGTAAATAGAAGACAGGTAGGCTTTGAAGAGATTTGCACTATTTCAATATTTTAAGAACACACTCACAATAATAACAATAATAACAAAGACGTTATCCAAGAATTTTGGGGTGAGTTATTCTAGTAATTTTCTTCCATTCAACTCTGTCAAGGCCTTCTTCTTTGTAAAACCAATAAAATTATATCCTTCTTTACATCCATAGCCCAAGGAAGACAACCTCTAAGCAGCTGAAAATGATAATGTTGAACTTGAAACAATAAACAATCCAATTTCTGCCTTTGAGATCATCCACAAATATTTCCCCAAGCAACTATTATCTCCTAGAACCCGAATAATTTATTCCTCGCCTCAATCCTCCAGTATTCTTCTTATTAATGCTCCTTACTTTATATAGTTTTTTTTTCAATAACTCATCAATGGCATTATCCATCTTCATATTACCTGTATTTTTAACTACAACAACCATGTCCTCTATCTTTATCCTTCTCTTTAAATTCATTTCATCACATACTTATCCTCAACTACCAACATTATAACCGTCATCTCATATGCCTTGCTCATACCCCCTTTTCTCACCTTCACTTCTTTATTTTCCTTCTTTCCTGTTGCCACCAAATTTTCACTCAATTCAGCTTCCCAATGTATATTCATTTTCGTATGACAAATAGATCGTCTCCTTTTTCTCCTTGGTCATTATTTCTGTGTATCATGACCATCAACATTTCTAAATTGTCTATTGTAATTGTAGTTTGATATCTTAGTATGGATGGTCTTCGGGAATCCATGTGTGGAGAAGGTACTGATTTATCACTTTTGACTTCTGATAATGAGCTTCATATGGAATATTAGCAAATAAAGCTTGCAGATATAGAGGAAGTTCAAAGAAACGTAACGAAGACTTAATTCGACAGCAAGTCTCCTCTTGAGTTCTTCAGCAAACTTCAACTATTCAGGAGGCTTCGTAAGTATTTTTCGTGAGTAGTCTATGTTGCAGACACACGACTACAACAGGGTACAATATGGACACAACGATTGACGTTGGTGTGTCCGTGTTTATTTTGGAGTGAATGTATTGTGACTGATACTTGTCCGACACGACACAGACACGAGACTGACTTTCGAAGTGCCCATGCTTCCTACTGAGTAGTAGTCAGTCCTTATTTTGACTTGTCTAGTTAATCTGCAATGGGTTTTTTAGCGTTACTGTGATGGTTTTCCTTTAGCTAAACCTTTATCGGGTGTATTACACTATTACCTTTATCGGGTGTATTAATCTGCAATGGGTTTTTTTTAGCGTTACTGTGATGGTTTTCCTTTAGCTAAACCTTTATCGGGTGTATTAACCTTTATTTCTCAAAAAAAAGTATATGAACAATTAAGTATGACACTAAAATTTCAGTAAGAAAAGAAAAGTTAATCACCAAACAGAAAGAACATACCCATCTAGACTAGCATGCATCCGAAGCTTTCTCGATGAACTCGTCAAATCGTCGCGCTTTCTCCCGCAAACTCAATATAATCTCCTCGGCAACATCGTTTATAGCCATGGGCAAGAACTTCTCCATGCTGTCAAACCATTCCCCCAACGTCATTTTCTGGATGCCAACGATTGTCTCCTCCTCGACCCTGCCAACGTCCTCTGCTTGCTCCCCACTTCCTGTTATCTTGCTTTTGTCGCCACCATCGCAATCCCCATCTAGTTCTTCCTCTCCAGCCACTTCTTCAGCCTCGGAATTAGAAAATGGCTTCTCTTCCTCAGCCATAATCTTCGCACTCGAAGACCGAGTTCGAGCCGGAGCCCTCCTCGCCCTCGTCCTCCCTGCATTCTTTGGTGAATCGATGCTATCCTCCACAACAAAACCCGAGGCCTCATTTCTCTCTGGAACCTTGGAAGAATCGCCCCTTCTCGGCCTCCCCCTCCTCAAATTCCTGGACTCTTGGACCGGAACCTCTGCAACTGCATCTTTCCCCCTCCTCGGTCTGCCCGTCCTCAAATTCTTCAGCTCCTCGATGCTCTCCTCCACAACTTGTTCCAAGATATCATCTTTCACCACAACACCAACCGGATCGTCGACTTTCTTCGACCTCCCCCTCCTTTTTGTGTCATTCCTCTTCGGAACGTCACTCTTCTCCTCCGCGTCTGAATCCACCACGACCTCCTCGACCTTCTTCGCTCTCCCCCTCCGGTTCCTCACATTCCTCCGCTCCTCCACCTCGGCCTCCGCAACGGCGTCGATCCCGACGGAGATCGAGGTGGTCTCGCCGATCTTGACGGTGTCGCCATCGGAAAGAGGGAAGGGGTCGGAGGGGGGGATCTTGGCGTCGTTGACTAGGGTTCCGTTGGAGGTGCCGAGGTCCTCGAGGGTCCACCGGGAGGCCTCCGGGAGGAACCTGATGACGAGGTGGTGCTGGGAGATGGCGGGGTCCTTGATGGCGAAGGTGTTCCCCTTAACGACCCGGCCGATCCGGATCAGGGTTCCGGGCTTCCGATCTAGGGTTTCGCCTTTCTTCGGACCCTTCTCGACGACCAGGCGGAGGACGGGGGTCGCCATTGGAGGTTGGACAAGCGAAACCCTAACGCTAACCCTAGAATTTGGGGATGGAGAGGAAGTAGAAGAGGGGAATCAGTGGAGAGTGGAGTGAAAAGAGGAAGGGGAAAGTGTGGACATTTGAATTTGCGTTCTGACAGGGGTTAGTTCTTTACGTTTCCCCCCTTGTTTTGTCCTAGTATTTGTAGAAGTTGATTTTATTTTATTTTTTTCATCTCAAATGTCAATCATAAATTTGTAATATTACAAGATAAGTTTAGTTTTGTAAAACAAGAGAGAATAAATTCAGTTTTGGGGGTTCCTCGTCTAAGAGCATCTCCAACCCTATTGTGAGTTTAGAAAAAATGGTTGCCACATAGGAATGACAAACTTTCATTCCAAAAATTCTTCTCCAATGCAAATATAGAATAAAACATGAAGTTGACATGGCAATGACATGGCAAGGAGAATGTGAAGTTGGTTGTCTAGATCTAGACAATGCACTTCACAATGACTTTGTCTCCACATCATCAATTATGAATAGAAATATTTATAAAGAAGTTGAAGAAGTGGAGGAGTTGCCTTGGAAGTTGGAAAAAATATTTTTTATTGTCTCCTCAATACTTTTGCATTGGAAAGAGTTTTTCTATCTCATTGTCTTTTGAGATGTAGTTTTGCCACATAAACAAGACATTGTCTTGTGACTCATGCCACATAGGAGCCACATAAGACTCACAACACTTAACAAGACAATAGGGTAAGAGCATCTCCAACACTATTGTGAGTTCAAAAAAATAGTTGCCACATATGAATGACAAGCTTTCATTTCAAAAATCATTTTCCAATGCAAATGTAGAATAAATCATGAAGTTGACATGACAATGACAATGTGAAGTTGGTTGTCTAGATCTAGACAATACACTTCACAATGAGAGCATCTCCAACCCTATTGTCTTATTTTGTGTTGTGATTCTTATGTGGCATGGAAGACAAGACAATGTCTTGTATATGTGGCAAGATTATATTCACAAAAGACAATGAATTTAAAAAGTCTTCTCCGATGCAAAAGCATTGAGGAGACCATAAAAGTATTTTTTTACAATTTCCAAGACAACTCTTACTCTTATTCTTTTTTTGATAAATATTTTTATTCATAATAAATGATGTGGATATAAAGCATTGTGAAGTGCATTGTCTAGATCTATACAACAAACTTCACATTGTCTTTGCCATGTCATTGTCATGTTAACTCCATACTTTATTTCACATTTGCATTGGAGAAGTACTTTTGAAAAAAAAAAGTTTGTCATTCCTATGTGGCAACCATTTTTACTAAACTCACAATAGGGTTGGAAATGCTCTGACTTTATCTCCACATCATCAATTATGAATAGAAATATTTATAAAGAAAATGAAGAAGTGGAGGAGATGTCTTGGAAGTTGAAAAAAATATTTTTTATTGTCTTCTCGATAATTTTACATTAGCGAACATTTTTTTATCTCATTGTCTTATGTGAATATCATCTTGCCACATAGGAAAGACATTGTCTTGTGCCTCATGTCACATAGGAATCACAACACAAAACAAGACAATAGGGTTGGAGATGCTCTTTAACTCCACGTTTAATTTTTGTTTTCTTTTCCAAAGTTTGGAAATTTAGTGTTTTTTTCCTTTCCAAAATGTGTTCCCAAATGTATTAAATGTTCTAAGCTTTGGTTTAGCAATTTTATTTGAGTAGAAGTTGCTTTTGAGAGCAGTTTCTTATTTGTTTTAAAAGTTTGAACAAATTCAATCTTACTTTTTAAAAATATATTTGAGAAATTGTTATTACTAAACATTTTTTTATTATTATAAGCAAAAGGAATAATCCTAAGCAATTCCAACCCAGCCTAAATGTTGGAAACTTTGTTGGTGAACGGAAGGAAAAATTGAGAGAAAAAAATGGGAAGTGAAGAAAAAATAATTTTATATTTTCTTGTTTGGAGGACAAAAAAGTAAGTTAAAAAAAAGAACAATAGTAATTTTTTGTAGGATATAGATAAATTTATTACTTAATATTTGACTTCCTCAACATAGAGGATGACAACAAATTAAATGAGGTGTAATTTGATAAATTTATCGAAATTTTATCTTGCGTGTTCACTTTCTTACCATTCTTGGGAGTTGGGAAGAAAATATTTGAGTGGGGTCTACATAATTTGTTTTCCCAAATTTTCCTCCACTTTCTTTTCCCACTTGCCAAACATCATAATTTATTTATTTTTCGCCTTTGTTTTTGGTCGTGCTGGTAAATTGCAATTTAATACAGTTTAACTCTCCAAACATTCTACTACATATGATTTACTAATCTATTGAGAAGTAATTTCTCGAGATCAGACACTCTGTTCCCAATTTGCATGCACACCCACATACCTCTTTCGCGGTTCGATTCTGAGAGTGTCCACGAGGTTATACTCTCCTCGCTGACCGCAAGATCAAAATGAGTACGGAAAATATATTTGTCGTTTTACAAAAAAAAAATGTTTATATGTTATAAATTTGATTACAGTTTCAAAACATAAAAATTGTTTTTGTTGTTTTTCCTTGGAAAGGAATCCATCTTTGACCACTTATGCTCCCCTATCACTGAGCTACAGGGGTTCTCTCTCTCTATCCTTGTTTCAAATCTCTCTCTATACTATTATGATGGGACTTCAAAGTGACTCCAAATTAAGTCATCTAAGTCGTATGTATATCATCAACCATTTTATTTAAAAAAAATTTATCGAATAATATAATTTTAAACTTTTTCTCATTTTCTTTCGCATAACTGAATATCCTCTTTTATTCACAAAAAATTACGGAAGATAATAATTTTAAACTTTCTCTTATTTTCTTCCGCATACCCAAATACCCTCCCTTTATCCACGTATATCCATAACAAATTTAAATTTAAATTTAATTAATTTTTACAAATCTTAATTAAAATATAAATATATATAACAAATCTTAGTTCAAAAATTTTACATATTAATTTTTTATAAGACTAAAAGAAAGAAAATAAATTTTGCGTTGCAAGTGCTTTTACTACTAATTATAAAGAAAGCCAAATAGTCTTCATGTCAAATGTGCATGGAGGTTCGAAAAGATGTTTAAGTAAATGTCAATCCATCTAATGCTCTAGATGTATCTAGATGTAGTAATTTAAGTAACAACGCAGCTATTTGGCACGTGCGCATGTACAGCCGATGCAGACGTGCTACCGAAGTGGTAGGTGGGATAAGACGGAGCAGTATGAGGGATACGTCGAAGGAGGAGGAGGCACCGGCGGAGCGCACGACGGAGGATGTCGGAGTAATTGGGGATGGTCGAGGCATCGACATAGGCGGAGGAGGAGGCTGCGACATAGCAGGAGGGGAGAGAAATGCGACGGCATTTTTGTGGCGGCTTGGCAGCGACGGCCGCCTCGATCGTACGTGTGCATCGGTTATACATGCGCGTGTGCGTGGTAGCTTTTTCGTTTTAGTAAACCTTCATCCCCCAAATTAAATCCGGTGCAGTTAAATTTGAAAAAAAAAGAAAAAAAAAGACTTTATAAGTATTGGAGTAGTTCCTCTATATATAGGTGGTCGTAGGTGTCACGATCCGCTCCCGAATAATCGGACACGAGTCGGACACGACCAGCCTTCGTCGTTAGACACGATGAAGTAAGTTGTACCAATATCTAGGGAGAACTATGAATCAAGATAAGAATGAAAGTAATCACAGCATCTAATATATCAAATCCCAGAATCTCAGATACAAGTCTAAATGTTATTACATTCCAGCAATGTAAACTATATTGATGTCTCTAATACAAGTCCAGATAAAGCTAAAGTAGAAAATACTAGGCTTCCTCAGCCTCTAGGTCCTGGGAAACATCGACTGGCTCATAGGTGCCTCCAGGCTCCTGCCATAGTAAGTATCACAGATAGCCTCCAGCTCACCTGCAACATATCCTAGTCAGCAGCGGAGCTAAGTATATCCAAGGAAATGAACATGAACATCATGGTATGAATCAAAAAAAAATATATATATATAAAGTACGAGAAACGAGAACAAGACATGAATCATGAATATGAATACTGAAAGTAAATACAGGGAAATATGATATGAATCCTGAACATGAAATACAACCTGAACATGAAATACAACCTGAATCATGAATGTGCAACATATCGAAATACATCCAGAGTGTGTGATCGGCTTGGGTAGATTCAATGAACATGAAATGGTATACGGCTTTGGTCCCGCGTGCACGATGCGGGGCCTAAGCTATTCACATGAATAGTAACATGGGTTTGATCACACATCTGTAGTATTTCCCCTCCCAGACACCAGTAAACTTAAGAAACATGATACAAGACAATCCCGTGATACATCGTGTCAACAAGGAGATACATGAATGAATATACAAGACATAAAAAAATGGACAAGTCCGAAGAGTATACTTGTCTTGCTCAGGGTGATCAAGTGTGGGGTGCACAGCTGGATATCCTCCTGTTATGATTACAATTTGATAAGTTGATAATTTAAGGTAGATATTTCTAGTCTTAGAAAAGTTTACTGATCATAAACCCTGGTTTAGACTAGCTAGCACTAAACCTACCTTATATATGAAGTAACATAATATCTACACATAACCTGAATCATGAAGCAATCTATCACCATTCCTACATTTGTACTTTGTTAATATTTAAATATACTAAGACAGTGAACTTGAAATCCAAGTTCAATTGATTCGATTCACAAGTTCAGAACAACCTAAAAATCCATCATGAACATGACTGATACAATCAGTCCCTGTTCAGGCTTCCTGTTCGACCATACTAACTCTATCTTTAGTAAAACCTATATACAAGGTAAAGATACATTGTAACCTGCATCCAAAAGTGATTCTAATCCTGAAATCAATTTAGAACTCCACTGTCTTAATACTGCCAACTTAAATGCCCATAGTATCAGTCCCCAGTTTGGACTGATACAAGTAAATTCCGTGCTTAAGACTGAAATCTAATTTCACCCAGTCTACTGCAATTTGACATAATCTAGCCTAGGTTACTGTTATTCCTAACTTGTTTTTCAACTATACTCCCCATATCCTGAACAGTCCACTATTGTATAGGTTCTAGGGGAAATCTGTGGTTTAATTAGGATAGCCCTATCATCAGGACAGTTCCTATCATCACAAACACCAACTGCACTCTATTAGGCTCAATGCTAACTCATGATACCCACTATTTAGCTTCCATGAGTCCTGCCAGTTCCTAGTTGCTACTCTCACTGTCCAACATCCCTGACATGGTATAAGTCTAAATAACCACACCTAGCAATTTTATTAAAAGTACTAAGAATGCCCAATCAACCAGTCATTACGGACAATTAATCAAGATGTTGATAAATCTAATAGTACCAATCCCTCGACAATATTTACCTATGTTAGTCCATAACAGGACTTACCTACATGAGTTTAACCAGGCTGATAGGGTTCACCCTTAGCTAAGACATTGCCTTAATTCAGTCCAATTAAGGTACTGTCATAAGTCAAGGTTAGCTAAGACTGATACGAATCAGTCCTTAAATATACTCATGACACCCTGCCCTGATCATCACACCACCAGGATCTCATTCCTTCACAGAACTGATACCTATAGGGTTACACACTGTCACTGGAATCTATAGATTAATCCTAACTATAGATGCTCTCAGGAACTTACATAGGCACAGCTCAACCCATGTATAGCCTGAATAAACTCAAGCTGATACAATTCATCTCAGTTGAGACACTGGTATACTATAATTCTGAATCAAGCATACATTTAGTCTAACAATAATGCCCTGCTATTTACAATCGAGAAATTGGTAGTATTGAAATCAATTAAGACATAATTCCCCCTTCCCTTGACAGGTAACAGATTTGACAAAACTCTAATTGCAAAAATATCAGTAACCAAATCAATTACTAACTGCACATCCTAGGATCAGTCCTGACTAGTATCCTTCATCAGTACATTTGTTACTGCTCTTCAGGAATCAGTCAAGGCCCAAAATGGTTCTCTTAACTACCAGCCTATGATTCTAAGAAGGCACAGTGTCAGACAATAACTACTACCTACATCCAACTCCACAACTAATTTCAATCCTACAATATCAACTGTTCCAAATATTCTACTACAAAGCACAATTCCTCAATACTGAAATAAGTCAGCCCTCAATTAGGAAGGATAATTTCCTGAACTCAATAGGAAAGTACATACTCAAAAATAATTCTAGAGAATTTGATATCCACCTAACATATATCAACTACTCGAATATTAATACAAAGGAACTCACGGAGAAGTTATGCCAAACAACCCAAGATAGTTATTATTTAACAAACAACCTACATTCTACTCTGTAACTACAAGAGCATTGCAGTAATTATAATTCCTGAACATCCCCATACCATTTACCAATTATAATCATACAAGATCAATTCGAGAACTACCTTACTAAGCTGTACCTGATGCAATATGTTCGAGTCTCTGTCCTCTCCACTGTTCTGACCCAGGTTCTCCTTCCTCAGTCCCAACTCTCTATAGAACTTAAAATAACATCATCACGAAATCACCCAAACGTGAATCGAGAATAGATTCAAATTAATTCAAAAACTGGATAACTTACCAGTACTCAAAACTGAAATAGGATGATCAACAACTATAGATTCACTTCGATTTTCAGATCTCGATCTAGCTCCCAAAACCAAATAAAGAACCAAATCACAAGAAGAATACAAATAGAATTACCAGATCAATTTGAAATCTATACCTCCTTCGATTGATCGTAGGGATCAAATCCAGAACAGATCGAGAGCGTTTAAAGAGAATTCTCGAGATCTACAGTCCCCAAACTAAAATTCATATCAAGGACGAAATCAGATCAAGAAGGATAGAGTCAAAGATCAATTAGACTTATGATATCAACTTACTCGTTCGTGAAGTTGAACCGATCCTTCAACGATCACTCAAGGAGGTTGATCCGCTCGTCATCGTGGCTCGCCTAGCCATAGAGAAACTCCTTGCTGACTTCAGTCAGATGCTGTTGCTGCTGAGACTCTAGACTCGATGTTGATTTGATCCTACGCCTTGCCACCATTGCTCATCGAGGTCTTTATCATTTCACTAGCTCAGATTGATAAACTAGGTCAAGAAGACTGGGAAGAAGGAGAGATTTCTAACAATTTCTCTTAGTAGCAATGAAAAGTGATTGAGAGGATCATTTAAATAGATCAGCTAGTGTAGGAAGGAAGCAGGGGAGCGGGAAAAATTTGGAAGAGAAAGGAAATTAGTTAGAAGAAATTCGAAATCATTCGAAGGACTGATAACTGTCAATTGAACTCTTTCCTGATGAACATTAATTTAAAGAGGGAAGATGGGCTGGGCTGAGAAGCCCACTGCACTAAATTATAAAATAACTAATACTATATTTAAAATGATATAACCTATTGTTTAAAGAATTATCAAGCAAATAAATTTGCAGGAGAAAAATGTTTGCTAAAATTTATTTAAAAATATTTCCTGGAAAGTAGGCTTACAGTAGGGAATCATTGGGCACATCCCAAGACAACAGCTTGATTATAAATTAGCGGCTTAATTGCACTTTGATATCCTCAACTATTTCAAATTTTCAACTTAATACCTTAAACTTTTTTACTCAACAACTCGATACTCTCAACTATTTTAGTTTTTCAACTTAATACCTAAAACAGAAAAAATCCAAAAAATATCCTTGGCTCCCTCTCTCTCTCCCCATGCTTCCTCCCTCTCTCTCCGACGATGCCTGTCATGACCCGCTACCCAAATTGTTGGGCCGGGCCGAGTCATGTCCAGCCTACGCTTGAGATAAAGTACAGTAAGCTGTTCTAGAAGTAACAAGTTAAGACTAAATGTGCTAACAGTTCTATAAGTAAATAAGAGTCATGAATGCTCCAAACACAAAAGTCGTCTCATATAGAAATAAGTCCAAGTACAAGTCTGAAATGTAAAACTGGATACATGTCCATTTATAAAATACGTAGTCTAATACATGACTACACTAAATATCCCAAGCGACTACGCAAACTAGACGAGTTTCCCCGCAGGTACATCCTCGTAAGGCAAAGCCTGGTCCTCGGCAGTATCTCCATAATATGAGTCGCAGAGTAACTCCTCCTCAGTAAGGATACCTACAACGTTATCCTGTCAGGATGGGAGCAAGTACTGATTCTAACAAACTAGCATATGAAACATGGAAATAAACATAAGAGGAATAACTGAAAACATGGCATCACATAATCTATCATGGCAAGGACACATATGTCATAGAGACAGATGTATATGTAATGTTTAAAACTGTAGCAGGTACGTGATCGTCAATAGGTGTAAAATGTACTGTGGTACAAGTATATAAAATGTACTTCCGTACAAATAAAACAAGCGATAGATGTACATACGTACAAATACAGCTGGTGTGCCTACGACAAGGTATACATAAAATGTCAACCTTGTTCGGTACGTACGTACGAGTAAGGGGGCATGATCACGTACGCTACTAACAGTTTCCCCATAACCCAGGTTCTAATCATGAGAGATACATAAAGACTGTTCTAAGCATGGTATAACTGAAAGTACAACATGTGAATATTTAACTTGCTACCCCAAGGATCAGCATTTAACATGGTTGAATTTACAGTTCATTGATGTAACAGTATATAAAGTTTGTAGAAAGTACTTGCCTCTAGCAAAGCAAAGCAGTGATAAAAATGCTATAGATGCCTGGTAACTCGTCACTGTAGAAATAAATACATAAACTTAGTTTTTATACTAAGTTAAACACTAAGTGGTGCTACACGACTTTCTGATTGGACACCTAGCCAAAATGATGACATTAGCATAGGAGACCAATGTGGGGTGACACAATACTATAACTAACTTTCTAGGGTCTTTACAGTAGTGTGGGGTGAGGTTCAATACGGCTATAACACAAAATAACACAAAAAGTTACAAGTCGTAATTATTCAATAAATAAATCAACTGTACATTGTGTTCCAATAATTTTTGAGATAGACAAAAAGCTCAATTTTACATAAAATAAAGTACCAAAATGATCTTTGTTAATTATAGAAATTTATTATAATTTTTCTGAAATTTATTAACCAGTATAAGTATTTTATAAAAATCAGTTTTCATAAGTACACAGAAAATGAGTTCTGGTTTCATATGCCAAAACAGTGGCAAAACTGTAAATTAAATACTGCAAAAATTATGATAAATTAGCTAAATTAACATAGTATCTAAATACTATTTTTCTAGAATTTTAACAGTAATAAAAGTATTTTTAGAAATTCAAAAACAGCATGGTACACAATTAAAATTAAATAATTAATTATCTACGTATTTTGTCCATGTACATAATTTGAACCATAGTTCAAATACAGGACCCAAGGCCATGAATCAAGTCCAATATGACTTGTACAGGTCTTGAATGTGTGAAAACATATTTGAGCCCAAAAACCCATGCTAGGCTTGGACACCAAATGGTTGCAGTAATACAGGAATTTAAATATAATAATATATTTTCAAAGTGGTAAAAATATACAAGTCATAATTTTAAACAATAAAAATGACTTGGGCATTTATGCACAATAATATTTTGTACAAAGTAGAATTTTTTTTGAAATACATATATAGAATGTATAACTACAATATTTATATATACATATAAATATATAGATATTTATATATATACATAATGGATATATACATACATATGTTAAATATACATATATATATATATATAAGAAATACTTAAGTATAAAATATATATATATATATAGTTATATATATATATATATATACAAATATTGTATACATATATATAATAGTATATATATAATAATACATATACACATACACATGATCATATATATATATATATATATATATATATATATATATATATACACACACACATATATAAAAAATATATATATATACACATATATAATATAATAAAGTACTAAATATAATATATATATATATATATATATATATATATATATATATATATATATATATATATATATATATATATATATATATATATATATATATATATATATACACAAATACAGTATATATATACATGTAATACAGTATTATATGTATATATATGCTGTATTTGTGTATATATATATATATATATATATATATATATATATATATATATATATATGTATATATATATATATGTATATATATATATATATATATGTATATATATATATATATGTATATATATATATATATATATATATATATATATATATATATATATATATATATATATATATATATATATATATATATATATATATATATATATACATATATATATACATGAAAAAAAAAAAAAAATATATATATATATATATATATATATATATATATATATATATATATATATATATACATATACATGTAAACGTATATACATAAATATATATATAAACAAAATAAACAAAAGAAAACAAAAAGAAAAAGAAAATGAAACAGACAGCAGGGGGGATTCGAACTCGGCCCAGCGGGTCGAGTTCTCGGGTGCGGTCGGGCTGGCCAGGGGGTCAGCCCGCTCTGGGTGTTAGGGCTAGGATTCGGGTTACATTTATTTAGGTTTTAAATTAATAATAATAAAACCCGATAAAACAAAACCCTGTGTCCTGACAGTTAGGGACACAGGAGTCGCGTGTCCGTGCTAAGCACGACACGCACGGGTCATAAAATGCGTGTCCAGACTTACCCCTAGGATGCTCGTGTCCTGGCGAACGTTGTACGTGAAAACGAGACACGCACGACACGTATTGGTGCTGCAACTTACGTGTCCGACTTCAGGGGGGTTCGAGGGTTCTGGACGGCGGAGGAGGCAACGTCGCGGCGGCGCTTGGGTGGCGATTGACTCAGCTTGCTGCGGCGAACCGATGGGTGGTGGTGGATGGAGGTGATCGTCGTCGGGGAGGTGGCTTTGGGGATTAGCCGGAGTTAGGGTTCTGGTTGTGGGTTTGGAGAAGAAGAGGGCTGTAGGGGCGTCGATGGTAGTCGTGGGGTTGAGCTAGGGTTAGGGCTGAGTCTGGGGGTTCTTATAGGAGGGTTTGAGTCGGTCGGGCTGGGCTAGGTCGGCCGAAAATGGCGGGGGCAGGTCGGCGTCGGTCGTCGGTCAGTCGTCGGGCAGGGAGCTGTTGGAAGGAGAGAGAGAGAGGGTGATCGTAGGGGGGGGTAGGTAGATTAGCAGTCAGGCCCTTAGGATTTAGAAATTTGCAAAAAGACCCTAACAATGCCTAAATGCAAAATAAAATTTGTATCCCGCACTTTAAATTAAATAACTAATTACAAACTAATACTGAAACAATTCTAAATATTACAAACTACTATTATAACATTTCAATAAATTATAAAACTATATTAAAATATTTTAATAAATTACAAAATGGTATTTTAGCTATTAAAACTCATTTAAAAATCATTTTGAAAATAGTAGAAAAATTCCTAAAATTATATTAAATTATTTTAAGGCTAAAAATGATATTAACAACAAATTAACACTAATTACACAAAAATTGAAAAACAGGGATTGACAAGTCTTCCCTCGTTGAAAAATTTCGTCATCGAAATTCACAAGGATTGAAGACCCTACAATTTCTAACATAGCAAGCAATGCAACAAATGACTAAGGCTACGATCGAAACTAACCTCTAAGGTATCAAGCGGGAACGGGTGGTTCCCTCGCAGCGGTTGGATCGAACAAGTAAGGGTATCTCTCCCTCATGTCCGACTCCCTCTCCCAAGTAGATTCATCCGGAGAGTGACGGCTCCAAGCTACTCGTACTAAGGGTATAACCTTGTTCCTCAGCCTCTTCTTCCTCCTGTCTAATATCTCCACTGGCTGCTCAAAAACTGTAAGGCTCGGTCCGATCTCCAACTCTGAATGATCTAGCACATGACTGGGGTCCGGAACATATCTCCTCAGCTGAGATACGTGAAAGACATCGTGAACTCCTGCTAGGTTGGGTGGAAGTGCAACCCTGCAAGCTACCTCTCCGATCCTGTCAAGTATCTCGAACGGCCCGATGTATCTGGGGCTCAGCTTAACTCCTCGTCCGAACCGGATCGTCCCTCTAGTAGGTGATATCTTCACTAGCACCATATCACCGTCTGCGAACTCCATCGGTCTGCGACTAGCATCAGCCCAGTGTTTCTGCCTATCCTGAGCTACTCTGAGCCTATCTCTGATCATTCTGACCTTCTCTGCTGCATCCGTGGTCATCTCTGGCCCAAGCATAACTCTGTCCCCAACATCGTCCCAAAAGAGCGGTGTACGGCATCGTCGTCCATATAGTGCCTCGAAAGAAGACATACCGATGCTGGCTTGGTTGCTGTTGTTGTATGAAAACTCTACCAAGTACAGATGGCTCTCCCATGATCTGCCAAAGTCCAGTACGCAGGTCCTCAGCATATCCTCCAGTGTCTGTATCGTCCTCTCGGACTGCCCATCTGTCTGCGGGTGGTACGTCGTACTGAACTTGAGCCTACTGCCCAACTTTTCCTGCAAGCTCCTCCAGTAGTGGGACGTGAATCTGCTGTCTCTGTCCGACACGATGCTCACTGGTACTCCGTGCAAGCGAACAACCTGCTGCATGTAAAGCTCCGCCAACTTTTCGGTGGAAAGCCCCACCTTGAAGGGTATGAAGTGCGCACACTTCGTCAGCCTGTCCACGATGACCCAAATGGCATCCTTCCCTCCTTGGGAATGAGGAAGCCCTGAGATGAAGTCCATCATAATGTGTTCCCACTTCTACTCGGGAATGGGTAACCGCTGTAACAGACCAGTGTTTGCCATAAAATATAAAAGAGCAGAACAATTATCGGAGGACTGAACTTTTACTTCACGTTACAAACTCGCTTGTACAAAGAAAGCCTAGGGACGAAAATATAGGTACAGCAATCTAAGTATAATTGTTTATTTTAGATTCTGGAGGGTGACGGTAGAGGATCGAAAAAGCGACGGCAGCTCTGTCTTACTCCTTGGACGATCAGTATGCAGCCTTGGCTCCAGAAGATTCCTTGGCATTGAAGAAATGCTCTTTTTGCTCTCTCTTTGCTTTTTCTCTCTAAGTATTCTGGTGCTCTCTGATCTCGAAAAAAAGGTCTCTTTTCGCAAGGGAATGGCACCTTGCTATTTATAAGAAGGGAATGCTTATCATTAGGGTTTACAATAATTGTCCCTTAAAGTGGCGACGGCCTGTTGATTGATCAATCTGGGCCATTAGTTTTGAGTGTAATGAATCTGGGCCATTAATGTAGATTGTGCCAAATCCTCTCAGTAATTAATGCTGATTGGAATAAATCTCCCTTATGACGATCCGCTGATGTCTGCAAATCTGAATGAATAAGTTTAATTCATTCTCCTGCCACGTGTCCTAGATTATTGGGATTTGACCCAATCTTTGATTGCAGTAAATCTGGAAAATTGATTGGCTTTATGACACGTGTCCTGGGAGCCACTGAGGGGATCTGAGCCGTATGAGGATTGAGCCGCATAAGCCCGGCCACGTGTCAAGGCTGTTGGAGAGTGGCCTCCCGAACCTTCGAGCCACATGATAATCTGGACCGCATAGACGTAGGTGGCCGCATAACGGGTAACTCCTTCGTGAGCCGTATGGAGATGGTCCTCATGAGCCGCATAGGGGAGTGTCTGCTTGAGCCGCATAGGGCTGTTTCGATCTGGGCCGCATAGGGCAACTTCGGCCTGAGCCACATGGGGAGTGTCTCCTCGAGCCGCATATGACCATCCACGTGCCTAGGCTGCGTGGCATTTTCTGGATCTTGGGGGATTATGTCAGAGATCTCCTTTGTTTCCCTAGAAGTCTGTCATTATAACAGAGTCATAATTACATCTTTGTGTCAGGGCTGTCGTCTTGTCAGAGCTGTCAGCCGTCAAGGCAATTAATGCAGTAAGGGAAGAGTTGTTTGTATGCTACGTGGCACCCCTCTGAGCCGCATGGAACGTATCGGGCCGCATAGTTCCTTATGCCGCATGAATCTCTGAGCCGTATGGGCTTTCTGAGCCGCATGGGGTTTCCTGGCCGCATGGATCTTTCTTTATTATTTTTCATGCTTCTACAAGACCCCCTTCAAAGTTTTCAATTTGCAAAATTGAAATAATTTGAATAAGAAGCATGGCCATGTATTCTTCTGGCCGCATATAATGTCTCGGCCGCACGATGTCTCAGCCGCATGGATGTCTCGGCCACATGGATGTTTCGGCCGCATTGAGTCAATCAGCTGCGGGGACTTTCGGGCTGCATAGCTCCTTGCCATGTGTGCGCATCATTAATTGCCTCAAATTCGTTTTAGTGCCGCCTTTAGGGGAGATCCCAAGGGTTGGCTCATTAAATCTTTGGATTTTATGCCCTGGGTGAATCTCCTTTATGAGAGGGGACGAAATCCGAGGAGTCAGTTTCGTCTTTTTCGAGGCGGTTATCAATCTACGTGTTCCCCCCTCTCTTGTCCTCCTATAGATAAGAGGAGTTTGAGAGAGTAGACTTCTTTACTTTCTCCTTTACTTCGAATTTTCCCTACTCCATTGTCATCTTCTTCTTTAATTGCCAATGGCTCTAATTATCCAGGAGGCTGATAACGTCAATAAAGCTTCGGCTGACTTGGAAGTGGCTCTGAAGGGGTTGGACAATGACTGGCGGACACTCATGGACCTGGATAATGCGGAGCGGTTGTCTCAGGAGGCTGAGCGCCGAGCTAGACAGAGGCTCGAGGGGGGTACTGCCTTGGCGAGAAACCGCCTCCTGGAGTTGTGTAATGCCGAACTGTAGTCGGCCTTTTTCTGGTTTTGTTCCTGTTTTCTTTCTCTTCTTTTTTTTCTTTTCTTTTTGAGAGGGACGTGGTCCCAAAACATGTAATGCTTTTTTCGTCCTTCAAATAAAGAGTACTTTCCTTTCTACCCTTTATTTGCATTGCTTGTTTGTGCCTGTGGTATTGTGGTGATTTGTGCCCCGCATGGGGGACTTGCTTGTGGACCTGTTACCCATGGCATACCTTGGTTTTAGGTACAGATAACAAGTTTGACTGGGGATACTTAGAACAGTTCCACGGCAAGGTGGTCGTGGACGTTCCCAGTATCGGGATATAGAATGCCATGGAGCAGCTGGGCTCCCGGGGCATGATGAGGAATGGTGGGCCTGTACTAAGAGACTTAGCAAAGGACATTTGTGGGCCTATTACCCTTGGCGTACCCCATCTTAGGATACGGATAATAGGATAAAGGGGAACCGACATACTTACTCAGAGGTTATGAGGACATGTCAAGTATGAGGATTTTACCGTGGAGTCTTCCTACTCAGAGGTAATGAGGACATGGCAGGAGTGGACTTAACGGAGGATATTCATGGTCAACAGAGGACATTTGTGGTCAACAGAGGACGTTTGTGGACCTGTTACCCTTGGCGTACCCTGGTTCAGGGTACGGATAATAAGATGAGAGAGAACCAACATTCTTACTCAGAGGTAATGAGGACATGGTAAGTACGGAGGTTTTTCCGTGGAGTCTTCCTACTCAGAGGTAATGAGAACATGGCAGGAGTGGACTCAGCGAAGAATATTTGTGGTCCTATTATCCTTGGCGTACTCCGGTTGTGGGTACAGATAATAAGTCGAAAGGGGATCATCATACTTACTCAGAGGTAATGAGGACATGGCAAGCATGAAGGTTTCTTCGACGGAGCCTTCCCACTCAGAGATAATAAGGACATGACAGGAGTGGGCTCAATGAAGGAGGGTACATAGAACAACTCAGAGGTAATGAGGACATGGAAGTTCTATGTAAAGGGTGATTATTTTTGGCGAAAGTGAAACGACTCAGAGGTAATGAGGACATGGCCGTTTTAGAAATTTGTGGATCGGTTACCCTTTTTGTGCACTGGGAGTGCGGGTAGTGGATCATGAGGAAGGATCTCTTCCAGGAAGAAAGTTCAGAGGTATGGTCATACATGACTTACTATCTGAAAGAGTGACCGGAATGTGAGTTCAGAGGCACCAGCGGGTACATGACTCGATAGTCTGGAATGTTGTAAAAATGAGTTCAGCGACACCAACGGGTACATGACTCGATGATCTTGGAATAAGCGGTTGTGAGTTCAGCGGCACCAGCGGGTACATAACTCAATGGTCTGGGATGAGTGGTTGTGAGTTCAGCGGCACCAACGGGTACATGACTCAATGATCTGGGATGAGTGGTTGTGAGTTCAGCGGCACCAGCGGGTACATGACTCAATGATCTGGGATGAGTGGTTGTGAGTTCAGCGGCACCAGCGGGTGCATGACTCAATAATCTGGAATGTTGTGAAAGGGAGTTCAGCGGCACCAGCGGGTACATGACTCAATAATCTGGAATATTGTGGTTGTGAGTTCAGCGGTACCAGCGGATACATGACTCAATGCTCTGGAAAATATCGTTTAGACATAATATTTCTTTAGGAACTTGCCGTTGACGGGCAACATGAGCAAGTCTCCGTTTTGTTTTGCGAGGCGATAAGCACCGTTGGAAAATACAGCCTCGATGATAAATGGACCTTCCCATTTTGGCTGGAACTTACCGGTGGTCTTGTGAGTCATGACCATCGGCCTCCGGACTGCCAGAACGAGATCGCCCACTTGGAACGTTCTGATTTTAACCTTCTTGTTGAAGGCTCCAGAGATGCGTGCCTGGTATAGTTCGATCCTTTGCTGAGCCAGGAGGCGCTTTTCATCTAAGGCCTCCAACTCTTGTAGTCGGCGTCGGTAGTTATCATCCGTCGTCAATTGATAAGTGAAGACGACGCAGAGTGAGGATATTTGAGTCTCCAATGGGAGAACTGCCTCACTTTCGTACACCAGGGAGAATGGTGTGTTCCCTATGGCCGTTCGGACCGTGGTACGGTACGCCTATAGGCATTCACCAAGCTTCTCGCTCCAGTCGCGTTTGTTGGACGACATGAACTTCTTGAGTAACTTGATGATGGTTTTGTTGAAGGCTTCTGCCAACCCATTTGTTGCTGGATTGTATGACGTCGAAGCAATATTCTGGATGCGGTGCTTGTCGCAGAACCGATAAAAGGCGTGGCTTGCAAACTGCGGACCATTATAGTGGATGATCCTCTGGGGCAGTCCAAAGCGATAGATGACGTAATGCTTAAGGAAGCTAATCATGTTTGAAGTCTTGACTTCTGCAAGCGGGACAGCTTTCGCCCATTTGGAGAAGTAATCTGTGATTGTGAGTATGAAGCGATGTCCTCGGGAGGAAGGTGGAGTGATTGGACCAATGATATCCATCTCCCATGCTTCGAATGGCCAGGACGCCACTGTCGGATGTAGAAATTCGGATGGTTGGTGGATGAAGTCCGCGTGGACTTGGCAGGCTTTGTACTTTCTCGCATAGTCTATCGCATCTGCTACTATCGTGGGCCAGTAGTAGCCCATTCGACGAAGACGGTCTTGTAATTTAGGGCCAGGCTGATGGGCCCCGCAAATACCGTCATGAGCTTCTCGTACGGCTTCTTTGGCTTTCGCGTTTGACAGACACCGAAGTAATAATCCATCATAGGATCGCCGATACAGTATTTTCGTCTCCGTATCGTAGAAGAATCTGAGAGAACGCCGTCTGATGGAGGTAGCTTCCTTTGGGCTCTCGGGCAGGATATCGTAGACGACGAAGTCAATGAATGGTTGTCTCCAATCTGGGGCATCGTCGATCGTCTGGGCGGAATAACTTGCCACGAATTGAACGTTGTTCTTGGGGCAGACAAGTTCGTGGCCTATCACATCCACCGATTGATGAGTATGATTTGGCACTGCTAGGGAAGCGGCCAGGCCTGCTAAGGCATCGACTTTGATATTTCGGAGTCTGGGGATATGCTCGATGAAGAACCCCTCGAACGACGAGATGATGTCGATCGCTATTTGGTGATAAGGGATCATGTCTTTGTGGCGGACTTCGTATGAGCCCCGGATCTGATTGACGATTAACTAAAAATTGCCGTATGCTTCAAGATATTCTACCCCCCAGCTCCCTTACAAGTTAGAGGCCGATGACCAAATCATTGTACTCGGCCACATTATTAGAGAAGGGTTCTGTGAGAGAATAAGCACGGTTGATCACCAATCCGGAAGGGAAGACCAGCACCACCCCGACTCCGACGACGATGTTGCCCTTGGGTCCAGTTCTCGAAGCACCGTCGAAGAACATTCGCCATATATTATCGTGAGAGGTTGCATGCGAGTCGGCGACCTCATCTGGGATTTCTTCATATATTCTGGACGACTCCGATCCTGGGTGAGCTGCCAAAAAGTCTGCCAGGGCTTGACCCTTAACAGCCTTTTGCGGGACGAAGATCATATGATAGGGGGACAGCAATATTGCCCATGTAGCGAGGCGAGAGCTGAGTGCTCCTGGTTTAGTCATGAGAACCCTAAGAGGGTTGACTCGTGAGATCACATGTATTGTTTGTCCAGTGACATAGTGCCGCGTCTTCTGAATGGCGAACACCAGGGCGAGGCATTCCTTCTCCACAGCGGTGTATCGGTGCTCTGGCCCAATCATCATTCGACTGAGGTTGTCACTTTCCATTCCCAGAATACGTATTTCTAGAATGCATGTACTGTTTAAACGTATTTATTTAATATTTATCATGTATTATTCTGTATTTAAATTCTTTTAGTTTTATGTTAATTAATTTCCTGCAATTTTATTTCTGTATTTTACTCTCTGCTTTAGCTTTGCTATGGGTTCGGCTCAGACTGGTTTAATTATGTTGGTTCATCATGAACCGAAATAAACCCCCACCAACCACCACCCCATTTAAAGCCCCAAACACTTTCTCTCTCTTCATTACTTCTTCGTATTTCTCTTCTTCCTCATAACTCTCCCACCAACTTAGGAGAGCAAGGCAAGTGCCAACTTGCTTCCTGATGGATCCCCATTATTATTGTTCCATCATCTTCCTTATTTGATTCTAAGTCTCTTTAGTACTTAGCATTTTCGATTTCCATGGTTTATTTGTTGTAGATCTAAGTTTGTTATATTTTCGGATTTCTTAGGTTTTGATCTAGTAAACTTTATTATCTTCAAGTTTTGATGGTTCCATGTTGTAGAGAATTTCGTTCTACCCAATTTTGACATATGGAAGTCCATATTTGGGCTTGGGATGAAGGATTTATGGAGCTTGGAAGCAATGGCTTCCATGGTTCTGTTCTCAGAAAAATTCGGAGAAGAAGAACAGTCCCAGCCGCACACAGCGCATGAAATCTCATTTCCCACAGCCGCATGAGAATCTCATTCCTCAGGCGCATGAGATTATTTATTTCCCAATCTTATTCCTCAGGCGCATGCGATTATTTATTTCCCAATCTTATTCCTCAGCGCATGGATTATTTATTTCCCAATCTCATCTCACAGCCGCATAAGAATCTCATTCCTCAGGCGCATGAGATTATTTATTTTCTAATCTTATTCCTCAGCGCATGGATTATTTATTTTCCAATCTCATCTCACAGCCGCATGGATTATTTATTTTCCAATCATTTTCCACAGCGCATGAGATTATTTATTTCCCAATCATTTCCCACAGCGCATGAGATTATTTATTTTCCAATCATTTTTCACAGCGCATGAGATTATTTATTTTCCATTCATTTCCCACAGCGCATGAGATTATTTATTCCCCAATTATTTCCCACAGCGCATGAGATTATTTATTTCCCAATCATTTTCCACAGCGCATGAGATTATTTATTTTCTATTCATTTCCCACAGCGCATGAGATTATTTATTTCCCAATCATTTCCCACAGCGCATGAGATTATTTATTTTCCAATCATTATTTATTTTCCAATGTTTATTTCCCGAATTTGGTATTAATTAACATTGATTGTTATCTTGATTAATTATTGATCATGCGTTCCTAGATGGAACTAAGAGACTGGCTAGTCGTCTTATTGAATTAAATAGAATAAGACACGTTCATATTTACAATCGATTGGCCAATCCCGAATATTGACATACGGATACATGCAGGCTACAATTTATTTATTTATTTTACGAAAGCAGCATGTGTACTTTATGGTCAAGGCATGATTATTTTGTGGATAGTTTTGATTGTTGTATTACGCTATGTAAGACCTACAACCTAACCGTACGGGTATCGTTGTAGAGTTGAGCATATCGTACTTTGTACAGAAGTACTCATTCTGAAATGACCATGATCCACGGCATGGGATTTCACTTAACATAGAGGCTACTAAGTTAAATAAAATAATGATTGCATGGAGAGAATGGATTTTCGAGTTCTTACATGGCAGCCCTCTTTGAGACTATTAGCGCCCAACAGGCCGGCTGGTTCCCACAGATACTGTAATTCTGCCACACGGGCAGGGAGCGGTATCTGCTTATATTATTATATATTGTATATTGATGACGGGAGCCCCGCTGGGACTCGTCTAATTCATGATTGGCGCAATTGATTGATTGGATAGACTAGCCTTGCTTGTCCATAGTAAGAACTGAGAAATCCTTATTGCATAATTCCAGGATAACTTGGAACTCACAGTAGTAAGCCGTAGGAGTTGGATGGCCGTTTAAGTTGATTTGTTTGTGTACTGTACCTACTCTGTTACCTAACTGAGATGATCAGAGCATCAGGACATGACGGGCCAACTTCTGTCCTTGTTTGGTTGGAAGGTTGGTTCGAAGTGTCGTGATATTATGTGAATCCCAGTAGCAAGCAGAGATCTATTATTATATTCTCTTATTTACTGGTTTAATGTCTCATATCGTGCTTCCTTGGGGTACTTGCTATTAGAGGTCTAATCTCTCTGGTTTTGCATGGCCAGATTTAGAGCCGGTTCCCGAGGACTCAGCTTACCTCTACCTCCAAGATGGTCAATACTAGAGGATGATCGCAGGAGGACTCGAGTGGGTTCCTTACTTCCCCGTTCGTTTTGTTAATTACTTTATATTTTGTCGTTTGGCACCGATATGTTAGTCGGATAGTCTTGCACTTACTTGTACATAATTGTAATTAAGTCAGACTGCAGCTGATAACAATTGTGTATATGTTGCTATATCATCTGGCTATGTTTTGTAAAGCCAGATCTCAAGAACATTTTGACTAAGCGTTTGGGACGCCTTATTGATTTATCTAAAATGTTCTTTTTTATTGCTTCTTGTTCGAATGATTGAGACAATAGATGTGAAGTGACCATAGCGAGACTTTCATGTAGTATGCACCCCCTTGTCTTTTAGACAGCATTGATCGTATTATACGGTATTCATCTACCCGTAATACGTAGCTGGCTGAGTCATTCCCCCGCTCTCTAGTATTCTGGTTCTGGGGCATGACAGAGGTAATATATGGCTTGTTCATGGCCTGTATTATTGTTTTGTGCCAGAAGAGCCCCGAGGGAGTGTTCCATTGCTCGTACGTAGAGCATGAATGGTTTTCCAGCAACCGGGGCCACCAGGACTGGAGAGTTCGATAAATATTCTTTGATGCTGTCGAAGGCACGCTGACATTCTTCGTCCCATATGAATGAGACGCCTTTCTTCATGAGATGGGTGAATGGTCGACATCGCCCGAAGAGGTTAGAAATGAACCTCCTGATGTAAGCTAGCCTCCCTTGGAGGCCTCTGAGTTCGCGGAGATTTCTCGGGGGACCCATCTCCATAATTGCCTTTGTCTTCTCAGGGTCTACATGGATATCCTGGGCGGTGATGATGAAGCCCAAGAACTTCCCGCTGGATACGCCCATGAAGGATTTTGTGGGGTTTATTTTCAAATTATGTGCTCGCATCAGGTCGAATACCGTCCTCAGATCCTGCAGATGGTCTCCCTTACAGCGACTCTTGACGGCGATGTCATCAACATAGCACTTTACTGTCTTGCATAAGTGGTCTCTGAAGATGATGCTCATAGCTCTTTGATATGTGGTGCCGGCATTCTTCAAACCGAAAGGCATGACTGTGTAGCAGTATGTGCCGATCGGTGTTCGGAATGATGTATGCTTTTCGTCATCAGGAGACATCTTGATTTGGTTGTATCCTGAGAAGCCATCCATGAATGACATACGTTCGAAGCTGCAAGTGTTGTCAATCATGATGTCTGTGATAGGGAGGGGGAATTCATCTTTGGAGCATGCCTCGTTCAGATTGCGGAAGTTGATACAGATTCGAATCTTCCTATTCTTCTTGAGGACGGGTGCTATGTTGGCGACCCAGTCAGGATGTTGCTCCTCATGAATGAAGCCGCTGGCTATCAGTTTGTTGACTTCGGCTTCGATCGCATCCATGATGCCCGGGCGAAAGCGTCACTATTGTTGCTTGACTGGCTTTGCATCCGGCCGAATGTTGAGCTTGTGAAGAGCAATCTCGAGGTTTAGCCCCGGCATGTCTTCATAGCTCCAGGCGAACACATCAATGAAGACTGAAAGGACGACCTGGGCAGCTTGATCGTCAGAGGTTCAGCTGGTAGAGCAGAACGGAGAGTTGTTGGCAGACTAGCGACCCCCAGTTTGGTACTCGATGCTGGACGGGGAGTGGTTGGTTCGCTAGAGGTCCCCGACCTTGCATCGGGGTGACGACCCTTCTTGGGAAGGCGTATCGTCATTGGCTTGTCGGAGGGATTGAGCTTCTCCGTTTGCGGCTGGCCGACTCTCGGCAGTCTGATTGTCAGTGGCTCCGTTGTGGGTCTTGGCACTTGGCCAGACCTTGGCAGCCGGATTATCATCTGCTCTTCTTGTGCCGAGAGGCTGATTGCGTCCTTACGCAGAGTGGCTGTAAGGGGTACGGACCTGCCGGGTTTGCGAGCTTGGAGGTGGATCGTCAGAGGTTCTTCTGATCCTGTGGCTGTCTCGGTACGATCTTGCACATCTCCTTCATCAAGGTGCTTCTTCGACTTTTCGTATAGGTAGGAGTCTGAGTAGTAGGATTCGACCCCTTTGAAGGGATCGATGTCGGCAAATTCTGTCCTCACGAAACCGTGTTTGTCGACATATTTGAAGCACTGGTGCAGCGTGGAAGGCACGATCATATAATCATGTATCCACGGGCGCCCCAAGAGGATGTTGTAAGAAGTGTCTACATCTATGACGTAGCAGGTGACTTCTGATTGGAGATCGCCAATCTGATACTTCAGACGAATCTTTCCAATTGGGTAGCTCCTTTCCGAATTGAAACCGCTGATGGCGGTGCTTGTAGGCGTCATATGATGCATTGGGATGCGGAGATGATATAACAGACCCTTCGGGATAATGCTTATGGAAGAGCCAGGATCGATGTGCATCCGATCCACCTTTACGTCGCCGATATATCCAGTGTAGTATAACGGGCGATCGTGCAGGTTGGTTTTGATGAGCATGTCCTGCGGAGTGAAGACGATGTTGGGCATCGCTCCCGTGAAAGCGCTGTCTTGGAGATCTGCAGGCGGGCTCTCTCCCGTGAGGTTGACCTGAGCTAGATAGGCGTCGGCATTCTGGAGTGCATCGCTCAAAGCCGCACGAACATCCTTTGAGAGTCTCAGAAGCTCGTATAATGACAATTTGGCCGGTGTGTTGGCCAATTGTGCCAAGATGTCGAAGTTGTAGGGCCTCTCCAGCCCTGCGGTGTCTCTTTTCGGAGGGATTTGTCAAAGCGAGTCTCCTTCGGCCTAGGCTTGTCGGTCGTCGGAGGATGAGCCGGTCCCGGAGCGTCAGTTGTAGTAGACTGATAATCTTCAACCGAGTTGTCAGCCGCAGGTTGGGATTGTGCCCCAGACCGAGTGACGACGGCTGTAACTTCTTCGATATCTGCCGAGATTGTGCGGCAGGACCTGATTTTTCCACTCTTCTTCTTGCCAATGGAAGATGGCGTGGGCTGAGTCACTTCAGATACCAAGTCTGGATGGACCCACATGACCTCCCCTTATGATGTGGTGAGAGGCACTAGACCAGCATCCTGATCTCGGGAAGGTAGAAGATTAGCAATCTCCATTGTCGCCAAAGGGATGGGGACCACACCGTCTTGAGTTTTCGTCGGAGGGAAGCTGCCGAATTGTACCGACACCATATTGGCCGCCACGGTTACCTCTTCGAAATCGATGGCCAGAGCGTTCGAATCGATGAGATTTTGGATGTACCGTTTTAGCTGGTAGCAGTCGTGTGTAGCATGGTGGACGTAGCGGTGGTAATGGCAGTACTTTGGGTTCTCCATCTCTGTCGACCGCGGTTCCCGTCTTGGTGGAGGAAGCTGAATTCTGTCTCCTTGTATGAGCATGTCCAAGATGGGTTTGACGTGACCGTCTTCGAAGGAGTAAGTGATTTGCGACATTGTTTGTCTGCCGGTTTTGGCTCAGGCTTCTGTGCTGTGTCGGCCACCATAGCCTGCTTGCCCTTGTTGTCCCAATTGTTGGAGGAGCTACCCCCATTGTTGGTGTTGGCGTTGGGACGTCTGCTCTTGTCCTCTCCCTCTGAGATGTGCAATCCCAGTTGGCGAGCCTTCTTCAGTCGTTCTTCGGCGCTTGTGGTACTGATGATGAATGTCTTCCAGTCCTTGAATTGACTTTTGCACATCCAGAGACTGATTGTTGGAAGCAATCTCTTTTGGCAAATTTCAATCAAAGAGGAATCCGGATTTCCAGACGGCAACTTCATTGCAGTTTGGCGGAACCGTTCGATGTAGTTCCTTGTCAGCTCTTTCTTCCCTTGGACGACGTCCATAAGAGTGGACATTGTGATGTCCTACCCTACTTCGTAGAATCTCTCCAAGAACATGTGCTTGAAGCCGGCGAAGGAGTGGATGCAATTGTCCGGCAGATTGCGGTACCAGTCGAAGGCGACCCCTTCCAATGCCCTGATGAATAGTCGTGTGAGAATGGCATCGTCGTGGGGCAGATGGTCGGTGGTGACCTTGCCGTAAGTGATGTACCGACTTGCTGAGGTCTTGCCATCATAAGGATTGATATTGAACGGCTTATATCTTGGTGGGAATGGAACATCCCTCCAGGCAGCAGGGTATGGTTGCCGTATTATGAGGTCTTGAGAATTTTCTCGAGCGTGAAACATGGCTCGGAGCTCCTGGACCTCTCTTCTCGCTTCGCGGGCCTCATCTACGACGGTGGGAGCCGTTACTTCAAGCGGATTGTTGCCCGGGTTCGGTGCTGCTGAATTCGAGTTCGCATTGACCGCAGGACCTGCGCTTGTTTGGCCAGGCGTCCCTCCTTGCAGATTTGGAAGGGCTGCTTTAATCTCGTCCACAAACTTGACCAAGGCGAGCAATATGGCTTCGAGGGTGTCGATGCGTTGGCGATCACTGGAGCCACCTTGGCTGCTGTCTGTCATGAACACTGTCTTTACATGAGGAGAGATGGACGGAGCGGTGGAGGAAGCACCCTCCGAGTCATACCCCTGTAGTGGGAAGTTCTCGGGGTATGTGGGAATGTTCTCCTCTGGTTCGGACTCAGAAGGAATAGTACCCCCAGTCTCCGAGTTCGCCTCGTCTTGGGAGTTGTGGATGTCCTCAGGGACGTCGGAGTTTGCTGTATCTGATGGGAGAATTGTCTCTCCTGGCTCGTCTTCTTGGAACATCGGATTGTTGTGGAGGTTCGGAGGAGTGCTACCCCTAGTCCCAGCAAACCCCTGTGTTGTGGACGACGAATCTCCCACTGTGGCAGATTTCGTCTTAGAACGGGTACCTTGGAAAACTTCGACGGTGGGCACCCGCTTAGACGACAGTCTCTTAGTCATAGTGGTCGATATCTTCGGGCTAGGAGCACTGGTCTTCTTCTCTCTCCTATCGGCGGGGACTTTCTGAGCAGAGTTGCAGGAGACGACGGGAAGTGCTTCGTCTTCGGAAGATAGCTGTTGCAGTCTTTGAAAGACGGACTGCCGGTCTTTTCGTACCGTCGCGTTATTGCAGCAGCAGTTGACGATGACTTGGGTGCAGTGACATTCGTGGGAGGACTCTTTGTACCCCGATGCATCTTCTCTTTCCTTGCGTTTGTGGAGGATGGCCTCACGCAAGTCAGATGGGTCTGGATCGACCATGTTCGCTCCCTGGATTTTGGGAGACTTTTACGAACCTCTCTGTCTGTTTGCCGTCGGGGGCTGGACTCGAGTGGTTCTGTACAACTTCCCATCTGAGGCCCGCATAACGGTATGCGGGATGCTCGGATGGTCAGAGACCGGATCAGCGGACCGAACTTGCCAAGCTCGCGCTGCCTTAGACTTTTTCACTCTAGTGCGTAAGGGCACATAGTAGGAAGAGTCTAAGTGATGCTGGAGAGAGTCAGACATATCTTCTTGGGAGCACAAGAGATCAGGACCATAAGATAGGCGGTCGAAGACAGAGCCACGCGGGGTAGGCGTTATGCGGCTGTCATCAACAGTCTTCATGCGGCTGGCAGACGTAGCCGTATAGGCTTTCTTCATGCGGCTGAGAGTCTCAGCCGCATGAGTTTTCTTCATGCGGCTGGATAACCTGGCCGCATAGACTTTTTTCATGCGGCTGGCAGATTCACACGCATGAGCCTCCTGCATGTGGTTGGCAGATTTGGCTACAGGAGTGTTCGGCTTCTTCTTGGGGCACATAGAGTCGCTTTTTGTCCCTGCAAGTCCAGCATCGTAGTGCTTTCCTCCGCCGGACTTGGGGACAGCAGAGTCCTCTACGGCTCGAAGTGGAGCCGTATGAGAGTCGCCTTCGCCGTCTTGGGTAGCAGAGAGTACCCCGTCCAGAGCTTGTGGAGAAGCAAATGATTTTGGCCTCCACTCGCAGCGAGCTTTTTTTGTGCGGGTTCGCTTCTGGACCGGGCCAGCACTTCCTTCAGAGAGTATTTTTTCAAACGCCTGTTGGTCGAAGCGGACGACCATCTTCTGTTGCGTGGAGCCAAATTTGGCTCCATCCGATTACGTCACCAACTCCTCAGCCGTGGAGAAGTTTGTCCCCAGCAGAGTCGCCATCGTATTTGCCATGAAATATAAAAGAGCAGAACAATTATCGGAGGACTGGACTTTTACTTCACGTTACAAACTCGCTTGTACAAAGAAAGCCTAGGGACGAAAACCTAGGTACAACAATCTAAGTACAATTGTTTATTTTAGATTTTGGGGGGTGACGGTAGAGGCTCGGAAAAGCGACGGCAGCTCTGCCTTACTCCTTGGACGATCGGTATGCAGCCTTGGCTCCAGAAGATTGCTTGGCGTTGAAGAAATGTTCTTTTTGCTCTCTCTCTGCTTTTTCTTTCCAAGTATTCTGGTGCTCTCTGATCTCGAAAAAAAAGGTCTCTTTTCGCAAGGAAATGGCACCTTGCTATTTATAAGAAGGGAATGCTTATCATTAGGGTTTACAATGATTGTCCCTTAAAGTGGCGGCGGCCTGTTGATTGATCAATCTGGGCCATTAGTTTTGAGTGTAATGAATCTGGGCCATTAATATAGATTGTGCCAAATCCTCTCAGTAATTAATGCTGATTGGAATAAATCTCCCTTATGACGATCCGCTGATGTCTGCGAATCTGAATGAATAAGTTTAATTCATTCTCCTGCCACGTGTCCCAGATTATTTGGATTTGACCCAACCTTTGATTGCAGTAAATCTGGGAAATTGATTGGCTTTATGACACGTGTCCTAGGAGCCACTGAGGGGATCTGAGTCGTATGAGGATTGAGCCGCATAAGCCCGGCCACGTGTCAAGGCTGTTGGGGAGTGGCCCCCCGAACCTTCGAGCCATATGATAATCTGGACCGCATGGACGTAGGTGGCCGCATAACGGGTAACTCCTTCGTGAGCCGCATGGAGATGGTCCTCATGAGCCGCATAGGGGAGTGTCTGCTTGAGCCGCATAGGGCTGTTTCGATCTGGGCCGCATAGGGCAACTTCGGCCTGAGCCGTATGGGGAGTGTCTGTTCGAGCCGCATATGACCATCCACGTGCCTAGGCTACGTGGCATTTTCTGGATCTCGGAGGATTATGTCAGAGATCTCCTTCGTTTCCCTAGGAGTCTGTCATTATAACAGAGTCATAATTACATCTTTGTGTCAGGGCTGTCGTCTTGTCAGAGCTGTCAGCCGTCAAGGCAATTAATGCAGTAAGGAAAGAGTTGTTTGTATGCTACGTGGCACCCTTGTGAGCCGTATGGAACGTATCTAGCCGCATAGTTCCTTGTGCCGCATGAATCTCTGAGTCGCATGGGCTTTCTGAGCCGCATGGGATTTCCTGGCCGCATGGATCTTTCTTTATTATTTTCCATACTTCTACAACCAGCTGGCCTCTGGCGCTCCGCCTTGACCTGCTGGCAAACTAGGCATCTCGAAATGAAACGTGATACATCTCTCTTCATCCCGTGCCACCAAAGATGTTCCTGTAAGTCACGGTACATCTTGTTAGCACCAGGATGAATAGAATATCTCGATCGGTGCGCCTCCTGTAAGACTGCCTCTACCAGCTCTCCCTTCGACACGCACAATCGGCTGCCATGCCTCAAGGATCCATCCTCTGCTACAGTGAAGTCATCCAGCAATCCAGCTAAAGCCTGGGCTCGATGTCTGCGAAGGCTCTCATCTGTAGACTGTGCCTCCCTGATCTGCTCCATCAAACCTGACTGAATGTCAAGCGCCATCATCTGTATCACTGATCCTGGCCGAACTATCTCGATACCGAGCTTCTCCAGATCTTCCTGTAAATGCCGATCTATCATCAGATACCATGCCATCGGATGCCTGCTCAGCGCATCCGCCACCACATTTGTCTTCCCGGGATGATACTGTAAATCGATGTCGAAGTCCTTCATCAACTCCAACCATCGTCTTTGCCTCATGTTCAGCTCCTTCTGCGTGAACACATACTTCAAGCTCTTGTGGTCAGTAAAGATTTCCACACGCTCTCCGTATAAGCAATGTTTCCATAACTTGAGTGTAAAGATCATCGCAGCTAACTTTAGGTCATGGGTAGGATAGTTCCGCTCATGAGTTCGCAATTGCCTAGATATATAAGCAATCACTTTCCCATGCTACTATAGGACACATCCTAGCCCCTTTCCTGAAGCATCGCTGTATATGGTGAAACATTCAGAACCTGAAGGTAATGTCAGAACTGGAGCGGTCGTCAGCCTCCTCTTCAGCTCCTCAAATGATGCCTGGCAGTCTTCTGACCAAATGTACTCTGCGTCCTTCCGCATCAGCTTCGTCATGGGTTCAGCTATCCTAGCAAAGTCCTGGACGAACTTTCTATAATAGCCTGCTAAATCCAGAAAGCCCCTGATCTCTGAAACTGACGTCGGAGCCTTCCATGTCTCAACTGCAACAATCTTCCTGGGATCCACCGAGATTCCTTCTCCGGTAACTACATGGCCGAGAAACTCTACTCGATCTAAAAAGAACTCGTACTTCGGCAATTTGGCAAACAATCTCTCCTGCCTCAGAATCCCCAAAACTGTCCGTAAGTGCTCTGCATGCTCCTCCGACGTCTTCGAGTATTTCAGGATGTCGTCGATAAACACTACGACGAACTTATCCAGATACTGGTGAAATATCTTATTCATCAAATTCATAAAGACAGCTGGCGCATTTGTGAGACCAAATGGCATCACCAGAAACTCGCACTGCCCATACTTCGTATTGAACGCCATCTTCTGGATGTCTGCTGCCCTGACCTTCACCTGGTGGTACCCGGATCTCAAGTCTATCCTGGAAAATACTTTCGCCCCACTCAACTGGTCGAACAAATCATCTATCCTGGGCAGAGGATATTTGTTCTTAATGGTGATGGCATTCAAGGCCCGGTAGTCAATACACAACCGAACTGTACCATCCTTCTTAGGCACAAAAAGCACTGGAGCTCCCCATGGAGAAGCACTAGATCGAATGAAACCCTTTTTCAACAGGTCATCAATATGCTCTTTCATCTCTACGGCCTCCTTGGGGTTCACTCTATAGCAAGCCCGGGATACTGGTGATGAACCCGGTACTAAATCTATAGTGAACTCCACATCTCTGTCAGGCGAAAGTCCTGAAAGATCCTCTAGGAATACATCCATAAACTCCCTAATAATAGGGTGTGGCGGTGCTACGTCCCAAACTGTCGCACAACAGTTCGGCTCTAGGCTGATCTCCGGCCCTGTCCTCCTGACACTGTGTCACTGCCACTTTTCTAGCTTGAGGGTATTTTGGTCACTTTCAAAATTTTGGAATTAATTTGGGATTATTATTATTAATTATAATTAATGTGATTTTTAGGTGATTTTTAGTATAATTGTTTGGTGCTAGTTTTAGATATTGACTGGTGTTGACTAGGAGACTGCCCTATAGGCTAACCTAGGTCAGGACATCTTGATTAGGTTAAGAAGCCCTAGTATGACTTAAGTTAGTGAATTCAAGTCCATTAGAATTAGTTTGGGGTAGATTGGAATTAGATTGGTTAAGTTATGACTTGTGAAGTCATAAGTCATAATCTTGACTTGAACCTTAGAAGGCTCAACCTAAGCTAGCCAAACCCTACCCTAACCCAACTTGGCCGGCCACTATGGATAACCTAGGGATTCCCCCAACTATAAAATCCCTCCTAGATTTTAGGGCTAGCCTCTTTTAAGGTTTATCCAAAGCTTTAAGGAAAGAGGTGAGTTCCATCTTTAGAAATTCATATAAAATTCATTTTAAATCCTTTCTTCCCCAAACCAATTTCATTAGGACCTAAAATCAATCCTCTTGCTGCTGGTATTGGTTGTTTGTAGGGAAGCAACAATTTGTGAGATTTTGGGTGGCTTGAGGAATCATTCCATTTGGAGATTTTTTACCCATTGTTCATCAATAGGTAACTTTCCCATTTCTCCATGGATTTTCATTTTGTCTTCACCAATAGGAAGCCCTAAGGGTCCCCTAAGATTTTGGATAGGATTTATGTCGGGTGTCGTGGGTTTCGTGTCCGTTCTGGACACGTATCAGGGCCAGTGTAGACTATTTGTCGAAATACCTCAAAGGGCATTTCGATCTTGTTTGTTCAATATTTTTAAATAGAAATGTTAGTTTAGATCTTGTTTATTGATTCCTGATCTTGTGTGTTGGTGTCAGTGTCGTTTTGTGTCGGAATCTCGACTTGGACACGCGCGTGCACACGCTCGTGCGCGTGCTACAGGGATCCCCTGCCTATCGGGCTCTTTTCTGGACACGACACACACTTGTTGGACACGAGATTTTATGGGAGTCTCGGGGCACCCACTGACACGCCATGTGTCACATTTTGTGAGTCCATGTGGCGTATCGAGAAAGAAATCCTCGACGTACTGGATTTTGCCTGTGCAGTGCGCCTGTGTTTTCGTGCACTGATACGCGTGTGTAAATCAGACACTGCGACACGAGGACACTGTGCAGACACATAGACATGGACACCTAGACCTATGCTAGGTGGGGACATGAGCACGTGGCCTAACACGTGCTGTGTCGTGTGCACGACACGCGTGCACACACGCACGAGGCAGTGCACTGCTGTACAGTACCAGTGTGCTGTTTTGGTTTTATTGTTGTGGACACGTCGTGTCTCGATGTGGTGGACACGAGACACTTTCTATAACATGTACACACCCTATATTAGTATTACCGACCCTTAAATTTGAATTTTAGCTTGTTTTGATTGCATTCTCTAAAATTTCCTAAATTCCTGATACATGTTTTTTCTCTGTATTTTCCAGTTTTGCAAATTGAACTTTAGCGGTTAATTTGGTCTATTTAACTGAAGTTAATTATTGGTTTAAGTCCCTAATATGGTTCTCCTATATGTTATCTATCTATGGTTTAAATTTTGTGTTGATTGGTGTCTTGTTGATTTTGAAATGGAGTTGGGAAATGTGGGGACTAAAGCTTCGTTCAGATTTCATATTGTTTTTAACAAATTAAATTCTTCCTTTCCTTACTGCAAATTCTGAACTGTTGGTGAATACATGAGTTGATTTTCCTTTTGTCTATTTATGTTGAAACCTGAGAATGGGATTCATGATAGACTAATATGGTTTTGGGTTAAGTTAGCTGAAATCTGATATTATGGACTGTTACACTGATAACTAAATATGGACTATTGAATTGGCATGCCATGCCACTGTTGCATTGGCTTCACTCTCTTACACTGTTCTTTACTAACACTTCACTATTTTCTTGATAACACAGCACACACTATATCACACCTACCCTTTATGCATTGGCACACACATTTTTCCCTCTTTTTTCCCTGTTGCATGTTGCCTGCAAACACAAAGTACACACACAAACAATATTTTCCTTCTCTTGACAGTTACACTTGTACACACTTTATTCACTGTTGTAATTCCTGCACCTTGTTAACTGTCCACACATAGCTACACCTATACACACACAATTCATGTTTCACACACACACAAGCACCCTCTCTCTCATTCTCTATATTCCTAGTCTTTACATGTGTAGGCTATGGCTTGTATGTAGGCACATATAATATATGTGTAAATTGTATGAGTATATATATATATACTCCTATGTTTAGCTAATGTTGTAGGGTTTATACTTGGCCTAGAGATATGTATGTATAATTATGTGGTGCTTAAATCAATGGGTGTAATGGTGAGGATGTAGACTTGTTAAAGTATTCTAGTATTAGCTACTAGCTATGTTGTGATATAGCTAGTATAGGCTTGCATAGCCTTGTTAGGGTTGTGCTAGCTAGTGTAGATTGGTATAGCCTAGTTTAGACTTAATTAGACTTGGTTGACCTAGTTTGACTTCTAGGGTTGACCAGAGTTGACCAAGAGTTGACTTGGGCCTAGATTGACCTAGAATCATGTAGAATGCATAGTAGTACTGCATTACACTATTCTGGACTTGTTGTGACTTGTGCTGTTCTGATTAGGAGCCAGACACCACTCCTCGGATGGTACTTTTCATATTGGACACTCAGTTACAGGCGAGTACATTCTCTGATCATTTTATATCCTGCTTAGAATTATTTTCTGCAGTAGATTACTTTACTTGTACTGTCATGTTGGTCACACGGATTAGTACTATATGGATCCCTTCTTGAGATGTTATCCTTAGGGAGCATCGGGTACTACATGTTCTGTGCGTTTCACTTACATGGCGTATCACTATGCTTCGTTGGTTCTTTGATCACTTACGACATATACTCTTATGATCGTAGAGTCTTCCTAGAATCCTTATCCCATTTATGGGACTACTATGTATCACCTTCGGGGTCTATCACCTTCGGGGTCTATCACCTTCAGGGGCTTATCACCTTCGGGGTCTACTACCCTTCGGGGGCTGTTACATAGCATCATATAACATAACCTGGCTGGATCCGTGTATATTGATTGGGGGTACGGGGGAGTAGAATTGGACATGTGAATAATACACCAGTAGTATCTTATCAGAATCATTCCTTAGTGTCTTATCAGAATCATCCCAGGCCATTTACATGTTCATATTGTACTCTGACTCACTAGTCACTGCTAGTTCTCTATTTATAGTAGATATTTCTATTACAGCTTACTCTCTCTGTTTATATACTGCATTTCTTTCAGTACTTGTATCTTACTTTACTGCATGATTATATCTTCTAACCTGCTATGAACTGTTGAGATGTACTGTACTCGCTCCTGTCCTGACTGGACCTGTTAAAAATATTACAGAGGACGAGGAGGAGGCTTGCCTGGACACTTACTACGGGGCAGCCTTAGATGACACCTGCGAGCTGGACCCTCAGGAGGACCCAGCTCTAGCTGAGGAGATCACCCCGATTGCTTAGACTAGACTAGTTAGGCTTATCTTACTTTATGCAGTCTAGAGACATATTTTAGTTAGACTTTATTTGGAGTTCAGAGTTGTATATATTCTTTCATCTGAGACCTTGTACTGTTGGATATTGCTGGGATTATCTTAGACTACTGCTTTTATCTATTTTATTCCTTGAGTTCTATTTCATATCGTGCTATCTCTTCCTTAGTTGTGATTGAGTTTACTACTGTTATGTCACCCCCATTCGGGGAGTATAAACTGTTTAGAGATATATTGTTAGATGTTGTGACCTAGGACAGCGTTCTACCGCCGACACTGCAGCGTAGGCTGGACGTACCCACGTCTCGTGCCCTTACTCTAGGGTACGGGTCATGACACACTGAATGGTGTTGTGCCTGGAGGACTGAACAGAATACTACCCTCATGACAGTCTATAGCTGCATGGGCATAGCTAAGCCACTCCATCCCCAATATGATATCATAACCGGGGAGTGGCATCACAAAGAATCGTCCCCTGAACTCTCTCCCGGCTATAAAAATAGAGCATCTATAGATAGCTCTAATATGTACTGGTCCGCCTCCCGTTATTACTCTACTAATCTCCTCAGTAGGTGTAGCTACTAGATGGTGTTTATGCAAAAATTCTAATGACAGGAAGCTATGAGATGCACCAGAATCAAACAAGCATAGAGCTAGAAAAGTATGCAAATAAACATGACCTGTGATGACGTCAGCTAAGTAATCCGGCTCCGAAACCTGCTCTGGCTCAAGGGCTAGACTATAAGCCTTCCCCTGGTGTCCCTTCTGCTGCTGCAGATGTTGCCCAAACCTCTGCTGCTGAGTCGGGAGTGGTCCTCTAGGTCCCTTGGCTACTGGGCAGTCCCGAATCTGATGGGTGGCAGACCCACAAACTAAGCACTGCTTCAACCTCTTTCTGCAGATGGAGTAATCATGCCCTGGTCTTCCGCAGAAAGAACATATAGCTCCCTTCTGCTGCTGCTGCTGATGTCGCGGTCCCGGGGTTCTAACTGGCGGGGTCGGGTGATGTGATGTAGGGGGACGGTAAGTCTGCTGGTGCGGCGTTGGCGCTTTCTGCTGGAAAGCCTGACGCTTGGAGGGTCCCTCAATGTGTACAGAAGCCGGCCTCTTGCAAGACAGAAGACGCTCCTCAATGCTCCGGACTAACTCTAGGCTCTGGTAGTAGTCAGTCGTACCGTTTCCCACTATAAGAATGCCAATGTCTGGAACTAGACCGTGGCAAAACCTACGCGTCTCCTCTGGGTCTGCAACCAGACTAGGAGCCAAACGGCTCAGGCGACTAAACTCTGTCGCATACTCATCAACAGAACGGTTCTCCTGCTGGATGTTCTGGAATTGTAGCCCCATGGCTACTCTAGCGGTGGTCGAGAAGAATTTCTTCTTGAACTGGGTCTTGAACTGATCCCAAGTGGCCCTCCCTCTCGCAAATAACGGCTCATTCCGGAACCAAACTCCTGCCAAGTCTATCAGCAGAAATCCCGCTGCCTCGACCTGGAGGTCATCCGGCATCTTAACTCCAAGGAGCTTTCTCTCTACCGAGTCTAGCCAGTCATCTGCTACTACTATGCCCTCAGTCCCTGAGAACTCCTTGGGATTCAGACCCATGAAGTCCTTGATCGTCCCCGCTCTTTGCCGTGGCTCTACAGGTGGTGGGACCACGGTACGTTCCTCAGAACGTTCCATGCTCTGGCGGAGTAGGGTAGTCTGCTCCTGATGGGTTGTTAGGAACCCCTGGATCAGAGTGAGCAGTTGGTTCCCGTCGAGTATGACGGAAGCCTGGATAGGTATAGTGATAGGTGGTGGTGGAAGTATCGGGTCCTGCTGGGACTGTGATGTGGAAGGTGGTGGAGGCATCTGGGTTGGTGGATTTGTGGAGTGGGGAAGTATAGTAGGTGGGGGTGGGGGTGTATCAGTCAACTGGTCAGCTGACTGGATGGGGAGTGTGCCATTCTCAGGTGTGACATACTGGGATGAACGAGTAAGCACCATCTAATTACAATAAAAAGGACTTATAAGGACTCGTTAAAGTAAGCAATCATAGACAAGAAAATCTAATTATAATAGCAAGCATGTGATATATTTCCTATGTTGCAATACTAGTATTCCTCTAGGTGTTCTAAGCGTCATTCCTAATGTTGTCTAATTACCTTAAGTTCCTAATTGCAGGCATGCTTGGTACAATAACGTAACCAAACAATTTAGTCAGAGACCTGCATGGGCCACCACTAAAAACATGTCACGACCCGCTACCCAAATTATTGGGCCGGGCCGAGTCATGTCCAGCCTACGCTTGAGATAAAGCGCAGTAAGCTGTTCTAGAAGTAACAAGTTAAGACTAAATGTGCTAACAGTTCAATAAGTAAATAAGAGTCATGAATGCTCCAAACACAAAAGTCGTCTCATATAGAAATAAGTCCAAGTACAAGTCTGAAATGTAAAACTGGATACATGTCCAGTTACAAAATACGTAGTCTAATACATGACTACACTAAATATCCCAAGCGACTACGCAAACTAGACGAGTTTCCCCGCAGGTACATCCGCATAAGGCAAAGCCTTGTCCTCAGCAGTATCTCCATAATATGAGTCACAGAGTAACTCCTCCTCAGTAAGGATACCTACAACGTTATCCTGCCAGGACGGGAGCAAGTACTGATTCTAACAAACTAGCATATGAAACATGGAAATGAACATAAGAGGAATAACTGGAAACATGGCATCATATAATCTATCATAGCAAGGACACATATGTCATAGAGATAGATGTATATGAAATGTTTAAAACTGTAGCAGGTACGTGATCGTCAATAGGTGTAAAATGTACTGTGGTACAAGTATATAAAATATACTTTCGTATAAGTAAAACAAGCGATAGATGTACATACATACAAATACAGCTGGTGCGCCTACGACAAGGTATACATAAAATATCAACCTTGCTCGGTACGTACGTACGAGTAAGGGGGCACGATCACGTACGCTACTAACAGTTTCCCTATAACCCAGGTTCTAATCATGAGAGATACATAAAGACTGTTCTAAGCATGGTAGTAACTGAAAGTACAACATGTGAATATTTAACTTGCTATCCAAAGGATCAGCATTTAACATGGTTGGATTTGCAGTTCATTGATGTAACAGTATGTAAAGTTTGTAGAAAGTACTTGCCTCTAGCAAAGCAAAGCAGCGATAAGAATGTTTTAGATGCCTGGTAACTCGTCACTGTAGAAATAAATACATAAACTTAGTTTTTATACTAAGTTAAACACTAAGACACTAAGTGGTGCTACACGACTTTCTGATTGGACACCTAGCCAAAATGATAACTTTAGCATAGGAGACCAATGTGGGGTGACACAATACTATAACTAACTTTCTAGGGTCTTTACACTAGTGTGGGGTGAGGTTCAATACGGCTATAACTCAAAATAACACAAAAAGTTGCAAGTCGTAATTATTCAATAAATAAATCAACTGTACATTGTGTTCCAACAATTTTTGAGATAGACAAATAGCTCAATTTTACATAAAATAAAGTACCAAAATGATCCTTGTTAATTATAGAAATTTATTATAATTTTTCTGGAATTTATTAACCAGTATAAGTATTTTATAAAAATCAGTTTTCATAAGTACACAGAAAATGAGTTCTGGTTTCATATGCCAAAACAGTGGCAAAACTGTAAATTAAATACTACAAAAATTATGATAAATTAACATAGTATCTAAATACTATTTTTTCTAGAATTTTAACAGCAATAAAAATATTATTAGAAATTCAAAAACAGCATGGTACACAATTAAAATTAAATAATTAATTATCTGCAAATTTTGTCCATGTACATAATTTGAACCAGAGTTCAAATACAGGACCCAAGGCAATGAATCAAGTCCAATATGACTTGTACAGGTCTTGAATGTGTAAAAATATATTTGAGCCCAAAAACCCATACTAGGCTTGGACACCAAATGGTTGCAGTAATACAGGAATTTAAATAATAATAATATATTTTCAAAGTGGTAAAAATATACAAGTCATAATTTTAAACAATAAAAATGACTTGGAAATTTATGCACAATAATATTTTGTACAAAGTAGAATTTTTTTTTGAAATACATATATAGAATGTATAACTACAATATTTATATATACATATAAATATATAGATATTTATATATATACATAATGGATATAAAAAAAATATATATATATACATAATTGATATATACATACATATGTTAAATATACATACATACATATATATATATATATATATATATATATATATATATATATATATATATATATATATATATATATATATATATATATATATATATATATATATATATATACAAATATTGTATACATATATATAATAGTATATATATAATAATACATATACACATGATCATATATACATATATACATATATATATATATATTTATTTATTTATTTATTTATTTATTATATATATAATATAATAAAGTACTAAATATAAATATATATATATATATATATACAAATACAGTATATATATACATATAATACAATATATATAATATATATATAAAATAATATATATATATATATATATATATATATATATATATATATATATATATATATATATATATATATATATATATATATATATATATATATATATAAACAAAATAAAACAAAAAGAAAACAAAATAAAACAATATATATATATATATATATATATATATATATATATATATATATATATATATATATATATATATATATATATATATATATATATATAAACAAAATAAAACAAAAGAAAACAAAAAGAAAAAGAAAATGAAACAGACAGCAGGGGGGATTCGAATTCGGCCCAGCGGGTCGAGTTCTCGGGTGCGGTCGGGCTGGCCAGGGGGTCAGCCTGCTCTGGGTGTTAGGGTTAGGATTCGGGTTACATTTATTTAGGTTTTAAATTAATAATAATAAAATCCGATAAAACAAAACCCTGTGTCCTGACAGTTAGGGACACAGGAGTCGCGTGTCCGTGCTAAGCACGACACGCACGGGTCATAAAATGCGTGTCCAGACTTACCCCTAGGATGCTCGTGTCCAGGCGAACGTTGCACGTGAAAACGAGACACGTACGACACGTATTGGTGCTGCAACTTACGTGTCCGACTTCAGGGGATTTCAAGGGTTCTGGACGGCGGAGGAGGCAACGTCGCGGCGGCGCTTGGGTGGCGATCGACTCAGCTTGCTGCGGTGAATCGATGGGTGGTGGTGGATGGGGGTGATCGTCGTCGGGGAGGTGGCTTTGGGGGTTAGCCGGAGTTAGGGTTCCGGTTGTGGGTTTGGGGAAGAAGAGGGTTGTGGGGGCGTAGATGGTAGTCGTGGGGTTGAGCTAGGGTTAGGGCTGAGTCTGGGGGTTCTTATAGGAGGGTTTGAGTCGGTCGGGCTGGACTAGGTCGGCCGGAAATGGCGGGGGTAGGTCGGCGTCGGTCGTCGGTCAGTCGTCGGGCAGGGAGCAGTTGGGAGGAGAGAGAGAGGGTGATCGTGGGGGGAGGGTAGGTAGATTAGCAGTCAGGCCCCTAGGATTTAGGAATTTGCAAAAAGACCCTAACAATGCCTAAATGTAAAATAAAATTTGTATCCCGCACTTTAAATTAAATAACTAATTACAAACTAATACTGAAACAATTCTAAATATTATAAACTACTATTATAACATTTCAATAAATTACAAAACTATATTAAAACATTTTAATAAATTATAAAATGGTATTTTAGCTATTAAAAGTCATTTTAAAATCATATTAAATTATTTTAAGGCTAAAAATAACATTAACAACAAATTAACACTAATTAAACAAAAATTGAAAAACATGGGTTGACAATGCCCTCCTCCCTCTCCGGCAGTCGATGCCCCCTCCCCCCCCTCCGGCAGTGCGCGAGGAGGGGGCACAGATGGAGGAGGGGGGTGGGAGTTGTCACCCTCACTTTTCCAAGTTAGGAGTATAATGGTAATTTTCTATTTTATAATATTTTTGGGAATTTTATTTCGTGAATATTAATATTTAATGATTATAGGAGTCGGGTTCGAATTTTATCGCATTCCGAGTTAATTCGGGACTCCGGAAAATTTCGACTTGAGTTGTGATTAGCATGTTAATTAGCCATGGCCCACCCAAACTTAAATTTTAGGTTTAGGAGTTTGGACTAATCCCACATGAGTATTTAAGCTTAATTATGATTTTTATTTAATTTTAGCTAACCCACAAAACCAAATTTGGACTTAACTTAGCATAGAAGTTAAGGAAGGGGCAAACTTGTAATTTCAAGTGCCCCAACCCTTCCCTTTATGGCCAGCCACCCCCTCCCCATTTATTTCTTCTTCTCCACTTCAAAATATCACAATTTTCTTCTTCTTCTTCTTCTTCTAAACTTGTCACCCTCACTTTTCCAAGTTACGGATAAAATGGTAATTTTCTATTTTATAATATTTTTGGAAATTTTATTTCATGAATATTAATATTTAATGATTATAGGAGTCGGGTTCGAATTGCATCGCATTCCGAGTTAATTCGGGACTCCGGGGAATTTCGACTTGAGTTGTGATTAGCAAGTTAATTAGCCATGGCCCACCCAAACTTAACTTTTAGGTTTAGGAGTTTGAACTAATCCCACATGAGTATTTAAGCTTAATTATGATTTTTATTTAATTTTAGCTAACCCACAAAACCAAATTTGGACTTAACTTAGCATAGAAGTTAAGGAAGGGGCAAACTTGTAATTTCAAGTACCCTAACCCTTCCCTTTATGGCCAGCCACCCCCTCCCCATTTATTTCTTCTTCTCCACTTCAAAATATCACAATTTTCTTCTTCTTCTTCTTCTCCAAGCTTTTCTCAAAAGTTAGAATAGGTTTTCCTTAGAAATCATCTCTAAATAATTCCTTTTTCTCCAATATTCTTCCATAGAACTCTTCCTCTATCCCAAGTAGTGATTCTCCAAGCTTTTGGGAGCAAGAAGTGAAGTGGGTGTGTCCTAAACAATTCGTTGTGTCGGAGCCGTGTCGGAGGACTTCCGAATCGAGAATCCATCTCCTGATAGGTACAACCTATCATCTAATCTATTCTTTTCATCACGTAATCTAGGTTGGACCATGTAGGATTGATTTCCATAGTTGTGTCCCTATTCGTGTCGAGTTTGAGTCCGTTTGGAGTGTCCTAAGAGAAGTTAGAGTTTGTGACCATGTCCTTGAGTTTCTCCCAAATTTGGACACTTCTAGGCTAAATTAGATTTGTGTCTAAGTGGTTAGGCCCTCTTAAACTTCATTTTTATGTATATGTGTGTGTGTGTGTCCATATATATATATATATATATATATATATATATATATATATATATATATATATATATATATATATATATATATATATGTGTGTGTGTGTGTGTGTTAATATATATAGATATAGATTTAAGTGTGTGTTAATATATACAGATATATATATATATATATATATATATATATATATATATATATATATATATATATATATATATATATATATGTGTGTGTGTGATCATATATATATATGCGTGTGTATTTGTATGTATAGAGAGGGGAGGGAATGAGATTTATATATATGAGAGTTTAGAGAAGAAAATTTATATATTTAGAAGAGATTTAGATAGGAGTTTAGAAGAGATTTAGAGAGGAGAATAGGAGGGATTTAGATAGGAGAAGAGGGAAGGAAGAGGAGGGCAAGCAACAACAGCTAGGGGGGGCCAAGGGGCTGCTGCCCTCCCCCAACACAGCAGCAATAGCTGCTGAAATTTCAGCAGCAGTAGCAGCAGGAACAACAACTTTTGCAGCAGCAGCAGCTGCATTTCACCCCCCCTTTAGGCCCCCATTTGACCCCCAAAACCCCCACTATATACCTATATATATATACATATATATACCCCTATATATTAGCTATATATATGCCTATTTAGCCCACAAAACTAACCCCTAAAACTAGTCCTAAGAGAGTATGAAAAGAGAGAGTTGAGTGAGTGAGTTAATGGTTGAATTAGATTTGGTGAAGGGGTGATTTTGAGTTCCGTGTTTCGGAACGCGTCGAAACTTGGAGAGGACTTAGCAAATGTAAAATAGAGTTTACGGGTAGGCTCCTAGGTGGAAATCGGGGTTGCCTGTGGGATTAGGAGAGTGGTATCGCACCGTACCATCGAGTATCTTGGGATATTCAAGATAACGGATAAACGGGCGATACGGACCGTAAGATGGACTGGATGTGTCACCCCCATTTCTTGTATTTCGTATTTATGCTCGTATTTAATTTTTGGCACGTATTTTATTTTCTCGACTTGCGGATTTTGGTTTCTCGTAAATGGATTTTTGGACCATGGCTTGGTTTTATTTTGTGAAAGTTGGTTTAGTTTAGTTCATCATGAATGGAACACCTTAACCTACACTCCTCCCTCAACACACCACAACTCCCCCACTTTATAACACCACCTACTTTTCTCTCTCCTCTTTATTCTCTCATTTATTTCTTACAAACTTCTTCTTCTTCCTTCTTCCACACAACTCCCCAACCAATAGGCAAGTGCACCTTGCCAACAAATAAGCACCCAATTTTATTTGTCCATTTAATAGATTAGGACATGTAGATCAACATTAGAACTTGGAATTTTGTGATTTGGAGCTTTCATTCTTCTAGATCTAGGTTTTAACCATTTTCGGAAATCCTTGGTTTTGATCTATTAAACTTTGATTTTTGCTTGTTTTGATGCTTCCATGTGGAAGAGAATTCAATTTTACTCAAGTTAGAACTTTGAAAATCTAGATTTGGTTTTGATTTGACAAAAATATGAAGAATTGAAGTTCTTGGTGTTTTTGGACTTGCTCTCGGCCAGGAAGAATAGCCCCCTGCCTTGCGCTTTTTAGCGCATGGCCGATTGCGCACCCCTGGCCTGTGCTCTTTAGCGCATGGCCGTTTGCGCAGTCACTTGGCCAGCGCTTTGCGCTGCGCTGGACTGCGCTGGCGCAAGCTAGCCATGCGCAATCCAGCCATGCGCAAAGTAACCCCTGCGCAATTCACTTCTGCGCAAACCGCTCCTGCGCAATTCACTTCTGCGCAACCCACCCTTGCGCAAACCACCCTTGCGCAAGGTAACCCCTGCGCAGTCTACCCTTGCGCAAGGTAACCCTTGCACAAGACAACTCTTGCGCAGCTCTTCCATGCGCAGTACACACCCTGCGCAGACCTACCCCTGACCCCCTTGCACAATCTACTTGTCTATGATGAATTTGTTATTTCTTGATCTTGGCTCTTCCTTTTGGCATGAACTTGATTTTGCTTAATATGTTTGGAATAACTATTGTACACAGCATGGTATGACAAGGAACTAGTATAACATGACAGTGACCCGTAGTGGTGCACTCCTGACACGACCAACCTGACTTGATAGTGGCCCGTCGTGGCGTACCCCTGACAAGTACCCTGACATGATTTACCTTGATAACTTGATAGTGGCCCGTGGCGGCGCACTCTTGACTTGACTTGACTTGATAACTTGACTTGACTTGCCTTGACACCGTGGGTGTTCCTGCTTGCTTGTTTGCACAATCCACTTGTCTTGTCTTGCATCATGTCTAGGACGTGACTTCCTGGGTACCACGGCCAGGGACTCGCGCTAAATTGGATTAGGCTAATTATTAGATCAAACTAGAACATGGAGAATTCCCAGTCACAGGCAATCTCGTTATCTGGGCGCTTTAATGGACTTGTAGCTTGCCGACGAGTAGAGCACATTTCCAGCACACTGTCATGTGTTGCACCCTCTAAGTCACCTAAGGGTACATTTGTCTCCCGGGCGATGTACCCAACTATAACTCTCAACCCGCGGAAGGATAACTGGATGGTCTGCAGGGCTTGGGACTGGGAGTTTCTCACTTGCATCTTGTTAGTAATTAGGCTTGTGATAACCCTAGTTAGTTAAAGTAGTAAGCCGTAGTACTTGCTTGGCCGATTGTGAATGAATGGTGTCCAGCCCTATCTAAGTCTTGTCTAGCCTTGTACCTAGAACTCTTGATCATGATTGTTTTACTTATCTCTAACGATAAATGGGTAGAGGCAGTGAGCTATTCAGGCGAAGGGTTACAATCCCGGTCCTTGTTTGGTTTAAGGATTGTAACCTGGCTCCCGGAATGGTTCCACGTCCCTAGTCGTTTATCGCCCAGTGTACTTTTATTACTTGTACTTTTCTTTATTCTTTATGTTCTGATATGCTGGCTTTTGTTCTTATTTGTGGCCTCCTTTGTGGTACTTGCTCTTTCTGGGGTTTGATCCAGCTGGTTTTGTGTGGCCAGATTTCGGAGCAGCTCCCGAGGATCTACCCAGCTTCCAGCCCAATGGTGAACACTAGACGGAACCCGGGCTACGAGTGGGTTTTCCCTTTTTGTTTCACCCACTTATATGTAAATTTATTCTTTTGAGGCGTTTAGCCGACGAGCACCTGTTAGCTCGATGCACATTTACTTACTGTCTGCCTACGGGCTGTAAACATGATTAACAAATCCTAGGGTTGATCATGTATGACTGAACTCTTGCTAGTCCTATCATTTTGTACGACTAGCTTCATGATCATCCAATATGTAATATTTGGGACGCCTTATATATATATATTTGATGCTCTAACATCTTGTAACTCTGTTAATTGCTTGAGATTGAGACAATAGGCTTGACCTTAAGAGACTGCTGGCTTGTAGTAAACCCTCATATCTAGACAGCCGTGACCGTATAGTTGAGATGTATTCTATTTCAATATACGTAGCTGGCTGTGTCTGCCCCCGCTCTCCAGTATTCTGGTTCTGGGGCGTGACACGGTTTAAGTGGTGGCCCATGCAGGTCTTGTCAATCAAGAGATGTGAGGGATTACCGAATAGATGTCTCAATCAATATTCGCCCTTAATCTCTGCTCGTATCTTCAAATCCCTGAGATTCTTGACCTGATCACATGCTTGTATCATTGATCTGTCCTGGTCCTTTCCTTACTGTTCCCTATGTCGTCTTCTTCAGCGGCATTACTCCCGGACCTGCCAACCAGCCAGAGGGAGCTCGGCAAGCACCCCAGCGCCAGGAAGATCAAGCTCAGCACTCTGGAGTAGCCTTCCGAGTTATGCTTTCCGGAGGCTCAGAACCTCCAGTTCAGGCAGCTCCGCCCGTTCAACCAGCTAGACAGGATGAGGGACCTTTGGTAGGGCTTATCAGAGAACTGCTTGCATCCCAAGATCGTCGAGGCGACGCCTTGCACCAGGAAGTTCATGATGCACTAAACCGAGGAGGTCCCCAAGGGAATCAGGCGGCCAACAGTTTCAAGCGCTTGAACCCTCCCTTCTTTGACGGCAGTGAAGATGCGATTGCCGCAGACGCTTGGCTTCAGGATACCGAGGTGGTTCTAGAAGCAGCTAGGACACCTGAGAATGAGAAGGTGGCCGTGGTACGGCTACAGTTGTTAGACTTGGCTCGCGATTGGTGGGCGGCTCAGGCCATGGGATTAGCAACACCAGTCACTTGGGCGACGTTCAGAGAGAGATTCCAGATAAAGTACTTCGATGCGGTGGCACGGTACGACCTGCAGACCAGATTCACCAACTTGAAGCAAGAAGGCAAGACGGTCGATGGCTATGCGACCGAGTTTTCCAGGCTGAGTAGGTTCGCCCCCACCTTGGTGGCAACCGAATTCGATTGGGCCCAGCGGTTCCAGCAGGGGCTGCATTTAGAGATATTATTGGCTGTCGAGCAGTTCGAGCACCAGACGTTCGATGCAGTATTGAAGGCAGCGAGGAGGCATGAGTATACCTCCCGGAGAATTGTGGACAGGACCGGAGGCAGGAAGCGGTCCCACAACCAGATGCACCAATCTTCAGCTCCAGCCCCGGCAGCTAGGGGTATAACCATTGGAACTCCGAGGCGGGCGGCCTCAGTGACGTCGGTTCAGCATTCGACCCCGACGTACCCGCAGCAGCAGAAGCAGTCTTCCGCGGTGGGATGTTCTCATTGCGGGAAGCCGGGCCATGTAGTGGCAGAGTGTCGCAGGGCACAGGGATTGTGCCTGGCTTGCGGAGGAGCAGATCACAAGATAGGGACCTGCCCGAATAGGGGAGGTCCATCATCATCCAATCTTTCTAGTTCTTCGGTGAGAGGACCAGCCCCAGTTCCAGTCCAGCAACAGCAGCAACAGCAGTACCCGAGGCCATTGGCGCCCCAGGCCCAGGCCTTCCAGCAGCAGTTCACCCAGGCTCCAGCACAGAACCGACAGAGGGGATTCCAGCAGAGGGGACCCGCAGCTAGAGGTCAGGCTATGATGATGACCATGGAAGAAGAAGTTGCACCAGGTGAGGTAGTGGCAGGTACTATTCTCGTCAACACCTTTCCAGCATCTGTATTATTTGATTCTGGTGCATCGCATTCATTCATGTCTGCACGATTCGCGACACGGATAGGATTGGAGCCCGAGTCATTATCAGTGAGGCTCAATATACGTACTGGTAATGGTCTTGTGGGAGTAGATCGAGTATTTTCCTCATGTCGGATCGTAGTTAGCGGTAGAGAATTCCCCGCTAGGCTCATAGAGTTCCCTATGGCAGACTATGATGTAGTCCTAGGCATGGATTGGTTGAGGAACCATTATGCTAGGATAGACTGCCATGTTGGCAGAGTTGTCTTTAGTATTCCCGGAGGGCCAGAGTTTTCATTTTCCAGAGGCGCCGTGGAGCCTTCTCCCCCAGTATTGCAGATGGCAGTAGCAGCAGCGCAGTTGCCCCGGATAGTTGAAGAGTTTCCAGATGTCTTCCCAGAGGGACTTCCAGGGATGCCACCAGAGCGAGAGATCGAGTTCACCATTGACTTGATTCCCGAGACAGCACCAGTATCAGAGCGAGTCTACAGGATGGCGCCTTCAGAATTGGAGATTTTGTACAAGATGATTGAAGAACTTAGAATCAAGGGATTCATTCGTGCTAGTGGATCGCCTTGGGGAGCCCCGATGCTTCTTGTGAAAAAGAAGGATGGTACGTCTAGGCTATGTGTTGATTACCGTACCTTGAACTCAGTGACAATCAAGAACAAATACCCTCTTCCAAGGATAGATGACTTGTTTGATCAACTCAAGGGGGCTTCAGTTTTCTCGAAGATAGACTTACGGTCAGGATACCACCAGATCAGAGTCAGAGAGCAGGACATCCCGAAGACGGCGTTCAGATCTAGGTACGGGCATTGGGAGTTTCTAGTTATGCCCTTTGGAGCGACCAATGCGCTGGCAGTGTTCATGGACCTCATGAACCGTATTTTTATGCCTTACTTGGATCAGTTTGTGATAGTGTTCCTTGATGACATCCTGGTCTACAGCAAGAGTGAAGCAGAGCACGAGCAGCATCTCAGAGTTGTCCTCCAGATTCTCAGAGAACACCAGTTATACGCCAAGTTCAGTAAATGCGAGTTCTGGCTCGATCGCATTTCTTACTTGGGTCACATCATTACCAGAGGAGGAGTGGAAGTGGATCCCCAGAAGATTGTAGCTATCGAGGCATGGCCAGTACCCAGCTCAGTAGCAGAAGTTCGCAGCTTTCTTGGATTGGCCGGCTACTACCGGCGGTTCGTCTCTGATTTTGCAAGGATTTCAGCGCCGATGACCCAGTTGACCCGCAAGGATGTACCGTTCGTTTGGACGGCAGAATGTCAGGAATCATTTGAGAAGTTGAAGCGAGGTTTGATAACGGCTCACATTCTTACACTTCCAGATGGGACCGGAGGATTCACAGTTTACTACGATGCTTCAGGCAGAGGATTGGGATGTGTTTTGATGCAGCATGGGAAGGTAATTGCTTATGCGTCACGTCAACTCCGTGATCATGAGAAGAATTACCCGACCCACGACTTGGAGCTAGCAGCAGTAGTGTTTGTACTTAAGTTGTGGAGGCACTACTTGTACGGAGACAGAGTGGAGATGTAAGCCCCCTGAATTTCCCGAATTATTTTTCGAATTTTCTAATGAATTATTTTCAATAATTCATTTCTATATAATTAATTTTGAACTTTAAATGCTCTTTACCGTGACTTGGAATTCTAGAGCATCAGGGATGCCAGTCTCTGGGAACTTCCTTCTTGGAGTTTGTAGTAGACGAGATTACCTTCACGTTGATATATCATGTCCCATTCCAACTTGTTCTCTTGTACTCTTTTTGCTTCGCGCAAGTTCGGGTCAATTTAGACCAATTTATCGTTTGCCGTAATTCGTGATTTAATTTCCAACTTAATTTTCGGGCCCGACATCGGTCCAATCCAGACGATCCAATTTATGGCCCTGGCCTGTTTTGAGCCTACTGTGCACGTGCCACTTGCGTGCCACCGATCTGATCTCCCTTGCGCTCCAATTCTATCCATGATTTTAATTGGTTTAATTTATAAATTAATTAAATCTTGGCTTCGACTTTGTCCAAACTTGGCCCAACGCCCAACCCAGTTTAGTGTGGGCCCTGTCATGACTGTCCATACACCCCACTGGTGTTTTCCCATTTTTGCCTACTCAAAAATATAATTATTTTATTTTATATTATTATCTCTCTCTCTCTGCTTATTTAATCTCATTTTATCCCTTGTATATTATATATGTATATATGTATATGTGTATAAATATACATATGTATATACACTCACACTCTCTCTCCTCACCCAAGCACACACACACCCTCATCACCAGCTCACCCCTCTCTCCATTTTCTCTCTCTAAATATCTCCTCCTCTCTCTAAATATCTATCTCTCTCTCCTCTCACCCATCACCTCACTCTCTCTCCTTCCCTCTCTTAACACCTACACACCACCTCCCCACTCCCCATCACGAGCAACTCCCCCCCCTGCTGCACACGAACACCCCTCACCCCCTTTTCTCTAAATATCTCTCTCTCTCTCTCTATTTCTCACTCCCTCACTTTCTATATATAATATATATATATATATGCACACATACAACTCTCTCTCATTAACACACACTCACATCTCTCTCTCTCTCCCCTAGCCGACAGTAGCTTCCTCCCCCATGGCCGACAACCACCCTCACCTTCTCTATCTCTCCATCTCCTCTTCTTCTTCATGTTCTTCTTCATCTCCTCCTCCTCCTCACGATCAACCCCATCACCACCTTCACACATCACAACCACCACCACCTCCGCCACCCTTACTCCTCCTCCTCCTCCACCTTTCTTCCCGTCGGCCCCGCTGCCTCGCAGCCGCGCCTCCGCCGTGCGCCACCACGTGGCCGGCGCGCCACCGCAGCGAGGCAGCAGCAGCTGCGACAGCAGCAGCACAAGGCGCAGCAGCAGCTACGGCCAACCGTGCGCCGCGCCGCCGCCGTGCGTCGCCGCATGGCCGGCCGCCCCCACGCCAGCGGGCCCCCTATGGCCGGGCGCACCCAGGCACACCATCCAGTGACGGCCACCGTCCTCCGGGACGCGCCGTCGAGGCGATTCGTGCATTTTCACGAATTTCCGTCGACGCGCGCGCGCGAAGTCCAGAATTGGCGCCTCGTCGCAGCAACTTCGCGTGTGTTTTTTGGGAGATCCGACCGTTGGATTGGCGAACTCCTTACTCCGTCTCAATCTCGGTATATCCCTCTTCACCCCTGTCAAGTTTGAACCGTTAATTTCGTCGTTTGATACATCAAAACCGGCCACCAAGTTGACGTTTTAAATTGTACTATTTTTGGACAGTTTTGTGATGCCAACTTCGCGGGTTCGTATCTTCGTCATTACAGCTTCGTTTTACGTGCTACCAGTTCCTGTGCGAAGCTGGTATAACCCTCTTCCTGCCCCCTTTAGATTTCATTTCAGTTTGAGCTTGTTTGGTCGGTCGAATTCGACGCCAAAGTTGGTCGTTCGAATTCTTAGTGTTGCACTTGTTAAATTCTATTTTCGAACTCGGGACTCCGGATTCAATTTCTGACACCACCAGTAGACTCGTGGCGTCGTTCTGGCATATTTTCATATAAAGTTTGCTTGATTTGGAGAACGTGGGCCCTGGCACGCATTTCGGTGCAAAGCGGGTCCCACTTTCTGGGTCAACGGGTCATTTTGAGTTCGGCTCATCGGAATCCAATTTCGGATATACCGTTGAGTTCGTATCGTCATTCTGGACTCGTTGACATATAGTTTGCTGAGTTTTGAGGACATTGGCTCCGACACGCTTTTCCGTGCAAATCGGAATTTCAATGTCCTGGTCAACGGACCAATTTGAGATCGGGTCAACGGAATCCAATTCTGGAAATACCGTTGGGTTCGTATCGTCATTCTGAATTCGTGGACATATAATTTGTTAGGTTTTGTGCACTTTTATTTCGGCACATTTTTTTCGGTGCAAAGTGTGTCCAACGACGGACATTATTTTGGTCCAAAATTACCATTTTGCCCCTGTGTCCAAATTGGACTTTTGGACAGGCTATCCTAGCTGATTTGACCATTCTGGATACGTTGGTGATATTTATTTTATCATCCGACAACATCTGTAGGTTTTTACCCTATTATTATAATCCTACTCCTTTTGTGGTATTTTGAGTTCCATCGATTCCGGTGATTTCACAATCACTGAAATTGATGTGTTGACCTTGTAGATGTTTGTAGAGACTAGCTTTGACCCAGTTTGACCATGGTTGACTGCTTTGACTGAACGTCGAAGTAGAGTCAACATTTGACCTAGGTTAGACTAGTTTGACCTTGGTTGACCAGTTGACCAAAAGTTAACTGTAAGTCAACCATTGACCCAGTTTAACCTAGTTTGACTTGGTTTGACTTCTTGTGACCTAGTTTGACCTGGTGTGACTCAGTGTGACCTAGTTTGACTTAGTTGGACTGAGATTGACCTAGATTACATAGCTTATACTATAGAATCAAGCCTAACACTGTTGAACCCTAATTAGCTTATATATATCTTATCTTTAGGTCTGTGGCATCACTCTGAGCATCGACCCCATTTGACAGCTCAGGACCGCAGGCGAGTACATTCACTGATAGTTTTCATTGTCTTGATATCTGCTATATCCGATTCAGTCGTAGTGTCTTACTTGATTTCCAGTCACGACAGTTTACGGACTAGTATATGTTGGATCATGACATGAGATGTTGTTCCTGGATTTTCTTGGTATATATGTACATTTCCTGCCTTGTTCCATGTACTTGTATAGACACCGATTCCTGAGAGGGAGTAGCTATCCTCTTAGGGAATCCCGTGTCATGACGTGTCAAGTCCAGGTCCATTATACTATTCGGGGATGGGGAATTATTAGGGGTTATGTGATCCAAGCCACCCTGTCACTATTCATGTGCTCGCGCCACTCTTCCCTCACGAAGGGTGTAGCGAGATCCTCTTGCCTTGTGCTAGTTATCCAGGTTGGCCGGCATGACTTTCCGTTGAGGTCACCGCGAATTGCCGGGCCAAGTGGATAGCCTGTCCTGTCACTTATCCCAAGCCGATCACATATCGCTCTAATAATTCAAGGCACATTTTATATTTACTTTATCTTATCATATATCATGTTATGTTCTACATACAGTACTTCTCACCATGCTATGATTTCAGTTACTCACATGTTTTATATGCCTCTATGATGTACCTTGATTGGAGACTAAGTTCTGCTCGGGAGAAGAGTTACAACCCCGGTCCTTGTTTGGTTTAAGGGTTGTAACTCGGCTTCCGAACGGTTCCCAAGTTTTCATATATCTTTGTCTTGTAGTTCATTATACTGTCTCTTATAGAATTTGTCAATTCACATGGAACTGCTGTTAGTGTTTGTACATGCTCATTTTCCTGACAGGATATCGTTGATAATATTTTAGGAGTTGTTATACCATTAGTGGACTTCATGATGTTGCTAGCAGAGGTGGATCTCACTATTATTCTATGTGAGTTGCCTGGTAGTTATCTTTAGTTAGTCTTGTTGTTCCTTCTTTATTTATTTGTCTTATGATCATTGTAGTTTCTAGTTGTTCTTGTGCTTTAGTTATCTTTCTTGTCTTATCATCCCTAGCTGTTGTGATGTGACTAGAGTATATTTGTAGTTATAGGCCTTCTAGACGTAGCGTATATTTATTGGGTACTAGACAGCGTTCTACCGCCGATACTGCGGCGTAGGCTGGGCGTCGTCTACGTATTCGTACCCGCATATCCGGGTGCGGGTCGTGACACGTTTTTAGTGGTGGCCCATGCAGGTCAGTCTTTGCAATTAATGCGAAGTCGTGGTAGTACTTGAGCTTTTCTGTACTACTGCGAGCCTGCCCTAGGATTAAGATTGAGTCATGACATATTTTAGGATTTGGTACTCAGTCACATATTAGGAACTCTTGGTAGATTCCAGGGATGACCCCTGGAAATCTTATTTCGAACTTTTCGAAACTTTTCCCATTTGTTCTGTCCGTCCTGATTTCTGAAACATCTGTCCGTTATCAACTTTATTCTTTCTTGGAATGAGTTTGTGGACCCCAGAGGGAAGGTATAAGTTGAACTTATATATCTCCTAGGTCGAGACGAGAATATGATTCACCAGTCTCATATCAGGTTGAGATTGTTTTAGATTATATTCTAATGATTTCCTTTATCTTGACCTAGATAGTACCTTTGGGACTTCCCCTGAGAATTTTCTTCTAAACTCTACCTCGGGATCTGTTTCTGCTAGTTTTCATCTACTTATCCTTGATTCGTTGTTGAAATTTTGAATCTTAATAATATTTCGTTGTTGATTTCGATGTTGATTCTGTTTGAAGATAAGTTTCTCTGGATTGAGTGGCCCGTCGTGGCGTACCCCTGACACGACCAACCTGACTTGATAGTGGCCCGTCGTGGCGTACCCCTGACAAGTACCCTGACATGATTTACCTTGATAACTTGATAGTGGCCCGTGGCGACGCACTCTTGACTTGACTTGACTTGATAACTTGACTTGACTTGCCTTGACACCGTGGGTGTTCCTGCTTGCTTGTTTGCACAATCCACTTGTCTTGTCTTGCATCATGTCTAGGACATGACTTTCTGGGTACCACGGCCAGGGACTCGCGCTAAATTGGATTAGGCTAATTATTAGATCAAACTAGAACATGAAGAATTCCCAGTCACATGCAATCTCGTTATCTGGGCGCTTTAATGGACTTGTAGCTTGCCGACGAGTAGAGCACATTTCCAGCACACTGTCATGTGTTGCACCCTCTAAGTCACCTAAGGGTACATTTGTCTCCCGGGCGATGTACCCAACTATAACTCTCAACCCGCGGAAGGATAACTGGATGGTCTGCAGGGCTTGGGACTGGGAGTTTCTCACTTGCATCTTGTTAGTAATTAGGCTTGTGATAACCCTAGTTAGTTAAAGTAGTAAGCCGTAGTACTTGCTTGGCCGATTGTGAATGAATGGTGTCCAGCCCTATCTAAGTTTTGTCTAGCCTTGTACCTGGAACTCTTGATCATGATTGTTTTACTTATCTCTAACGATAAATGGGTAGAGGCAGTGAGCTATTCAGGCGAAGGGTTACAATCCCGGTCCTTGTTTGGTTTAAGGATTGTAACCTGGCTCCCGGAATGGTTCCACGTCCCTAGTCGTTTATCGCCCTGTGTACTTTTATTACTTGTACTTTCCTTTATTCTTTATGTTCTGATATGCTGGCTTTTGTTCTTATTTGTGGCCTCCTTTGTGGCACTTGCTCTTTCTGGGGTTTGACCCAGCTGGTTTTGTGTGGCCAGATTTCGGAGCAGCTCCCGAGGATCTACCCAGCTTCCAGCCCAATGGTGAACACTAGACGGAACCCGGGCTACGAGTGGGTTTTCCCTTTTTGTTTCACCCACTTATATGTAAATTTATTCTTTTGAGGCGTTTAGCCGACGAGCACCTGTTAGCTCGATGCACATTTACTTACTGTCAGCCTACGGGCTGTAAACATGATTAACAAATCCTAGGGTTGATCATGTATGACTGAACTCTTGCTAGTCCTATCATTTTGTACGACTAGCTTCATGATCATCCAATATGTAATATTTGGGACGCCTTATATATATATATTTGATGCTCTAACATCTTGTAACTCTGTTAATTGCTTGAGATTGAGACAATAGGCTTGACCTTAAGAGACTGCTGGCTTGTAGTAAACCTTCATATCTAGACAGCCGTGATCGTATAGTTGAGATGTATTCTATTTCAATATACGTAGCTGGCTGTGTCTGCCCCCGCTCTCCAGTATTCTGGTTCTGGGGCGTGACAGGATGTCCACTTACCCTAGAGAACTTGGTAGGTAATTGTCAACCCCATTTCCTGTATTTCGTATTTGTACTCGTAATTTGATTTTGGCACGTATTTTATTTTCTCGACTTGTGGACTCGGTTTCTCGTAAATGGGTTTTGGACCATGGCTTGGTTTTAATTTGTGGAGTTGGTTTGGTTTGGTTTGGGTCATCATGAGTGGAACACCTTAGCCTATTCTCCACCTCCATTCCATCACAACCACCCTCATTAAAACCTACCAACTTTTTCTCTCTCCTCCATAACTCTATTAATTTCTTACAACTTCTTCTTCTTCCTTCTTCCACACAACACCACACCATAGACAAGTGCACCTTGCCATCAAATAAGCACTACTTTTTATTTATCCATTAACTAGATTAGGCCATGGGGAACAACTTTAGAACTTGACATTTTGTGATTTGGAGCTTTTATTCTTCTAGATCTAGGTTTTAACCATTTTCGAAAATCCTTGGTTTTGATCTATTAAACTTCAATTTTTGCATGTTTTGATGCTTCCATGTGGAAGAGAATTCGATTTTACTCAAGTTAGAACTTTGAAACTCTAGATTTGGTTTTGATTTGGCTAAGTTATGAAGATTTGAAGTTTTTGGTGTTCTTGAGGAGTTCATCTCAGCCTTGGTGAAGGCTCTCGGCCAGTGCTCTTTAGCACTTGACCGTTTGCGCACCCCGGCCTGTGCTCTTTAGCGCATGGCCGATTGCGCATAGGCTCAGCCAGTGCTTTGCGCTGCGCTGGATTGCGCTGGCACAAGCTAGCTATGCGCAAACCAGCCATGCGCAAGGTAACCCCTGCGCACTCGACCATTGCGCAGTCCATACTCTGTGCAGTCTACCCTTGCGCAATCCTCCCTTGCGCAATCCAATTGATGCGCAAGGCATCCCCTGTGCCCCTTTAACCCTGTACCCCTTGACCCCCTGCGCAGTCTACCCTTGCGCAAGGTAACCCTTGCGCAAGGCAACTCTTGCGCAGCTCTTCCATGCGCAGTACATACCCTGCGCAGCCCAACCCCTGACCCCCCTACACAACCTACTTGTCTATGATGAATTGTTTATTTCTTTAAGCTTGGCTCTTATATAGTCCTATATATATATTGGTGTTTATTTAGATATTTTACGCCCATTTTATATCCTTACGCCTTTTGTCATGAACTGATTTTACTTAATATGTTTGGGATGACTATTGTACATGGCTTGGTATGGCAAGAAACTAGCATAACACGACAGTGACCCGTAGTGGTGCACTCCTGACATGACCAACCTGACATGATAGTGGCCCGTCGTGGTGCGCTCCTGACAAGATTTATCTTGATAACTTGATAGTGGCCCGTGGCGGCGCACTCCTGACTTGACTTGTAACTTGTAACTTGACTCGTATAATCAACTTGACACCGTAGGTGCTCCTGCTTGCTTGCTTGTGCAATCCACTTGTCTTGTCTTGCATCATGTCTAGGACGTGACTTCCTGGGTACTACGGCCAGGGACTCGCGCTAAATTGGATTAGGCTAATTATTAGATCAAACTAGAACATGGAGAATTCCCAGTCACAGGCAATCTCGTTATCTGGGCGCTTTAATGGACTTGTAGCTTACTGACGAGTAGAGCACATTTCCAGTACACTGCCATGTGTTGCACCCTCTAAGTCACCTAAGGGTACATTTGTCTCCCGGGCAATGTACCCACCTATAACTCTCAACCCGCGGAAGGATAACTGGATAGTCTGTAGGGCTTGGGACTGAAAATTCTCACTTGCATCATGTTAGTAATTAGGCTTGTGATAACCCTAGTTAGTTAAAGTAGTATGCCGTAGTACTTGCTTGGCCGATTGTGAATGAATGGTGTCCAGCTCTGTCTAAGTCTTGTCTAGCCCCTGTACCTGGAACTCTTGATCATGATTATTTTACTTATCTCTAACGATAAATGGGTAGAGACAGTGAGCTATTCAGGCGAAGGGGTACAATTCCGGTCCTTGTTTGGTTTAAGGATTGTAACCGGGCTTCCGGAATGGTTCCACGTCCCTAGTCGTTTATCGCTCTGTGTACTTTATTACTTGAACTTTCGTTTTATTCTTTATGTTCTGATATGCTGGCTTTTGTTCTTATTTGTGGCCTCCTTGTGGCACTTGCTCTTTCTGGGGTTTGACCCAGCTGGTTTTGTGTGGCCAGATTTCGGAGCAGCTCCCAAGGATCTACCAAGCTTCCAGCCCAATGGTGAACACTAGACGGAACCCGGGCTACGAGTGGGTTTTCCCTTTTGTTTCACCCACTTATATGTAAATTTATTCTTTTGAGGCGTTTAGCCGACGAGCACCTGTTAGCTCGATGCACATTTATTTACTGTCTGCCTACGGGCTGTAAACATGATTAACAAATCCTAGGGTTGATCATGTATGACCGAACTCTTGCTAGTCCTATCATTTTGTACGACTAGCTTCATGATCATCCGATATGTAATATTTGGGACGCCTTATATATATATTTGATGCTCTAACATCTTGTAACTCTATTAATTGCTGGAGATTGAGACAATAGGCTTGACCTTAAGAGACTGCTGGCTTGTAGTAAACCCTCTTATCTAGACAGCCGTGACCGTATAGTTGAGATGTATTCTATTTCAATATACGTAGCTGGCTATGTCCGCCCCCGCTCTCCAGTATTCTGGTTCTGGGGCGTGACAGTAATGGTTGTATAGGCTAGTACCCTACTACCCTAGGAAGCCCGAAGTGAAATTCCTAAGGGAAGGCCACTTGGCGTCGAGTTAGAATGGTTTAAGGGTAAGTGTATTAAAGGGGTAATCGGGTAAATTAAAAATACGGGGTTCTGGTATTCGGATTGACTTGAAGCTTGGGTGGCTTGTTGGGTACACCCTACAAATGTCATATTTGAACCGATTTTGGCTCGGTTGACCCAGAGTTGACTTTTTACCCAAAAGTCAACCGTGAGTCAACACTTTGTCTAGATTTGACCAAATCCAAACTAGAGTTGACCAGTTGACCAAAAGTCAACTGTTGGTCAACATTTGACCAATTTGACCTAGGGTTGACCTAGAGTTGACCAGAGTTGACCAGGGTTGACTAGTTGACCAAAAGTCAACTATAGGCTAACTCTTGACCCCGTTTGATTTGCTTTGACTTGTTTTGTCTTGCGATGACTGGTATGACCTAGGGTTGACTTGGTCTGACTTAGATTGACTTGATATAACTTGATTTGACCTAGATTAACTTGACAGGACTTAGTGTGACTCAGTGAGACCTAGTTTGACCTAGATTTCATATCATTCATTGTGAATCATTCTTAACTTTGTTAAACCTAAATTAACATGCGATATCTCATCTTTAGGTCTCTGATTTCCACTCTGAGCATTGATATACCCTACAGCTCAGGATAGCAGGCGAGTACATTCACTGATAGTTTTTATTGTCTTGATATCTTCTATATCCGATTCAGTTGTAGTGTCCTACTCGATTCCAGTCACAATAGTTCACGGACTAGTATACGTTAGATCATGACATGAGATGTTGTTCCTGGATTTTCTTGGTATATATGTACATTTCCTGTCTTGTTCCCTGTACTTGTATAGACACCGATTCCTAAGAGGAAGTAGCTATCCTCTTAGGAAATCTCGTGTCATGACGTGTCATGTCCAGGTCCATTATACTACTCAGGGATGGGGAATTATTAGGGGTTATGTGACCAAAGTCCCATGTCACTATTTTGCTTGCGCCACTCTCACCTCACGTAGGGTGTAGCAGATACCTCCATGTCCATGTTATCCAGGTTGGCCGGCATGACTTTCCGTTGAGGTCACGGAGGATTGCCGGGCCAAGTGGATAACCCTACCATGATTCCCTTGCCGATCACATAACGCTCTAATAATTTAATGCACATTTTATATTTACTTATCTTATCATATATCCTGTTCTGTTCTACATTCAGTACTTTCTCACCATGCTATGATATTCAGTTACTCACATGTTCTACATGCCTTTATATTGTACCTTGATTGGAGACTAAGTTCTGTTCGGGAGAGTTACAACCCCGATCCTTGTTTGGTTTAAGGGTTGTAGCTCATCTTCCGAACGGTTCCCAAGTTTTCATATATCTTTGTCTTGTAGTTCATTATACTGTCTCTTATAGAATTTGTCAATTCACATGGAACTGCTGTTAGTGCTTGTACTTGCTCATTTTTCTGACAGGATACCGTTATGATATATTATAGATGACTCTGAGGCGGACTGCTCGACCTATTATGGGCTCGAGCTAGATGGAGTAGTCCAGGACCGTGGCCTTATAGTAGAGCCACTAGACTTTGTACTCCCAGAGTAGTGTAGCTTAGCTAGGTTTGACTGGACTGCGATCCAGCTATCATTATCAGACTGTAGCTTCTATGTTATATTTTGAGACCCTGTGATGTTGTATATATATCTGGGCTTGTGTTGGATCTTGGACTTATTTTCTTTTCATCTATCATATGTTTTCTTCTGTGCTATCTACCTTAGTTTTATTCTGTGATTGAGACTGTATTGCTATGTCACCTCCACTCGGAGTGTATATACTGTACAGGTACCTTTATACTGTTAGTCGTAGTATTTACAGACCTTATATACAGTGTTCTACCGTCGATACTGCGGCGTAGGCTGGACGTACCCACGTGCTCGTGCCCCTCATAAGGGTGCGTATCGTGACGCATTTTTTTGGTGGCCCACACAGGTTTGGTGTCGCAATTAGTGTGATCTCGTAATGGTGCTCGACTTAGAGTACTAATTACGAGCCTACAATTAGGACGTAGGACCTATGATACGATAGGAGTTTCTCAATCACACCTAGGAAAAATTTCTGATCTTTTGATTATCATGATTACTCCCCTTGTATTAAATTAACTGTCCTTCTTTGATAATGTCTTCTCATGTGCCATATTGATCTCTTTGCTTCAATTCGTCTCCAGGATGACGAAGACGCACCCGCAGGCCACTAGATCGAGTAGCTTGTCCGAGAGATCAGACCAGGCTGAGGAGGAGGTTCACGAGACTGCCCCCAGTGATTCCACTATCCCGGAGGCCCTGACAGTTGCACATGGAGGTCTACCACCTCCACCCCAGAGGGTTTCGGTCGCCGTTCCAGAGATATTGTCGCCACCACCCCCGATACCGATGGATACACACCATATGTTCATTCTCCTTCAGCAGATGATGGAGACACAGCGAGCCCAGGCAGAGGCATCACAGCGCCAGACGGAGGCGTCACACCGTCAGATTGAGATGCTGAGGCAGAGCATGAAGAACTCGCATCAGCTTGCACTGGCAGCCGTGGAGAGAGTGGCACCGGGTACGGTACAGGGCCCTACTGGCTAGTAGCCGTACCAGCAGCAGTCCAGGCCAGGGACAGTAATAGACTTTAGGAAGATGAGCTCCAGGGACTTCACGGGCACGGAGGGCATCCTTTTTGCAGACGACTGGCTAGAGGACGTGCAGCGGAGTATGGAGCTAGCAGAGCTTCCTAGAGGACTTTGGGTTTCAGCCGCAGCTAGCCGATTCTTCGACATCGTGCTGACATGGTACCGTACGGATCCTCGTACGTCGGTGAGAGGGTTACCATGGAAGGACTTCCAAAGGCTCTTCAAGGAGAAGTTCTTCCCGGATGTGGCTCTTACAGCATTGGAGGGCCAGTTCGTGGGTCTAGTGCAGGGGAACTCGTCGGTGGACGAGTATGCAGCAGAGTTCTTCCGCCTTAGCAGGTTCGCTCCCGATATGATCCAGGATGAGGGACAGAAGGCTCGTAAGTTCCGTAGGGGACTTATTCATGCAGTGCGCACCCGCACCTCGGGTCACCGTGACGCGACGTTCGATCAGATATTGATGGACGCACAGATTGCAGAGGAGGACTTCGACCTTAAGCCGAAGAGGAGCGGCGATACCATGGGGGCCAGTTCCAGTACGGGACCAGCCAAGCGCCCCCACTTTCAGCCTCAGCAGAGGCCATTTCAGCAGCAGCCTCTGTTACAGATTCAGCAGGCACCAGCGCGTGTCCAGCAGCACCAGGGACAGGGCCAGAGATTGGCTACTCCGTGCGGCTTCTACGGGAAGCCGGGGCATACTAGAGAGGCTTGTAGGAAGAGGTTGGGCGTCTGTCTATACTGTGGGGTGCCTGACCACCAGCTGAGGGATTGCCACGCTAGTGGAAACCGAAGAGACCAGGATAGTGTACAGCAAGCTAGAGGAGGCCAGCATGGGCGTGCTTTCGCCATGACAGTTGAGCCCACTCAGGCAGTAGCAGAGTAGATAGCAGGTTCCGATATTCGAATCTCTTTTCCGCATTTGCCTTCTTATAAACTGTCTTGAACTTCGATTCTATCTGTTCTTTGATCGTTGGATGAAAATTGTTCTTGTGATGCAATTTCCTTCTAAGATAAATCGTATGGGCTAGGTCGCCTCGATTATGAGATTTTAGAATACTCTAGGGTCATGCTAGCAGGCATAGTGAGGACATATAGTCGGATTATGATCATAATTCTCGGGTGTGGGAATTTAAGGTTTTCGCTGCCAAGCATGCGGCAATGTAAAAATTTCAAATACCATAATTCTATAGATATGTACCGTAGTTGAGGACTCTGTGATTATCGTAGCCTTGCTCACTGGCATGACGGAGATTCTGAGTATCATGGTGATTGGACAGACGCATACGATTATCGATTTGTATGATTTTTTTTGTGTTTACTTGTTTTAATTTTTGAGGATGATTCTTTAAGGTGGATAGACTTGTAGCACCCAGTTTCTATTTGAGAGTAATTTTAAATTTTATAATTTTAGTCATTTAATTTATTCTTTAATTTTTGAGATTTTAATCATTTAAATTTTAAGCCATGACTTGTGATTTTGATATTTTACTATTGTTTGGTTTTAATTTCGAGGGCAAAATTTTTTTTAAGGTGGATAAACTTGTCACCCTCACTTTTCCAAGTTACGGATAAAATGGTAATTTTCTATTTTATAATATTTTTGGAAATTTTATTTCATGAATATTAATATTTAATGATTATAGGAGTCGGGTTCGAATTGCATCGCATTCCGAGTTAATTCGGGACTCCGGGGAATTTCGACTTGAGTTGTGATTAGCAAGTTAATTAGCCATGGCCCATCCAAACTTAACTTTTAGGTTTAGGAGTTTGAACTAATCCCACATGAGTATTTAAGCTTAATTATGATTTTTATTTAATTTTAGCTAACCCACAAAACCAAATTTGGACTTAACTTAGCATAGAAGTTAAGGGAGGGGCAAACTTGTAATTTCAAGTACCCTAACCCTTCCCTTTATGGCCAGCCACCCCCTCCCCATTTATTTCTTCTTCTCCACTTCAAAATATCACAATTTTCTTCTTCTTCTTCTTCTCCAAGCTTTTCTCAAAAGTTAGAATAGGTTTTCCTTAGAAATCATCTCTAAATAATTCCTTTTTCTCCAATATTCTTCCATAGAACTCTTCCTCTATCCCAAGTAGTGATTCTCCAAGCTTTTGGGAGCAAGAAGTGAAGTGGGTGTGTCCTAAACAATTCGTTGTGTCGGAGCCGTGTCGGAGGACTTCCGAATCGAGAATCCATCTCCTGATAGGTACAACCTATCATCTAATCTATTCTTTTCATCACGTAATCTAGGTTGGACCATGTAGGATTGATTTCCATAGTTGTGTCCCTATTCGTGTCGAGTTTGAGTCCGTTTGGAGTGTCCTAAGAGAAGTTAGAGTTTGTGACCATGTCCTTGAGTTTCCCCCAAATTTGGACACTTCTAGGCTAAATTAGATTTGTGTCTAAGTGGTTAGGCCCTCTTAAACTTCATTTTTATGTATATGTGTGTGTGTGTGTCCATATATATATATATATATATATATATATATATATATATATATATATATATATATATATATATATATATATATATATATATATATATATATATATATATATATGTGTGTGTGTGTGTGTTAATATATATAGATATAGATTTAAGTGTGTGTTAATATATACAGATATATATATATATATATATATATGTGTGTGTGTGATCATATATATATATATGCGTGTGTATTTGTATGTATAGAGAGGGGAGGGAATGAGATTTATATATATGAGAGTTTAGAGAAGAAAATTTATATATTTAGAAGAGATTTAGAGAGGAGTTTAGAAGAGATTTAGAGAGGAGAATAGGAGGGATTTAGATAGGAGAAGAGGGGAGAAGAGGAGGGCAAGCAACAGCAGCTAGGGGGGCCAACGGGCTGCCCCCCCCCAACACAGCAGCAATAGCTGCTGAAATTTCAGCAGCAGGAACAGCAACTTTAGCAGCAGCTGCTGCTGCATTTCACCCCCCCTTTAGGCCCCTATTTGACCCCCAAAACCCCCACTATATACCTATATATATATACATATATATACCCCTTGTCACGCCCCAGAACCAGAATACTGGAGAGCGGGGGAAGACATAGCCAGCTACGTATAATGAAATGGAATCCATCTCACCATACGGTCACGGCTGTCTAGATATGTGAGGGTTTCACTACAATCCATCAGTCTCTTAAGGTCATAAATTATCCTATTGTCTCAATCTCAACCAACTAATAATAGTTACAAGATATCAGACCACCAAATATACAATTGTAAGGCGTCCCAAACATTACATATCCAGATGATCATGAAGCTAGTCGTACAAAATGTAAGGACTAGCAAGAGTTAAGTCATACATGATCAACCTCGAGTTGCCAATCATGATTACAGCCCGTAGGTAGACAGTAAGTAAAATGTGCACGAGCTAACACTTGCTCGGCGGCTAAACGCCTCAAAAGAATAATTTTACAGTAGAGTGGGAGAGCCAAAAGAAACCCACTCGTTGCCCTGGTTATGCCTGGCGGTCACCATCGGGCTGGAAAGCAGGTAGATCCTTTGTTGCTGCTCCGGTATCTGGCCATACAAAACCAGCTGGGTCAGACCCCGGAAAGAGCAAGTGCCACAAAGGAGGCTTCACTTTAGGAACTAAAACCAGCAAATTAGCACAAGAATATAATTACCTAATAAGAGACAGTAATTTAAGAAAAAGCATGACAGGTGAATATAAAAGACAATCTTGTATAGAATCAATAAAAGACAGAACATATGAAAAAGTATGACAGGATGATATACGATGAGATAACCATGGGACTATTCAGATGACCAGGTTACAACCCGTAAACCAAACAAGGACCGGGGTTGTAACCCTTCGTCTGAACAGAACTTGGTTTCTTCCACCATTTATCGGCAAGATAAATATAAGAAATCTGGTCAGGCAACAATCTTGTACAAGATCAAGACGAGACTAGAATGATTGAACTCCATCCAACCTTCACGGCCAAGCAATAAGTACGGCTTGATACTTTAACTAACTAGGGTTATCACAGGCCTAGTTACTAGCAAGATGCAATGAGAATTCTAAGTCCGGTTACCTGTTTGTTACTACCTGAGTGATCCCAGCAAGAAAATGAAAAGATAGCATGATATAGCAGACACACTGTAGTAAGATACATGTGTCCTAAGGTACCACACTCGACGGCGGGCTGGAAGTGTGCTCATCTCGACGGATAGCAACAAATCCCATGTATATATATATATATATATATATATATATATATATATATATATATATATATATATATATAAGACCGGGACCAAAGGGGCAACAGGTAACTGGAAAATTCTCCATGAACTATTTGATCAATCTAGTCATTAACCTATCCAGATTCAGTATAAATCCCTGACCGTGGTACTCAAGGGTCATGCCCTAGACATGATGCAAGATACACAGGACTCGTAGTTTATACAAGCACAATCAATGCAAACAACCACGGTGTCCAGGCCAATCATTATCATTATTACTTATCAAGAATGTGCCACGACGGACCACTATCAAGCATTGTCATGGTACTTATCAGGAGTGCACCACTACGGGTCACTGTCGTGTCATGTGTAGCAGGTCAAGTTATCAAGTCAGGAGTGCACCACGGCGGGCCACTATCATGCCATGTTCAATTATCATTCCAAACGTAATAAATAAATTCGGGATTATCAAGTTCATGACAAAAGGCGTAAGGATATAAAATGGACGTAAAAATATACAATAGGGGTTACAAGTCATGGGCAAATAATAATAAAATAATAGTGCACAGGGCTATTGGAGAACCATACGACTTAGCCTATGCGGCCAGGAATGATCTCATGCGGCTGGGAAGGGAACGGTCCATGCGGCTGAATAGGGTCAGGCGCATGCGGCTGATGGGGAGCAGAGTATATGCGGCTGGGTTGAGATGGAGGTCCATGCGGCTAGCGGGGGAAGGGTTCTCATGCGACTGGACGGGCCCGAGTTCATGCGGCTCGCAGAGCAAATATCCATGTGGCTCGATATAGTGGGCGCACATGCGGCTGCCTGAGCAAGGGGGGCCGCATGTGGCTAGGTGGTTCAGGATCTCATGCGGCTGGGAAGAGACTCAGTTTATGCGGCCAGAAGTGCAAGGGCCTCATGCGGCTCAATGACCACGAGCATATGCGGCTGCGCCATGCCTAAGTCTTATGCGGCTGGAAGACTCGCCGCATGAAGGTTCATGCGGTCAAGTGCTGCCATGCGGTCAGCTTAATTCATGCGGCTAGGGAAATCACTTGCCGCATGAAACATTCATGCGGTCAAGTCAAGCACAGTTCATCTTCTCCAAAATTCGGAGAAGAAGAACACCATGAGAGCCAACTTCTCAAGCTTCATAACTCCATCATCCGGAGCCCAAATCCGAACTTCCATAGGTCAAAATGGGGTAGAACAAAATACTCTATAACATGGAACCATCAAAACATGGAAATAAAAATGCTACATAGATCAAAACCCAAAAAATTCAAAAAAAAAACTTAGATCTATAAGAATCTAGCCATGGAAATTGAAAATGCCAAGTACTAAAGAGTGTTAGAATGCTGCAAAAAAGAGGATGGAACAATAAAATTTGGGTTCCTCCATGAAGCAAGATGCACTTGCCTAGACCTTCCTGGTAGGTGAGGAAGTTAATGGAGGTAGGAGAAAAGTAATGAGGAGAGAGAAGGAAGAAAGGGTTAATAAATGGAGATGGTGGTAGGTAGGGGTTCACCTTGGTTCATGATGAACCAAGTAAACCAAGCCAAGCCGAACCAACCCAATCCTCCTTCTATCCAAATAAAACCAAGCTCCACTAATCCGAGTTAATCCATGAACGATAAATGACAATTAAACCACAATACTAAATATGAAAATAAACCACAACTAACTAATCAAAGAAAAAGAGAAAATACGGGTCAGAAATACGAACACGTATAAAATACGTATCACAAATTTCGGGGCACTACGTCCCTATATATTAGCTATATATATACCTATTTAGCCCACAAAACTAACCCCTAAAACTAGTCCTAAGAGAGTGTGAAAAGAGAGAGTTGAGTGAGTGAGTAAATGGTTGAATTAGATTTGGTGAAGGGGTGATTTTGAGTTCCGTTTTTCGGAACGCGTCGAAACTTGGAGGGGACTGTCACGACCAGCACCCGGTTTTCGGACGCGAGCTCGTGAACAAGCCAGCTACGTATCGAGCGGACTCCAGCCCATCTCGAATACGTAAACGCTGTCAAGGCTATGGTTTACTGCCAAATCATGGCAATTCAATCTATATCTTAATCCATAATAAGAATATGAAACATGAATGAACACTATGGATCGTAGTCTGCAGCCCACTAGCATAAATGTCCGATAAGACTCTAAGGAATATAACAAGAGTCTACAACTGAAACAAGGAACATGATATCTCATGATAAGGAATGAAAAGCACGAGCGGATAATAAACTCAATAACAATACCTGAATCCCGCAATGTATTATCACGTCTGCCATCCAGAACTACTAACTCCATGCAATCAGCTAAACCTGAAGAGATCGTCAGGTCCTCAGAGGACTAGCAAGATACATAATATACATGCATATCTAACAGTTTTATCATGCGAAAGGAAATAAACAAGAAAGAACAAGGACAAGACAAATGACTACGAACACAAATACGAACACGAATACGAACACTAGAACAACTACGTATAAATGAACTGCCGGATGAACGAAATACGAGATCAATGGAAGAAACCAAACCCTCATCTCGAGTGTGGACTCACGGGTTTGAACTAAACACTAACCCTCGTTCCGAGTGTGGACTCTCTGGTTAGTACTAACCCTCGTCCCGAGTATGGACTCTCTGGTTAGTTCACGGCAAGGCACCCTCGTCCCGAGTGTGGACTCTCTGGTGCAAATACTACATCCTCGTCCCGTGTGTGGACTCTCTGATGTAAACACCCTCGTCCCGAGCGTGGACTCTCTGGTGCAAGTCAAGTCAAGTCAAGTCTACACCCTCGTCCCGAGCGTAGACTCTCTGGTGCAAATAATCGACATCCTAGTCCCTAGCGTGGACTTACGGATGTAAACAGATCAAGGAAAACACCCTCGTCCTGAGTGTGGACTCTCTGGTGCCAAGGAAACAATGTCAAGGATTTAGCAGTTCACTTACACGTACTCGTTCTATGACACGACTCAAGCAAGGTACTGACGAGAACTCCAAATGTGAAACACAAGGCCAAAACATGAACATGGCTATAAACAATAAAAACAACTCCACAGAAAATAATACGAAAAGCATATGTCCATAAACAATCAAATGACTGAAAAATGAAAGAAAATACATGTAAGTAAAACTGTAGAGGAAGGCAAGGTATACTTGCCTGGAGGTTGCACGCAGATCCAACAAAAATACTGTCAACTGATAATCCATAAAGTCCAAGTCACCACAACTGTCTCCGAAAGCTGAAACAAACATTGCCAACAGTCTCAGAATAGTCAAATTAGCTAGGATTGTCTGTCCTTAAGTCCAATTTTGGACACAGGGGCAAAACGATAATTTCAGGCAAAAATGATGTCCGCCGTTGGACCCGCTTTGCACCGAAAAGCGTGCCAGAGTCAATGGACTCTAAAGTCGTCAAACTACATGTCTACGGATCTGGTTTTCCGATACGAACCCAATCGTATGTCCAGAGTTGGATTCTGGCGGGCCGTGCACAAAATCGCCCTTTGGGTGGGACTTGGCATACAGGACCAGAAAAACGATACGGTCTTGTTGGCGCAAGTTTTGTCTCGATCTTACGAACGTGCACAAAGTAATTGAAAAATTTGCAATGTGCACAATACGGTGAATTTCGACGGATACGCATCAAATTCGTCGCGCACACGCGACAAATTTGAATTCCGTCAAAGCCCACACGACCACGAGGCCGTTACGCAGCTTTCGATGCTTTCGGCTCGCGACCACGTCACCCGGAATGGCGGGACGCACGTCGTATCGAAGGATTTCATTGATTTTAAAATAGGTTTTTGTCAAACTTTGGAATCGGATTTCTCGACGCACAGTCAACGAAATTCGATTCTACAAAAAGAAATTCGAAGCCCTATATGTTGTCTAGGACTGTCATTAACTAGTTTTTAAATGTTGTGCACGAGTTGATCGGAATTGATCCTCGAATCAGGACATCTAAACTATTTTCTAACTATTTTTTTTAACGGGTTTTTGTTGATTTTTTGGATCGATTTTACATCGATTCCGTTCCGATTTAGTTCGAAACTATCCATTGGTGTCAAAGACCTATATGTTGGGTTTCCAACGCATGTTTCGGTTTGGAAAATAATGAGGGGACAAGGGAGAAAACTCACCAGGAATTCGGGGCTCAGACTGGTTGCTTCTGCTACTGTCGACTGCTCCTTCGCTCGCGCACGTACGCGCGCTGCCATCCGCGGTTGCTCGGCCTGCCGCCGGCGTGCGGCGGCGCGCGCGCAAGGGGAGGGGCACGTAGCTTGGTGAGGCGTTAGGGTTTTGACGATTTTCGATATATATACATTCGTATATATACACACCGCTGTAAATCGAACAAGGGAAAACTATCGGGTCTGGAAAGGTAAGTTAGGAGCTCGGGTTCAAAGTAGCCCAGGGCTGGGCTCGGCTTAGCACAGTATGCGCTGGGCTTGGTGTTTATTAGGGTCGGTTTGGGAATTCCTTAACTGATCTTGCATTGGTTTATTTACTTGGTACTGTTCCTAAGGAGGAACAGTACATGAGAGTTATGATATATATATTATCATTATATATAAAAGCTATATACTAACCTACAGTATCTATTGTATATAATTATGACCAAAATTTATATAGATTACTAAAATCAAAAATGTGATTTTGCAATAATATATGAACATTATTGATGTAATATAAGCCTTCCATCAAATTATTTCCATCTATTATATAATATATATTTATATATAAATACGCATATACACAAATACAATATTCATTCTTTTGATAAGGAATGAATTAATAATAACTAATAATAATAAATAGTTTATTCTCAATAACCGTAATAATAATATTATTAATGATAATAAATCCACTAGTAATTAAAATAATTTAATAGTAGCTCCTGGATGGGCATGTCATATACTCCCATTACTGGGCCCTAGAAAATTGTATAAATATTTTAAAACACTATTTAATATTAATAACCCCTATAATTTATATATAATAAATATTTAGAAAATAATTGCCAATCCCTAAAATATATACAAAATCTTTGCATTTACCAAACATGTCTACAAGGCCGTATTTGGTCCCACTACATGCCAACCTGGCTTGGATTTGACTTGGGCTTATTCTGGACAGGTTCGGTACAACCGGGTCACTCAACGTCAAATAATATAATAATAATAAATAATTAACTATTCATAATAGTCATGTCACAACTTGGCCTGGTTTTTCTAGTTAGGACATCCCTATGGCTAGGTTTCCCCGGACATGGCTAGTACACTAGTCAAGGCACGCCACTGCACTATCCGTGCCATGATTCCTAGTCGCCTTGTACTCCAAAACTCAATCATGGCTAAAGTCATCCACCGTAATAATTAATTAAAATAATTATTTATAAATTCTAAAATCACTATTTAAATCAAATAAATAATAAAAATATTTTGAAAAAAAATTCTCCGGGAAGGGAAGCTACAGGAACTTAGCAAATGTGAAATAGAGTTTGCGGGTAGGCTCCTAGGTGGAAATCGGGGTTGCGTGTGGGATTAGGAGAGTGGTATCGCACCATACCATCGAGTATCTTGAGATATTCAAGATAACGGGTAAACGGGCGATACGGACCGTAAGATGGATTGGATGTCCACTTACCCTAGAGAACTTGGTAGGTAATGGTTGTATAGGCTAGTACCCTACTACCCTAGGAAGCCCGGAGTGGAATTCCTAAGGGAAGGCCACTTGGCGTCGAGTTAGAATGGTTTAAGGGTAAGTGTATTAAAGGGGTAATCGGGTAAATTCAAAATACGGGATTCGGGTATTCGGATTGACTTGACACTTGGGTGGCTTGTTGGGTACACCCTACAAATGTCATATTTGAACCGATTTTGGCTCGGTTGACCCAGAGTTGACTTTTTACCCAAAAGTCAACCGTGAGTCAACACTTTGTCTAGATTTGACCAAATCCAAACTAGAGTTGACCAGTTGACCAAAAGTCAATTATTGGTCAACATTTGACCAGTTTGACCTAGGGTTGACCTAGAGTTGACCAGAGTTGACCAGGGTTGACCAGTTGACCAAAAGTTAACTATAGGCCAACTCTTGACCCCGTTTGATTTGCTTTGACTTGTTTTGTCTTGCGATGACTGGTATGACCTAGGGTTGACTTGGTCTGACTTAGATTGACTAGATATAACTTGATTTGACCTAGATTGACTTGACAGGACTTAGTATGACTCAGTGAGACCTAGTTTGTGTAATGACCCGCTCTGCCCTAGCGGAACGCCGATTCAAACGGCAAGTGTAACGACTCAAACGAGCCGTCGACTCGAAGAGTTGGCATCGACCTGATGAAGAATCGATACAAGGCTTACATTGGCCCATCAAGATGAATCCAGACTTAGACTTTCAAAGGCGCGTTCGGAGTATCGCTCGGCCAATACGAACATCGCTAATGTGGGTGGCTCCGATGAACCCGTCTTTGCTTAGCCTAGACACATAATAATGCGGACACTATCACGAGAATCGCTAGACAATAACCCAGCGCATGCTAATAAATGACTCAACGCACCTAGCTAAGGGAATAATCCCATCTTGTATGCTTGTATAGAATATGGAAAAGAATATGGAAAATACGAGAACTCTCGCACCGCGCTCCACGCTCGTGCTAAGGCACAAGCTTTCGTTCAAGTCCCTTATGCATTCAACAATAAAACAATGAATGGGTTACAACAATAAAATAGGAAGACTATCAATATAGTCGTTCTGAGTAGAGTATAGCAACATTGAAAGGCTATGGGACCGATGGGTTGCCAAGGCGTCTCCCGCACAAGGAGTTGCGTAATGTATGAATAAAAGAGTAAACGAATAAGTGAATGAAAGAATCAACGAGTGAATGAACAAGTGAAAGAAAGAATGAATAAAAGATAAGAAGGATGGAAATGGTTAGCGACAGGTATGACGGGCACGTGCAACGGGGCTCGCTACCCGCGCTGCACGGACGCCAACCTGGTCGATAACGCATTAAGGCTAAGGGTTAGCCTACGGCTCAGAGACAGCCGTTAAGTTAAAAAGACAAGTTAATACGAAATGGTCTTGGACAAACGGCACGGGCGAGGGGTGGCGATGCCGTGACCGTAAAAAAAAGGGATTCTGCGGCATGATCAAAAGGGGGATATGCTGGCCTAGGCGGAATCAAAAAGGGGCTTATGGGCTAACTGGGGGGGCTTGGCCACCCAGAAGACGTAAGTGCGGGGTAATTTCAAAAGACTATCAGATGTGAACCAGCCGCACACAGTGATATGTGAGAAATTACCAAAGGAGAATATATCCAAATTGGCTTGTGATGCCAGCGACCGGTGCATATAGATTAAGTGGGCTTTGCTGGTGGCGATCCACGTGCAAGTCCTTGCATTGAAATCAAAGTAGTCTAAGTTAATCTGAACAAAGCACCTTCTGTAAATGGCTTGAAATGTATCATACAAAATGATAATGAATTAGAGAACACACCTACGACGCGCTAGAACCCGAGGCAGGGACACGTCCTTGATATTGAAAGTTTACAGGAGGCATGTTATGTTATTACATATGAATTGTTGACTAACTTGATTTGCTTTGGACAGGGAAGGCCGGACGGTAAGTATGGGTAAGTCGTACATGTATTTTCATGCGACACTTGAATTTGGCAACACGGGATAGGTTATGACATATGCCATAAAATTGATCCTAAGGCAAGATTAGAAAGACAATGAATGATAGAGATGCACAAAAGTAAATGGAACGTGTTCGGTAATGATAGCATTGTGGGCGAGCTAGCCTCCCCACCAGTGCATAACAATGTACTGATAACCCACAGTCTGCATGCAGGATGCAGGAGACGTCGGCGGGTGTGGAGCTTCCATCGAACGTGCTAAGGCGCGGAGCCAACTCTGGGGCCTTGGAACGTTGCAAGAAGTTGAAGCACCCTATACAGGACATAATGTATCGGAACATCGCCATGAATCATTCCATGTTGTAAGCCACTTGGCACGCCTTTTATGTTTCAGAGAGAGAGCTTGAGAGATTTGTAATATCGGCCTAGCGCCGCTTGTAAACTTCTTGAAAATCAATAAAGAGTTTGATTTCACTTCAATTTTGTGTTCGTTTACTTTCCGCTGCAAATGGGGACACTCTGTGCGACTCTGCGGCCTAGCTCAAATCGGCCGTTTCTGGACTTGGCCTTGCACGGGCACAACCTAGGCCCGTGCGGCATCACGCCTTAGCGAGGACGATCGCTCCTACGGGAGCGGGACATGACAGATTGGTATCAGAGCACGGCTTCACGTCCTTGGACTTCATTTCGATTTTCTCAGTTTTGAAAGCTCGGTTGGAAACAAAAGAAGTGTACGCTCTCTCTCGTTGTGCCTTGGGATGTTCCATACAATAAGTCTAATATTTTCGAAAGCTCGTACAAGTACTCGGTTGAACGGGATCGATAGGAGAAGGCCTTTGTGCCAAACGATGTTAAACATGACTCGATAGAGAACACATGCTAAGTTAGCAAGTCGCGTGTATGCCCAAATAGTCCTACGTCGACATTAGCAAGTGAGCGTGTAAACTTGAATATAGCCCGCACGGGATGGTTATGCGGCACAACTTAGTCCGCGTGTCGCACACCTCGACTTTTTGGTACAATCGAGTTGCGAGCGATATCAAGTACCGCTCGGTCGGGAACAAAGCTACACTTAGAGTGTATATCGATAGGAATGCTATCGAGTTCACGCTTAGGCGTGCACGAAAGATTGATTTAGATTTTGAGGAACGGGCGAACGCACGATTGAACATATCGAGTGGGAATCGAACGGTCTCTTGATGAATTATAGAATGGCCTGAACCCGAGTGGTGTATGTGATAGCTTCAAAAAAGGATAAGAGTGAGTATCGATGACTAGTCGAGTGGCTCGAACCCTGAGTGGTGTATGGACGTTATAGAAATTGTTCGAGCGAGACTACAAGATATACGGATAGAACGGGTATGTCGGCGAGGCGATGCGATCACGCAAAGCCTTAGAACGCATCACGCTTAGTTGATCGTGACTTCGAATGTCCCGAACGAGATGTCGTTCGGACAACTTGTGAATGGGCAACGCATGTTAGAAAACGATTCGGAACGATGAATGAAAATGAATGGTCTTGATCGAGGAAACTTAGAGGATCGCGCGTACGATTTCGGATTGATTCAAATGAATTGTGACTTGAGTTTGAGCAACGATCTTGAAACTAGCTTAAGGAATAGCGACTGAACTTGATCTTGAATATCGATGAATGGTGGAATATCCAACTCGGACGACAGCATCAACGTACGACTCGAAATCGGTTGCAAAGGAAGATCGTCAGGTTACGCATATCGTCGATGGTATTGAGGCGTATCAAAGATCGATATACGATAACTCGGGGGTACTCTGACTCGGCGAATGACGATCGTACAATGTGATTGTTCCGTTGGATGCTATACTCGGGATATTGAAACGTGTCGAGGAAAATGTAGACGTGTCTCGAGGATTTCCTGGTTGAATGAATGACGGTCGGACTATCAAATAGAGATCTCGGCTTGGATGAAAATGAAATATTTGGATTGCTTCGACAGTAACCCCAATGTCGACATTCTTGTCTTATGCGAGCGCAACTCCAGCCTCGCACATGCGTCGTGCCGGATTAGGACGATCACTCCGCGTGAGCGCTAATATGGTGATTCATACAACGGAAGTGATTGAACTTGGATGGCGTGGCAATTTGATTGCTTCAACTTATGATTTGACGCGAAGGTAAACTTGAAAATGACTTGGTGTGTTTGATGATTAAACTTGAGGATTGAGTAGGTCCAATCCGTGTATCGAGAATGAGTTAGTCTAAACTCAAACAAGAGTTACGCCCCGATGAGAATGATTATTCCACGGGAGCGTTGCATGGTGATTCATGAACCATCGTGGATAATCGGACTCACGTGAGATTGGGACGCAATGTATTGTCGAGCTGGATGACCTCGTGATCGAATACATGAATTGGTTAGAGTTGGTAATTTGAATGGATTCGAATACGCGCAAACGAATGCATTGATGTGAATAGGTGATCGTGCTCGATGTTTAGAAATTTGAGTGACGCGAGCTTGGGTAGAAACTCCCGTACAAACGAACAAATGGTTTGACCATAGGATTTGGGGCGGGCTTCGTGCAGCAATTTTACACGATAAGCCACGGACTTGAGTTGTAACTATAACCTTGTGAGCTGACCTAGCGGATAGGCGGACGACCCTATGCCGAGTGATTGAACCTGTGCGAATGGCATTTACAGTATCGTCTGGACGGACGATAGATTTGGGCAACAAGACTTAGAGTAGGACGGGGAACTGGGAGTGTGCGTGAACGACGGTGTCACTCCCCGTTCCCAGAATGCGTATTTTTATTTATTTAGTATTTATCATATATTATCCTGTATTTAAATTCCTTTAAGTTCATGTTAATTATCTGCCCTTTTATTTTTTATGTTAATTATTTCTTGCATTTTATTTCTGTATTTTATTTTCTGTATTTTCTTCCTGCTATTATTCTCTGCTTTGGTCTTATTGGGTTCGGCCATGGAGGGTTTCGGGTTCATGGTGGACAAACCCGGCCCACAACTCCCTCCTACCACCACCCTTCCTATTTAAAGCTTTCGTCTCCTTCTCTCTCCTCATTACTCTCATTCTCACCATTACTTCTTCTTCTTCTTTCTCTCATCACTTCTCCACCTACCAACCCATCAGCAGGCAAGTACAATCTTGCTTCTTGCTTGGATAACCATTTTTATGGTTCATTTCTCTTCCTCTCATGATCCTGAGAGAGTTTACTACTTGGTATTTTTGACTTCTGTGGCTTGTTTCTCCTAGATCTAAGTTGTTGTATTCGGTTTTCCATGGTTTTTGATCCCCCAACTTAGCGTGTCTTCTGGCTGGGAACTTTATTTTTTGGCTTGGGACGAAGGCTGAGTCACGCACACGTCTCTACGTGTCTGCATGGATTTTAGTCACGCACACGTCTTTACGTGTTGGCGTGTATTTTTAGTCACGCTAACGTTCTCATGAGCGTGCGTGTATTTTTAGTCACGCTAGCGTTCTCATGAGCGTGCGTGTATTTTTAGTCACGCTAACGTTCTCATGAGCATGCGTGTATTTTTAGTCACGCTAGCGTTCTCATGAGCGTGCGTGTATTTTTAGTCACGCTAACGTTCTCATGAGCGTGCGTGTATTTTTAGTCACGCTAACGTTCTCATAAGCGTGCGTGTATTTTTTTGTCACGCTAACGTTCTCATAAGCGTGCGTGTATTTTTTTGTCACGCTAACGTTCTCATAAGCGTGCGTGTATTTTTTGTCACGCTAACGTTCTCATGAGCGTGCGTGTAGTTAGTCACGCTAACGTTCTCATGAGCGTGCGTGTATTTTTATTCACGCACACATCCATGAGTGCGTGTATTTTCAGTCACGCACACATCCATGAGTGCGTGTATTTTCAGTCACACACACATCCATGAGTGCGTGTATTTTCAGTCACGTACACGTCCACGAGTGCGTGCGTGAATTTTTTATCATTTTCCACACTCACACTGTGCATGCCAACATGAACCATTTTCACCCTCACTTCGACTAGACTTGTTGGCGTGACTTGTTGGCCTTAGTATAACCTACTCAACTTGGCGTGACTTCTTGACCTGGGTGTTTTATTTGCTCTATAGCTTATTCATTTAATGATGGCATGATAATTCTTCTATCATATTCTTACGCCTTTTGCATGGACTTGATAAATCATGATATATTAATATTGTTAATACAGATTGTTATGTGGAATGTGTCAGGTGTCTTGATTAATCCATGGATACCCAGTATGACTAGAACTTAACTCTGAGGAGTTATAGACTCGACCCCATGTAATACTAATTGACTTTCATGCCTTGTCACCATTGATAATGATTGTGACATTGACTAATAATTGATCATGCGTTCCTAGTTGGAACTAAGAGACTGGCTAGTCGTCTTATTGAATTGAATGAATGAGACACGTTCATGTAATGAACGATTGTACTCGATTAGCCAATCCCGAATATTGGCATACAGGTACATGCAGGCTTCAAATTATTTATTTATTTATTTATTTATTTATTTATCTTACAAAAACAACATGTGTACTTTATGGTCAAGGCATGATTACTCCGTGGTTAGATTTGATTGTTGCATCACGCTATATAAAACCTACAACCTAGCCGCACGGGTATCGTTGTAGAGTTGCGCATATCGTACCCCGTACAAAAGTACTCATTTGAATGACCATGATCCACGGCATGGAACTTCACTCAACGTAGAGACTATTAAGTTAAATAAAATAATGATGGCATGGAGAGAATGGATTCCCGAGTTCTTACATGGCAGCCCTCTTGGGACTATTAAGTGCCCGACAGGCCGGCTGGTTCCCACAGATACTGTAAATCTGTCACACGGGCAGGGAACAGTATCTGCTTATATTATTGTACATGCTATAACAACGGGCGTCCCGCTGGGACTCGTCTAAATACATGATTGGCGTAATTGATTGATTGGATAGACTAGCCTTGCTCGCACATAGTAAGAACTGAGGAATCCCTATTTGCATAATTCCCGGATAACTTGGGACTCACAATAGCAAGCCGTAGTAGTTGATTGGCCGTTCAAGATGATTTGTTTGTGTACTGTACCTACTCTGTTGCCTAACTGAGATGATCAGAATGTCATGACATGACGGGCCAACTTCTGTCCTTGTTTGGTTGGGAGGTTGGTTCGAAGTGTCGTGATGTTATGTGAATCCTAGTGGGAAGCAGAGATCTATTATTATATTCTCTTACTTACTGGTTTAATCCTTCATATCGTGCTCCCTTGTGGTACTTGCTATTAGAGGTCTAACCTCTCTGGTTTTGCATGGCCAGATTTAGAGCCGGTCCCCGAGGATCCAGCTTACTTCTACCTCCAAGATGGTCAATACTAGGGGAATGATCGCAGGAGGACTCGAGTGGGTTTCCTTACTTCACCGCTCGTTTTGTCATTTACTTTATACTTAGCCGTTTGGCACCGACATGTTAGTCAGATTGTCTTGTACTTACTTTTGTATAATTGTAATTAAGTCAGACTGCAGCTGATAACAATTGTGTATGCTTTACTATACCATCTGGCTATGTTTTGTAAAGCCAGATCTCAAGAACATTTTGACTGAGCGTTTGGGACGCCTTACTGCTTTATCTTACATGTTCTCTATTTCTGCTTCTTATTTGAATGATTGAGACAATAGATCTGAAGTGACCATAGTAAGACTTTCATGTAGTATGCACCCCCCTCGTCTGGTTAGACAGCATTGATCGTATTATACGGTATTCATCTACCCGTAATACGTAGCTGGCTGAGTCATTCCCCCGCTCTCCAGTATTCTGGTTCTGGGGCGTGACAGACGGCGAGATTGGCCCCAAACGCAGTGAATGATAGGAATGGATGATGCGCAAGTAAAGTTGGGATAACGAATTGAATCATTGATTGGAAGACGTACTGGGTGATAGTACGATACTTGATCTTGAATTGGACGTAAATTACTTAGACTTGGTCGACCCCGCTAAGAAAAAATCGTATTGATTTCGTAGACAAGAACGCTTGAGAAACGAATCGAATCATCTCGATGACTGAGATAAACGATAGTGAGATGCACACAAGTTCGGTTTTAAATCGAAGTTAGCAAAACGATCGGCAAATCAAAACTATCACGAGTAGCTTGTCCGACTTCGCTAATCGCTAAGTTTGGTTGAAATGTACGTATTCGGAGGACGCCTTGAATATGTGCACGATCCAAACTCAGCGATATGATGAACTCGAATGCAGCTGCAAGTGGGTGTTGAGATGCGCATGAACGAATGAGTGAGTTTGCCTCAGCCTACGATTTTCGTGTTTGACGAATTACAACGTACCTCGAGCGACCGTTTCAGTCCCATGATACGTCGAAAAAGCAACCAAGTCGAAGAAACACCTGAATTAAATAAGTGTCATCAACTCTAAAATGAATAAAAAGTTATCCAATAAAGATCGACCAAACGTATGCGACACGGAACTTGGAAAGGTACCGAGCATGGTTCGATGCCATCGAACGATAGAGCCGTTCGATAGAATTGTCTATAAAACACGATGACACGATTTAAGGAACGGTAGGAGGACCTGCACTCAGGAAGTCTCGAGGATGAGACTTATTTTGAGTGGTGTATTATGTAATGACCCGCTCCGCCCTAGCGGAACGCCGATTCAAACGGCAAGTATAACGACTCAAATGAGCCGTCGACTCGAAGAGTTGGCATCGACCTGATAAAGAATCGATACAAGGCTTACATTGGCCCGTCAAGATGAATCCAGACTTAGACTTTCAAAGGCGCGCTCGGAGTATCGCTCGGTCGATGCGGATATCGCTAATGTGGGTGGCTCCGATGAACCCGTCTTTGCTTAGCCTAGACACATAACAATACGGACACTATCACGAGAATCGCTAGGCAATAACCCAGCGCATGCTAATAAATGACTCAACGCACCTAGCTAACGGAATAATCCCATCTTGTATGCTTGTATAGAATATGGAAAAGAACATAAAAAATACGAGAACTCTCGCACCGCGCTCCACGCTCGTGCTAAGGCACAAGCTTGCGTTCAAGTCCCTCATGCATTCAACAATGAAACAATGAATGAGTTACAACAATGAAATGGGAAGACTATCAATATAGTCGTTCCGAGTAGAGTATAGCAACATTGAAAGGCTATGGGACCGATGGGTCGCCAAGGCGACTCCCGCACAAGGAGTTGCGTAATGTATGAATAAAAGAGTAAACGAATAAGTGAATAAAAGAATCAACGAGTGAATTAACAAGTGAAAGAAAGAATGAATAAAAGATAAGAAGGATGGAAATGGTTAGCGACAGGTATGACGGGCACGTGCAACGGGGCTCGCTACCAGCGCTGCACGGACGCCAACCTGGTCGATAACACATTAAGGCTAAGGGTTAGCCTACGGCTCAGAGACAGCCGTTAAGTTAAAAAGACAAGTTAATACGAAATGGTCGTGGACAAACGGCACGGGCGAGGGGTGGCGATGCCGTGACCGTAAAGAAAAAGGGATTCCGCGACATGATCAAAGGAGGGATATGCCGGCCTAGGCGGAATCAAAAAGGGGCTTACGGGCTAACTGGAGGGGGGCTTGGCCACCCAGGAGACGTAAGTGCGGAGTAATTTCAAAAGACTATCAGATGTGAACCAGCCGCCCACAGTGATAGGTAAGAAATTACCAAAGGAGAATATGTCCAAATTGGCTTGTGATGCCAGCGACCGGTGCATATAGATTAAGTGGGCTTTGCTGGTGGCGATCCACGTGCAAGTCCTTGCATTGAAATCAAAGTAGTCTAAGTTAATCTGAACAAAGCACCTTCTGTAAATGGCTTGAAATGTATCACACCAAATGATAATGAATTAGAGAACACACCTACGACGCGCTAGAACCCGAGGCAGGGACACGCCCTTGATATTGAAAGTTTACAGGAGGCATGTTATGTTATTACATATGAATTGTTGACTAACTTGATTTGCTTTGGACAGGGAAGGCCGGACGGTAAGTATGGGTAAGTCGTGCATGTATTTTCATGCGACACTTGAATTTGGCAACACGGGATAGGTTATGACATATGCCATAAAATTGATCCTAAGACAAGATTAGAAAGACAATGAATGATAGAGATGCACAAAAGTAAATAGAACGTGTTCGGTAATGATAGCATTGTGGGCGAGCTAGCCTCCCCACCAGTGCATAACAATGTACTGATAACCCCACAGTCTGCATACAGGATGCAGGAGACGTCGGCGGGTACGGAGCTTCCATCGAACGTGCTAAGGCGCGGAGCCAACTCTGGGGCCTTGGAACGTTGCAAGAAGCTGAAGCACCATATACAGGACATAATATATCGGAACATCGCCATGAATCATTCCATGTTGTAAGCCACTTGGCACGCCTTTTATGTTTCAGAGAGAGAGCTTGAGCGATTTGTAATATCGGCCTAGCGCCGCTTGTAAACTTCTTGAAAATCAATAAAGAGTTTGAATTCACTTCAATTTTGTATTCGTTTACTTTTCGCTGCAAATGGGGACACTCTGTGCGACTCTGCGGCCTAGCTCAAATCGGCCTTTTCTGGACTTGGCCTTGCACGGGCACAACCTAGGCCCGTGCGGCATCACGCCTTAGCGAGGACGATCGCTCCTACGGGAGCAGGGCGTGACAGTTTGACCTAGATTTCATATCATTCATTGTGAATCATCCTTAACTTTGTTAAACCTATTTAAACATGCGATATCTCATCTTTAGGTCTCTGATTTCCACTCTGAGCATTGATATACCCTACAGCTCAGGACAGCAGGCGAGTACATTCACTGATAGTTTTCATTGTCTTGATATCTGCTATATCCGATTCAGTTGTAGTGTCCTACTCGATTCCAGTCACGATAGTTCATGGACTAGTATACGTTGGATCATGACATGAGATGTTGTTCCTGAATTTTCTTGGTATATATGTACATTTCCTGTCTTGTTCCCTGTACTTGTACAGACACCGATTCCTGAGAGGGAGTATCTATCCTCTTAGGGAATCCCGTGTCATGACGTGTCATGTCCAGGTCCATTATACTACTCGGGGATGGTGAATTATTAGGGGTTATGTGATCAAAGCCCCATGTCACTATTTTGCTTGCGCCACTCTCACCTCACGTAGGGTGTAGCAGATACCTCCATGTCCATGTTATCCAGGTTGGTCGGCATGACTTTCCGTTGAGGTCACCGCGGATTGCCGGGCCAAGTGGATAACCTTACCATGATTCCCTTGCCGATCACATAACGCTCTAATAATTCAAGGCACATTTTATATTTACTTTATCTTATCATATATCATGTTCTGTTCTACATTCAGTACTTTCTCACCATGCTATGATATTCAGTTACTCACATGTTCTACATGCCTTTATATTGTACCTTGATTGGAGACTAAGTTCTGTTCGGGAGAAGAGTTACAACCCCGGTCCTTATTTGGTTTAAGGGTTGTAACTCAGCTTCCGAACGGTTCCCAAGTTTTCATATATCTTTGTCTTGTAGTTCATTATACTGTCTCTTATAGAATTTGTCAATTCACATAGAACTACTGTTAGTGCTTGTACTTGCTCATTTTCCTGACAGGATACCGTTATGATATATTACAGATGACTCTGAGGCGGACTGCTCGACCTATTATGGGCTCGAGCTAGATGGAGTAGTCCAGGACCGTGGCCTTATAATAGAGCCACTAGACTTTTTACTCCCAGAGTAGTGTAGCTTAGCTAGGTTTGACTGGACTGCGATCCAGCTAGCATTATCAGACTGTAGCTTCTATGTTATATTTTGAGACCCTGTGATGTTGTATATATATCTGGGCTTGTGTTGGATCTTGGACTTATTCCCTTTTCATCTATCATATGTTTCTTTCTGTGCTATCTACCTTAGTTTTATTCTGTGATTGAGACTGTATTGCTATGTCACCTCCACTCGGAGTGTATATACTGTACATGTACCTTTATACTGTTAGTCGTAGTATTTACAGACCTTATATACAGCGTTCTACCGCCGATACTGCGGCGTATGCTGGATGTACCCACGTGCTCGTGCCCTTCATAAGGGTGCGGGTCGTGACAGGAGTGCGGGCGGCCGGAGGGGGAGCGGGGAGGTGGGGAGGCGACCGGAGGGGGGAGTCGGGGGGGGGGGGGCGAGGTGGAGGGGGGTGGGAGCTGGGTGTTGCTAGAGGGGGGGGGGGAGGCGGAAGGCGGGGTGGAGGGGGGCGGGGACGGGTGGCCGGAGGAGTGTGTGGGTTGGGGGATAATTTTAAATTTTGAACAAGGACATTATTGTCCAAAAAAAATCAGAATATCAAGTTGAAAAAGAAAAATAATTCAGGTATTAATTTAAAAAACTGAAGTAGTTGAGGGTATCACAGTACAATTAAGCCGTATGATCAGTTTTAGTTCCGTCTCACTCGCTACCACCAAACAATAGAGAATATAATATAAAAGGAATCTGCAATGGATGCCACTTTCGTGGCCATGAATAAATTCTTTGGCCGATATTTGGCCTCAACTAAATTCATTTTAGGAATATATTCCATATTGTATGGTTTAAAACAAAGGACCCAATAAATCATGTGGGACACAAATTTGAGTTATAATTCCTCCGATCTCCTTGTTTTTGTTTGTTTGTGACTTTGTTATTAGAGAAACTTCAAAAATGAAAGAGGGCCATTCAAGAATGTGATTGTCCAACATCACTTTTAACTCGTAAATAAAATAAATAATAATATCCTTAAGAATTGATGTCGCAAAATCAGAATTTAAAAAAAGAAAAACATTCTTTGTTTGGATGTTTTGTTTCCACCGACTCCAAGAGTTCGTTTATTACAAAATTTTAGAACTCAACTAGCATGCTTGTATCGGACTATATTCTTAGTTTTTTTCAAACACACACAACAAAATATATTTTTCCATATTTATGAGAAGAACAAAAAAATGTTTTGCTATTCTTTCATTTATGCGACACCGTTTCTTAAGAGAGAGAGCAGCTAGCTATTTTATCTTTTGATTTATTTTTGATTTGTGATATAATTTATAATGTTTTAATTTTGGAACCCGTGTCACCATTCCACAGATAAAAATTTGAACAAATTCGTCATATCCGTGAACAAAATATTATTTTTCTATTAAATATTAATTGGTTAATATTATGTGTCATATTTCTACATTTAGAATTTTTCTTAAAAACATTATTTTCGCAAGTTTGGTAGAAATGCCAAATCAAGCAAACACTGTCTCATTAACAACACTAGATAATTCGTAGCTGTAGAATAGCAACAGCATTAACCACACAATCAACAGCAACAACAAAATTAGAGCTGGCAATCAAGGAAACATCGCCACGCCTAGTTGGCAAAACCGACGGTCAGGATCCTGACAAAGCTCTCGAGCCCGATCCCCTGCTCCTCGTCCCCGCCGCCCATCCGGATCATCGCCCTGACGTCATCGTCCCCAGCTCCCATCCCGGCGAGCTCCAAGTAGGACTTCAGATCCGCGAACCCGACCCGGCCGTCCCCGTCGCGATCGATGACGCGGAACACCTCCTCCATGATCGACCCGCCGGTGGGCTGGCGGCGGCCGAGGACGGACTCGAACTCCTCGAACTGGACGAAGCCGTCGCGGTCGGAGTCGGCGGCGGAGATCATGGCGCCGATGGCGTCGTCGGAGAGGGAATCCGGTCCGGATCTGGAGGAGTAGAAGGACTTGAGGTCGTCGCGTCCGATCTTTCCATCGCGGTCGGCGTCGAGGACGTTGAAGGCCGGGAGGAGGTCCGGCGAGATGGCAGCGGCGGCGGAGGAGGAGGAAGCGGCGGCGGGGAGGAGGGAGTGGCGGCCGGTGGGACACATTTGGGATTTTTTTTTTGTTTCTTTTTCGAAAATGGATTTTGTTTTGGAGGAGCAGCTGTTTTATTGGAGGCGAGAATGAGGAGGAAGAGGAACGAGGGAGTATTTATAGAGGGGGAGAGGGGGAGAGGCAGCTTGGAGAGCAAGGATCGGCTCCGGGCCAAATTGTTATGCGTGTTCCATGATGTCATGCAAAGGGGTGGAATTTGGGTCAGGGTTGTATAAGGAAAATAATGATTTTACAAGGGGTTTTCTCCATGTTTGGTTTCTTCAAATACATATTTCCTTTTCTTTTTCTTTTTTCTTTCAAATCCATCGGTTACAAATCGTTAGATTACATGCATCTTATTTCTTAACCATTTTATAAGTTTCTCTTTTGAGTTCCTATTTTGGGTTTATGGAGTTGAAATGTTACTAGAAATTAAAAAAAAAAAAGGATAACAAATTAGGGGTAGACAATTGTCCAAGTTTATTTTTGGTACACAAGGTTTCATTTTTTTATACGTCCGTAGGATAAATATTAGGACAACAGAAAATTTTAAAAAAAAGTTGCCATTGTAACTTCCTATTGAATTTTATAAGAATATTTATATTAACGTCGCACTGCAAAATAGAAGTTTTACGATATTATTTTGACAATAAAATTCAAAAATTAATATAATGTTTGGTGAACGTGATTGTGAGTCGAAATAATGTTATGGTTAGTTGTAAACAACAATACTTGTTGAACCAATCATGAACAAACATATGAAAAGTAAGTTGTCAATTGTCATTAGTATTTGGATAAAGCCTAGAGTTGTTCCTACTCTAAGAAAAAAAAATAGAAGGTAAAAAAAGATAAATTAGTGCACGAGATTGTGTGTTTAGAAGAGTAATTATTTTAACTAGAGAAAGAACGCGAGACAAAGTGCACAATATAGAGGTGAAAAGAGAAAAGTACATATGTTTAAGCTAATAATCTATTCTACTATATAATGTCAAAACTTAGACTTTATCGTAGAATTTTTCTTCCAAAAATATTCTTGCATATCTATACTAATTAAAATGGTTCATTAATTTTTATAAGAACAACTTAATAATTATGATCCTTTGGTCTTTCTAAGTTAATTAAAAGAAGGTTAAATTACGTGCAGGCACGCGCATATATGCTAGTGTCTAATAATGTGTAGAGATGCTTAGACTAAAAATTAGAATACTTTTATGGATTAAAAAAGAAACTTTTATGTATTTTCTTAGACTAAGTGAGCAACCCTCTAAACCAGTTAATGGATCCGCTCTCCACCATCCTTGGTAATTCGTTATCAGAATAAATTACTAACATATCTTTACCATTTTATAAGATACAATGATATCTTGTTTTTCCATGCAAAATTCTTTGTTCATGAAAACTATATTTGTAATTTGTTTTAATATCGGGTGTTGAGTGAATATATCCACGAAACAACTTTCCTGGAACGACTTCAATATATGTATTCCAATTCCTCCAAAATGTGTGTGGTCATCGTTGACGTTTTTCAAAAAGCAAAGCGGGACCCACATGTGACGAACAACAGCGTCCACAAGCATCAAACTGAGCCATATCATTCACGAGCGCCTATCACAACCGTACAATCGATATAACACGTGGCCGAATGAAAACGGGCCCTCCAATTATGGCACTCTCGTAAATAAATCGCAAACCAGTTTTTTTTTTTTTTTTTTCACAAACATTCAAAACCCTAATTCCTCTCTCTATATATAAGGGGGTGGTTTAGATACATAGAACTATATTAAAAGTGGTATAAAATTGACCATTTTGTTGCAAGTCGATATTAAAAATGGGACTTTAGTTACACTCCAACTGCCTTACAAGTAGTGTCCATTCGTTGACAAAAAACAGTGTCTCGTCTCTCTCACTTCTTCAATTTTCGCCTACATCGTTAAAGAGAAGTAACTCGGATGAGAGTGTCTTTTTTTTTGCACGTTTGCAAGTCTGCTCCTAACTCTTGCAACATTTTCTTTCGTTGGAAGTCTGGTCACCTTCTTCTCCTCCCTCCATCGAGGTAGGTGAGCCTGTTCTTTTCTACTTTTATTGATATTTTTGGACAGAACCACTGTCATTTGTGAATTTTGTGAAATTTTTTAGGAAAATATTGTGTTTATTGTAAATTCGGTTGAATTTTCTTCATCTTTAGGTTTATATTAACTTGACTTGTTAGAAATGAATATCTTTTAGAAAATCGACATAGAACTTGTAGATCTATTAAAAATAAAGTAGATATGTTAGAATCGGACGATTTCATGCTTTACAAATTTGTAAAATCTTTAGATCTACATATTTATCTGTGATAAATGAGATTTTTATCTGTAACAAATTTAAAACTTTTCTTTTTTACTTTCTACCCAATTTTAAAAATTATTTTGACTGTATGTTAATTTTTAGCAGTAGTTTTTATTATTGCTATCCGAAATACACTAGATATACCCCAAATTTTCAGCTTGCATGTTTATTAGTGTCTAGGATAATGTTGTTTTGCTGGATTTTTAAAAATATTTATAATGTTCATATTGCATGCATTCTTGCTACCCTAATTTGTTTTTTGTTAAATTGAAATTGATTAATTTTATTAAAATGAATATTTGGGCAAACAAAAAAATGGAAAACATAAGAGGACAGATGGGCACTCAGGGAAAGGTTCACAGGTGTCAAGAATTTTTTTTCTTTCTATTTTTCTTTTTATTTCAAGATTTCCATCAACCACAAATCATTGCAAGGAGAAAAGAAGACTTCAAACAAGAGTCGAACCATGTCCAATATGCCAAAAAAAAAAAAAAAAGGCTAAGGGTCTGCTTGGTAATGGTGTTTTCACCGGTTTTGGGGTGTTTTTGAACCGACCGTTTATGAAAACCCCTGCTTGTTAATTTTTTTGAGGCACTGGTTTTCGTCGGCTCAAAAACCTCCCAAAACCGTTGTAATGTATTTTTGGGTGGCTTTGTAAACACCCCAAATCGGCGGGTTTTGAGCGGCTTTATTTTTTTATTCCATTTATATCCTCACAAAATAGATATAATTATAACTGCCGATACCCTTCCCTATTTAATTTATTGGTGTAAAAAATTTTCAGAACCGCTCGTTAGTGAATTACCAAGCATGGATTGGACTGGTTTAAAAGCCGCTACTTAAAAACCATCCAAAACCGGACCCCTCATAACCGCTCATAACCGGTACTCTAAAAACACCTCATAACCGCTACCCCGATAATTGCCAAGCAGACCCTAAGACATTTCCACATCATCTTCTTGGGAGAGAGATTAATTCTTCTTAGGCCTCGTTTGGTTCGCGGAATCTTCCGGTTGGGAAAGGAAAGTGATTACTTTCCTATGTTTGGGTGCCCAAGGAATTGAGGAGGAAAGGAAAGTGATTTCCAATAGAAGGGAAATTAGGGGGGAAAGTGATTCCATCCATCCAAGGAAGGAATCACTTTCCCACATTGAAGTATTCACTTTCCTTTCCAAATTCCTTGGCATTGCCAAACATAGGAAAGGAAAATCAATAGGAATTAAAGTTTCCCAAAGGAAAGGAAATGACAAGGAATTGATTTCCTTTCCCTTCCATTCCGCGAACCAAACGAGGCCAGCCTAATTCAAGCATGTTTGGTTCGCAGAATCTTCGGGTGGAAAAAAAAAGTAATTATTTTTTATGTTTGGATGTCAAAAGAACAGAGGAGAAAAGAAAAGTAATTTCCAATGGAAGAAAAATTAGGGCCCACATTGAAGTATTCACTTTTCTTTCCAAATTTTTTGGCATTTCCAAAGGTCTGAAATAAAATCAATGTGAATTAATTTTTCAAAGAAAAGAAAATGCCAAAAAATTGATTTTCTTTCCTTTCCATTCCGTGAACCAAACGAAGCTTTAGTGTTACTGAATTTTGGGAAAGATACCACTCAATAAAAGGAGATTAAGAATGGGCTGAGTTAACTTCATGAAATATAATTAACAATTTTTTTTTTACAATGTTTATGTGCTAAGGGGCTGTTTGGATAGACATAACTTTTTAAATGTGTAAAAGTGACACTTACAAATGTTGAGTTATGGTGGACTTGCAGCTAGTGGCACTTTCCAAAATGTGTTTGGATAGAGTATTTTTTTCTCGTACAAGTGGAAGAAAAATGAGTTCGTTATTTGGACGGTTGTTGAAAGTGGAGAAAAATGAATTTCGATTGTTTGGAAGGTTGCCCTCTGCGAGTCCCCGACGTCGCTATCACCAACGCAGCCGCCGACACCATCTTCTTTCCGTACATTGTGCTCCGTCCAAGATGGCGCTCCCTCCAGTTGCAACAGTCCAAACCGGGTTCGACTAGTTTTTAAAAATTTGACATCATTCTAGCGGAGTTTACAATGAGCGTGCAAGTGGCGATACGGAAAGAAGATACTCTACTAAAGTTTTGTTGAATATTTGTACTTTAGGAAAGGAAACGATCCAAATGAGACCATACCTAAGGTACATAGGAGCTACGCAGACATTTAAAATCCTGTATGGACATCTAGTAATCTTGTATGAGTCATTAATTACAGTTTATGTACTAATAATCTTGTATTAGTTCTTAATTTTAAATTATGCAAATATTGTATTAGTCATTCAATTCATTTTTTATTTAGCAAATTAATTGTGTAAATGTTCTAAATTTTATTATAGCTGTACATATTTTTTATAAAAATTTTTAAACAATAATAATTTTTTAAAAAAATAAAACGGTCTTTTTTTTCCCTTTTATAGTCTAACGTTTGTCACATAATCATAGGTTCTTTTAACTGGAAATTGCTGAGAAACCCAATTTCGGGGTGGGCTTTTATGAAATGCCCACCCGCTGCATAAGTTTTATGAAATATCCAGAATTAAGTATTTTCACGTTAAATATTCTAAGATTCCCTTTTAGATGCCACCCGCTGGGAAATGCTATTTTTATAATACCGAAACTACCCCTCCGCGCGAATTGGTCATCTATATGTATTTGAATTCAAAAAACTCAGATCTGGATTGCGATTTTCGTCTTCTTCTTCTTCACGGAAAATCTGAATTCCATTGCTCTCATATTCAGCAGAGATCACAAAAATCGTTCGTAGTTCGGTGTGTTTTTTTTTCAGTCGAACTCAGATCATCGCTCGTCATCATCATCACCATCATCATCATCTTCATCGTGGAGACATTTGAAGTTTTTCGACGATTAGGTCAATTGTGGAGAGAAGATCTTTCTTCTTCATTTCCATAAGAATTATCATCGTTTTGAAAGAAGAACGAAACTCTTTATTCATGAAAAAACTAAATTAATGTTTTAACACTGTAAATGACCATTCTCCGTGTAAACTAACACGGAGAATGCCATTCTCCGTTTTATTTAAAACGGAGAATGCCGTTCTCCGTGTTTCTAACACGGAGAATGACCATTCTCCTGCGTTTTAACACTGGAATGACCATTCTCCGTCTTAATTAGGACGGAGAATGACCATTCTCCGTCTTAATTAGGACGGATCCGTCTTAATTAGGACGGAGAATGCCATTCTCCGTCCTAATTAAGACGGAGAATGGTCATTCTTCTGCGTTTTAACACTGGTATGACCATTCTCCGTGATAAATTACACGGAGAATGGCATTCTCCGTGTAAATTAAGACGGAGAATGGTCATTCTCCGTTTAATTTAGCACGGAGAATGGTCATTCTCCGTTTTATTTAACACGGAGAATGACATTCTCCGTTTTATTTAACACGGAGAATGGCATTCTCCGTGTTTCTAACACGGAGAATGGTCATTCTCCTGCGTTTTAACACTGATATGACAATTCTCCGTGATAATTACACGGAGAATGGCATTCTCCATGTAAATTAAGACGGAGAATGGTCATTCTCCGTTTAATTTAGCACGGAGAATGGCCATTCTCCGTCTTAATTAGGACGGAGAATGCCATTCTCCGTTTTATTTAACACGGAGAATGGCATTCTCCGTGTTTCTAACACGGAGAATGGTCATTCTCCTGCGTTTTAACACTGGTATGACCATTCTCCGTGATAAATTACACGGAGAATGGCATTCTCCGTGTTTCTAACACGGAGAATGGTCATTCTCCTGCGTTTTAACACTGGAATGACCATTCTCCGTGTAAATTTAGACGGAGAATGTCATTCTCCGTGTTACTAACACGGAGAATGGTCATTCTCCGTGTATTCTCCGTGTAAATTAAGACGGAGAATGCCATTCTCCGTGTTACTAATACGGAGAATGACCACCCTCATGCGAAAATTAACATTTTTCGTGTTCTAAACGGAGAATGGCCATTCTCCTGCATTTTATGGTCAGCTGAAACTTTGGAGGGCCATAACTTTTGACTGGGAGGTCGAAACGAGGTCCCGTTTGTCGCAAAATGAGCGTATCGTCGAGTAGACTGAAAGTAACAGCTTTATAGTTAGACGGCCTTCCGAAATTTTAGAATCGCAAAAAAATGATGTTTGGATCTCCGTTTTAGCACTTTTGCTGTTCGTCCCGGTCTTTCCGAAATTTTCCGACGAGTTTTTAAAGATTTTTGAGGAGAAAACCTAGATTCGAAAGTGAGCAGCGTATGGAAGAAGATGGAGTATTGAAACGTTTTTTTTAAGAGCAGTTTTGTGGGTGTTTCCAATAAATTAAAAGGAAGGGCAAAAGGGTCATTTGGAACCCTCTTTGGATAAGTTTCTCTAATTCTGGACACGCGATGAAAGTTTTTTTAGCGGTGGGTTTTACATAAAACTTTTTTAGTTTTTTGACATTTCATAAATCTTCCCTTCTTTTAATTGCCATATATGGAAATAAAATAAAGGTTAGCATATACACGTAATTATGGTTGTAGTTTGGGAAATAATATATTTTATGGAAACTTAAATTCAAAATAAAACGATCTTTAGCAAATTATTTGTACAATCCATTTTCTAAATTTGTACATGTGTTTTTATAGAAATTTTCTAAACATTAATAAAAATATTTTTAAATTATACTAATTAAAACTATATTAACTTTTATTTTCTAATTTTTTTTTAAATTTTTTTTTTTTTTAAATTGGCCGGCCCGGTCCAACCATGAACCGGTCCGGACTAGACCCGGTCCAGCCCGACCCATTCAAAATCGGGCCATAGGTTCGGACTGGATTCGAATTTTTCGAATCCGGACCGGTCTATTCTTCGTTCCGGATTAAGCTCGGCCCGGCCCAGATCCGATCAAACTTAGGTCCGGGCCGGTCCACAGAACACCTTGATCATCAGCACTGCAACGTTGTGAGACCATTGGACGGACTCTCCATTCACCAGTGCTATGCGGTGAGTCCGTATTATTGAATAATTTCTAGGTGGATTGACATCTGAACTAATTAATATCTCGAGGGAAATTGCTCTTTGAAGTGATTGTAGTGAGTGTCACCGAAGAAATTATGGAGGCAAGCAGACATTGTTACATAAGAGCATCTCCAACCCTATTGTCTTGTTAACTGTTGTAAGTTTTAGGTGGCTCCTATGTGGCATGAGTCACGAGACAATGTCTTGTTTATGTGGCAAAATTATATCTCAAAAGACAATGAGATAGAAAAACTCTTTCCAATGCAAAAGTATTGAGAAGACAATAAAAAGTATTTTTTCCAACTTCCAAGACAACTTTTAAGACAACTACTCATCTTCTTTCTTTTTTCTAATATTTTTTATTCATAATTGATGACATGGAAGAGAAGACATTGTCAAGTGCATTGTCTAGAACAAGACAATCAACTTCACAATGTCTTCTTTAATTTTTGTCACATAAGCTTCACAATTGACTTGACAATTGCATTGGAGATGAACTTTTGAATAAAATTTTGTCATTCCTATGTGGCATTAACTTTTTTCCAAAGTCACAATAGGGTTGGAGATGCTCTAATAGATTTTGGAGATAAAGGCAGACTTATTATTACACTAGTCATAACCCGTGCCCATAGGGCATGGTTCATTTAAGGTATTTCCCCTCAAAATCTTGGACTCCCAATTTTAAACGAACAATAATAATTATGAGGACCCCATCAAAATATTAAATCCCAACCACTGCTGGATGTGAATTTTCTTTGGATTCTCCATAAAACTCCACTCTCAATAATGGTCATCCACAACCATTATGAGTGCAAACCTCACTCTTTGGATTTTCCATAAAACCCCACTCTCAATAATGCTCATTCCCCATAAAATCCCACTCTCAATAATGCTCATCCACAACCATTATGAGTGCAAATCCCACTCTTTGGATTCTCCTTAAAATTCTACAACCGTTGATTCATCAAGATTAAATCCCAGCCACTCTTTATCTTGGTACAATCAGTCCTAGGATTCAAAAACCTTTGTGTTTTGTATAATAGATAATAGATTTTGGAGATAAGGAGAAGTAACCATCAGGCACATGCTCTATACTTGATGAGGACTGAGGAGTATATGTTCACTTGCATAGTTGCAATTATAAGCATTAACAGCAGAATTTAATACCCATTTCTCATGTGATAAATAAGCCCAATAACATTGCAGTTTAGAAAAGTCATATATAGCTCATATGGAAAGCAACACATACACCATACGGAACCGACATGATTCAAGTCCTCCAACTATAAAAACGTGTAGGTGTGTGGGTTGTAATAAAAAAAAATGTGGTTTGAATCATCATCATTTGAGGAATGAGCAAAAATCTTGATTGGTAGTTGTTGTATATATTGTATTAATATAGGGTTCATCCTAGATAACCTAATCACTTTTGACCTGACATTAGACCAGGAGCTGAGATTCATCGAGTACGAATAGGCTCGGTATGTATTCTCATTAACATAAAATCTAATAAAAAATAGAAATTAAATTATCCAAAATTAACATCAACTAAGAAAAATTATTCAAGTACAATAGCTTTCAATTGAGATATGAACTATCATTTATCATATATAATTATATTTTTAAGTTTTCTAGAATAATTGGACCTGCAAAATTTTGTTTGTAACCAGGATTTAACTAATATGGGTCAACGTTTTATTTTACTAGCTTTTTTCTATATGTAATTATATATAAATCAATGGAAAATATATAAAATATACATATATATTTTGTTTGGAGGCTTATGAATTCGGGAGGTCTAGCACAGTCGCATACATTGCACTTTTTCAGAATTACATGACATATTGACCAAGCTATCATGAACAAAAACTTGACCAAACTAGGTCATAGTAACTGCACATGAAGATTTTTTTCCCCCAAGAATTGTTGGTTAAATATTAATATTATTACAGCACACGCATATGTACGTTGAAGACTAATTTTATATTCCGAAAGCTGAATCCATTTTAATCCGCTTGAGAAAATAAACATTGTAACATGGGGCAACTTTGATACAATTTGTTGCCTAGTGAAGACTGACCCTTTGGTCATGAATAACCTCGGAACTTATTTACTTCATTTTGGGTTCAAATTACAGAAAAATATCATTCTCTGTAATAAATCTGGCTACAATATGAAATTGTAAATCTTAACCAATGTTCTAAAACCGGACCGATAATCAAATCGATTTTTTTTTTGGTACAGGTCGGATCGGAGTTCAACTGGAATTCAAATAGACTTTGTTTAGTTTGGTTCAAATAGGTAAAATGTCTATATTTATTTCTTTGTTTTGTTTGGTTTGTTTTGGTTTGATTCGATTTCTTTGTATGTTGGTTTGGTTTAATTTTACAACTATAAGATCTATCAAAACAAAACGAAAAATTAAATTGTCCAAATTTCACATGATAATATTTTATGATTTAAAAAAAAATCAAAATTGACTGGTTCAAATGTGAACCGGTTCGACCGGTTCACCTGTTGAATCCCGATTTTGAAAAAATAAAACTAATAATACTTTAAAAGATCCGATTTTAGTTGGATCAGACCAAATTTTTGGTATAAACCGATTGGATCTGGTCTAATCGCCGGTCCGTTCTTATAACAATGATCATAACCACGAAAAAATTGTTGGTAATTTGGATTGATAAAAATAAGTATGGAGATGTGTCATATCATAGTGGTAGAGACTAGGAATTGCTTCTCTACCAAATCAGAAGAAGAAAGGCCTCCAAAGAAGAATGAGCTCTCTTTTTCTTCGTAGCATGTTCACTTCTTGTGAGTGATAATACTGTCTGAAGTTTTTGCTGCTGCTTTGTGGGAGGCTCAAAATTTTACCAATTTTTTGGTACTATTCCAACAGCATTTTGCTATTCTACAGATTAATTAATATTATACACTTTCTGCCGAACTCGAAGGACAGTTATGGTTACCAAAAAAGACATAAGAGTCCTAATTGAGTAGCAAAAGATCAATTAATCGAGCCACTAAATGTTAGGACAAAAATTGTAAGAAAAATGAATTTTTTGACCAAAAAAAATGAAAAAAAGTAACAAAGCTACAAGAATTGAACCATGGACCTTCTACACAAACACCAAACTACTAAACTAATTAAGCTAAAATTTACATATAATAATATATTGCTAGCTTTTAGTATTTATTTGTTTTTACGTCTGGACTACAACCTAGCTTATGTTCCGTCAGTGCTTTCATCCCACTTATTATTTACATAAATTGTACTTACCTCATATCTTTTACTTTTATTAAACTTATATTCTACTTTTTATCACCAAAAACATTCATTTAGTCACGGAAGATATTCATTATGTCAATTTTTTTAAAACAAAAAGTACAATATAAGTCTAATAAAATTAAAAAGTAGTATGCAAGTACAAATTCATATTAATAAGTGGATGAAACTCAAAAAATCTCCCCAAAAAAATCAACACCCTTTCTTGCAAGGGATCGAGCTTACTCTATTGCCAATATATTTTAGGGAAATGATATGTTTACAATCATTATTGGTTGTAAATTTTACAACCGCTTACGTTGCATCTATTGATTGGGGGAGAGGGAGGACCGAGTGGGACCATGTTAGCAGAAAAAGAGTGTGGATTGTAAGCGGGTCGTAGAAATTTGGAAGTAAACTTAACATTAGAGCCTGTTTGGTAAACTGGATTTAGGCAGGAAAGTAGTGTATTTGTTGTAAGTGGGGAAGGAATATTTAAATCAACTGTTTGGTTGAACAAACATTTGGAATGGAAAGCTGCAAATTCTGACAATATGAGTTCCTGTCTCCTAAGTTTTTATTCACTCCACATCCCCTCAAAAATCTTGGATGTGGCTAGAAAAGTAAGAAAGTAATTGATTAATTAACTAATTAGGATAGTTAGCAACAATAGCATAAATTAGCAGAAAGATGATGGAGATGGGCATGAAGGTGGTGGTGGTAGCAGTAGCGTCGACAGTGGTCTCGATCAAGACCTCAACCGGCTTCCGATCGGCGACCAGATCGAGCTATCGCCACCCTTCCGTCGAGCTTCACCGGCGTACACTGAGCACAACCTTCTCCACCGAACGTCCAGGCGGTGGCGACGAGCTCTACTCGACGGCGTCATCAACTGGCGAGCCCTTTGGCATAGTGCTCCGGCAACACGCGGACTTCAGCGGAGAGTTCGAGTTCACGACGGAGTTCGGTGTCCAGAGTCTCGCACAACCGTGACTTCGTCTGGGAAGAAGAAGTTGGGATCAAGACCTCTGCGGCAGAAGTGGTTGGGATCAAGACCTTTGTTATGTGAATTAATTATACTCTTCCACTTTACGATTTTTACTTTCATATCTCAACCAAACACATTTGTCTTATTTTTCACTTTCCACTTCTTACTTCCTGTTCCAACCAAATACATTTGGTAACCAGATATTACTATTTGGATTTGGATTTGGATTTGGAAATCCTCCAAATCCAAATCATGGATTTTACTATTCAAATCCAACTCCAAATCCAACTCCAACCAAACATAGGATTTGGTTTTATGATTAATAACTATAAATTAAATAATTAATAATTAACGATTAATAATAGTAATTATAAATTAAATAATTAATAATTAATAATTAATAAATTAATAATTAACGATTATAAATTAATAATTAATAATTAATAATTAATAATTAATAATTAATAATTAATAGTTAAGTAATTATAATTAAGTAATAAATAATTAAGTAATAATTAATAATTAACGATTATAAATTAAGTAATTATAATTAATGATTAAATAATTAACGATTATTAATTAACGATTATAAATTAAGTAATAATTAAATAATTAAGTAATAATTAATAATTAACGATTATAAATTAATAATTAATAATTAATAATTAATTAATAATTAATAATTAATAATTAATAATTAATAAATTAAATATTTTAAAAATATTAATTATAAATTAATATTATTATGATTAGTAAATTATTAATTAAATTATTATAAAATATGATTCTAATTGTGATTAAATTATTATTAATTAAGATTATAATAAAATAGTTATTAACAAATTATTAATTAATATTATAATAATACTAATAAATTATTAATTATGATTATAACGAAATTAACTAATTAACTAATTTTTTAATTAATAATACTAAACATAGGATATGATTGTTAATTAATATTATAATAATACTAATAAATTATTAATTAATATTATAATAATAATATAATAATACTAGTAAATTATGATTATTAACTAAATAATAAAATATTATTAATTAATATTATAATAATACTAATAAATTATTAATTATGATTATAAAGAAATTAACTAATTTTTTAAATTAATAATACTATTTTTTTATTAATTAATAATACTAATAAAATAGTTAGTTTTTTTATTAATTAACTAATTTTTAACGAAATTATTAAAGGATAAATATTTTTAACGAAATTATTAAAGATTAACTAATTTTTAATTTATTAATTTTTAACAAAATTATTAAATAATAAATATTTTAACAAAATTATTAAAGAATAATTATTTTTTTCTCCAAAATCCAACCAAATCCAAGTTTTGGATTTTGTCATACTTTACATATCCAAATCCATCTCCAACCAAACATAGAATTCCATAGATTTGTCTCCAAATCCATAAAAATCCAAATCCCACCTCCAAATACGGTTTACCAAACGGGCCCTTATGAAATTCTAAATCCAAATTCAAATTCACTTCATGTTTACCAAATAGTCCCTTATTGTATATTTTATGGCATAAGCCAATGTAGGAAGCATCCGTCCAATCTGTCTAGATTCGAGGGAGTGGGTTCAAAAAGAGACTATGATGTAGAATGAAAATTCCAAACGTTTACGTTCGACGAAAAAAAAAAACCTCTTATCGCATCAATACGGTCTTAAAAGTTCACTTGTATCAATGGAAAATTAGGTTGTTAAAATCACAATTAACTAACTTGACATGCTAATTTGGTCACTGAATTATTAACAATAACTTTGAAAAAAAATAAGAGTTGCAGTTATGTATCGCAACGAGAACTAACTATTCTTAACTGTTTTTCTGAGCCAGCTCCCAAGCTTCTAGGTAGCAAATATGGCAGGTGTCTAACTTCGACCTCATTTTGTTCAAAATAATAACAAAATGTATGTCACACAACACGAATTATTTTGGTCTAGAGGTGAGATTCATATGACAAGTAACCTCCATACTTTCGTCAGAATAATCGGTCGGTATTTGATCAAATTATATTTTTCGATATTTGTAAATCGGTGTTTATAAAATTACTATCAATATTGTACCATTTAGAATCGATTTTTCGGTTTCGGTTAAATCAGTATTCGATTAGTTTTTTTTCGGTATCGATATTTTACCAATTAAATTTGATGAATCAACATGCTTAATATTGTAGAACCTCTTAACCTGAAATATATTTTTTACTTTTTTGGAAATATTAAATTTCAAAACCAAACCTCTACCAACAAAACAATTAATCATAATTATTAGAACAATATGTAACAAGTCGCACACACCAAAAAATGAACTTAAAAGATCAAACGCGTTTACTAAGTTTAATCTTTATTATAAGTTTAAGTAACCAAAACTCACTCCAAAATTCTATGAGAACACAAAAACATAAGCTCAAAAGATCAAAAACTCAATCCTTAACATTCTTAACATAACTTCAAGTCCATTAAAATTTATTCTAGGGTTATTTACACTAACTACCCCTATGTTTTTGATTTATAACACGGGGTACCCCTGATTTAAACTATTTACACTAACTACCCCTCCCTTTAGAAAACGTAGGGGTAGTTAGTGTTATAATTTTTTTATTTTTCCTTAAAGTAGGGGTACCCCGTGTAATAAACCAAAAATATAGGGGTAGTTAGTGTAAATAGTTTAAAAGTAGGGGTATCCCGTGTTATAAATCAAAAATATAGGGGTAGTTAGTGTAAATAACCCTTTATTCTAAGTTCTAAGAAAGTGATTAAAACAAAGATAAGAATGAAAAATAGTAGTATAAAATTAACCACCAACAACATTCTAAAAAAAAGTATAATATATATAGGATCGGTTCGATATTTTCGGAATGATATTACACTCAAACCGTTATCATTACCATTATACTATATTTCAGTCGGTTTTGCAATTTGGTATCGATACATAATTTCGATTCGATTTTTCAGAATATTTTTAATCGATATTCGGTCGATTATTTAGTATCGGTCGGTATTTGCTTACCACTACTTTCTTGTAATCATCTCACTCACTTCCAGTCTTTTTCTGGTCCGAAGGCCACGTTTAGTCCGCAGAAAATACACAGGAAAGTAAATTAATCTTTTTCTTTGAAAAATTATAACTTTTATCAAAAGAAAATTTAGTGTTTGAAATGATCAGAGGAAAAGTGAATTCTTACGATGGAAATGTAAATCTTTAGACGAGCGGGAAAATCATTTTTTCCTTAATTTTCGTTAAAAAAATTTTCTATTCATTTTTTTTGTCATACAAACATAGAAAATGGATTTTTTTTCCCAATCCCCTCATAACCAAACGTTGCCGAAGTGTACACAGTCGCAACATATCATAATCGATCTCAACATATCGAGAAATTATTGTGTCGTCTGGGTTCACCACGTGGAGATGGTGAATGGCGAGCCCAGTCACTAATTTTTTGACACTTGACATAATATTTAACATACAAAATTTTAAAAAATTATAAAAAATAATTTAATATATAAAAATTTACTTGGCATATAATTTTAAAAAATAGAATTTTTTTTCTTTCAAAAATATTAAAAAAATTGACCTAGAAAATAAGAGAAATGTAGTGATATAATGAATTATGTCAGTGTCAAAAAATTAGTGGTCGGACTCACTATTTACCATTCCCATATGGTGAGGCTGGACCATCCAATAATTTCTCCAACATATCATAATCCATCTATGAGGTTTGCTTGTTTTTATATTAAATAAATTATTACTTTTCTTTGGGTTCCCTATTTTCCATCTAATCAAACATAATATGGGTTCGGTTCTCATTTGAAACAGATAAGCTCCAGATTTGTAGAAGCTTTACTCATTTCTAGCAGCCGCGAAGGCAAGCTACCAGTCACCACCAATTGGGACCAAGGTGTGTATGGGCCCGGCGGCCCGAAAATCATCCCTAAACAAGTCCCGTCAAAACTGGTCTGGGTTGGCCTGGGTCCGGTCAATGGACAAGATCTCCACAATCTATTTTTATCAACCATTTTGCTAACCATTAGTTCCAATTTAATTTGTGTTAGAAGTGAAAACAAATATAGTATAAATTTAAAACTTGGTCAAAATATGTCCTTTTTTTTTGGTTAAGTTGGCAAGTCCGCAGGGCTCGGCCCGAACCTTTTCGGATATGGGTCATAGCTAGGTTCGGATTTTATAATTCCGGTTCAGTCCGATCCGACCCGGATCTTAATATGGGCTGAGCCCGGCCCACACCTCACACCATGAAATTGGGATCGTGGACGAAATGCTTTCCGAACTATTTTTTTTATTGCCCGTGTCCCGACGTGTCCGGTACACAACATCCCGGTCCCTTCAGGATCTCGTCAAACCAATTATGGTAGGTCACCATGAAAGTAAGGGATACATAAAATAAAAGATTTAATACTTGAATAACTATAATAGTCAATGGTACCAAATCTCGTTTTAATACAAACCTAGACCTCGACTCGGGCATCAATAATAGGGAACATGAGTTGAGTACATACCGAAAAGGCAAGGGAAGAGGTAGAGACCCAAAAGGGTCATTATTTAAGACCTTGGTTCCCTTAAGGCCTGTTTGGTTCGTTGAAAGTGGGGGTGAAAGTTGAAAAAAATTGAAAGTCGGATGAACTGGCTTCAGTTCAGGTGTTTGGTTAAAAAGTTGAAAGTGGTGTGAAAGTGGTTGATGGGACGCGGACGAGTTCCTATCTCCGTCCTTTTGTTGCCACTTTCACCACACCATTTTTTTGGTGAAAGTGGTGGAAAGAGAAGGAAAAGTGTGGAAAGAGAAAAGTGGATTTCGTTTAATATATCTCCAACCAACATCCACTTTCAACAACCATCCAAACAACGGAACTCTTTTTTTCCCACTTTCAACAACCATCCAAACAATGAAACTCCTTATTCCTCCACTTTCATATTTTTCAACCATCAACCAAACAACTTTTGGAAACTCAAAATTTATGCGTACGCATCGCGTGCGCAAGTTTCGTTTTTCCACTTTCGCACTTTCATACACTTTCGTGCAACCAAACAGGCCCTTAGAAAGGTTGCGAAGAAAAAAGAGGTTTTTAGGAGGGAGAACTTATTCAATGAGTCCGACTTACCGTGTATTTTGATTATTCTTCCCGGCACGTAGATGAGAACATTCAGGAGGACTGTTTCAGGCTGACACTACATACACTCATTTTACTTAAAATGTATATTGATAAATGTGTTGCTTGGAGTACCGATATAAAATACACACTTATAATGTATTAACGTGTCACGTCGGTTGGCACATCATTATTAGAAGATTCAAACAATAATAGAGTTGATCGCTTCAAGTCAGGTTGGTTTACAGAATCATATATTTGGAAAAGATTTTTTTTTTTTAATGTCAAACAAATTGACTAAGTAATAAAGAAGTTTCCAGAAGAAGGAAAAAAAAGAGAGAATACGTAAATGGTTCCCTCACCCACCCAATTATTTCCCTTTTCTTTCGGCTTTCTACATTTATTACACAAAACTAGGACTAAACTATTCATGCTTAAAAAAATAGAATGACTATATTTCTGACATTTTTAAGCATCGAACAAAAAAATGTTCGGAATTGCTATTTTTTACACCAATAAAAGAGGAAAAAAAATGATTTCCCTTCCTTCCTTAGTGACCCCAGTGTTGACTTTGTCATAAGTAGAGGTAGGAGAGGGCCAAGACATATTTTACTACGACAGTGCCACGTTGCCCGCGGGCTTGGACTGCAGGCTTTGCTCACGGGCCACGTGTCGCTGTTTCATTGGAGGGGAGGGCGCGAAGTGGTGCGGGGGGGGGGGGGGGGGGGGGGGGGGGGGAGTGGGGGGCGGGGGAGGGACACGCCAGCGTGCGGACACGCGCGCGGTCACCCCCGCGGACAAAGGAGCATTTTCAATTTTATAATGTTTACTATTGCTGCAATGTAGGGGTGAGCATTATTCAATTTTAAACTAAAAATCGAACCGAATAAGAGGTTGGGTTGAGTTTGAAAAAAATTCTGATCATTTTTTATTTTGAAAATACTAAAAAAATTTATTCGGTTTTGAATTAAGTTTTGAATTTCGATTTTGGGCGAAAAATCAAATATAGAATAGAACTTATATAGTTATATAAATACTCTCAATTTTATGCATGTATTGTGATTAGACCTTTGAAAACAACAATTCTATGTATATGTTTTGAAGCTCAATATTGAACATTTAACCATTAATTCAACTTTGAATGCAACTTTGACATACAAATAAAAATCAACATTTTTAATATATTTTAATTACGATTTCAACTTTAGGTCCGACCCACCAAACAATAGAAGTATTCTAATCGAAACAAACTGAATTGCTTATTCGGTTCGATTCGGTTTCAGTTTTGACTAATTCGATTCTATTTGACTGTATATTTTTAGAATTTTAATTTATTTAATTTTGATTATTCTGATTCAGTTGAAATCGAATAACACTGTGGTGCAATGGACATGTACTACATGTTTCAAGCTCAGGTTTGTGGCTTTCAATTATGGAGCCGAGCTATATCTTGAGCTAGAAATTAATTGATCAAAGCTCGAGCTTAAAAGTTGTTTGATCCGAATTGTGCTTAAAATGTAAGAACCCATATGATCTCAAGCTCGCAGTTCGAGTTTGAAATTAGACTTCATTCAAGATTGAATTTAATAAGCTCACGAGCAAGCAGCGCTGCTCGACTTGAATATGAAGTTCATTAGATGTTGGATTGGACTTGTTATATATCAAAACTAGAAATTGCTTCTCCGTGAGCTTATATTTGCGAGACAAATTGAGTAATAGGTATATATGAGTAGAACTTTATATATATATATATATACACACACACACACACACACGAGTATTGATCCACATTTTTTTATTTTTTGCATCCTCAAGCATTTTCATGTTAACAACCGTTGGATGTTGTTTAAGTTATCTAATCTTAACCGTTGATTTGAACCATTGAAATCGATGGTTAAGATTAGATGACTTAAACAATATCCAACGGTGGATAGCATTGGGAAGCAAAATATTCGGAATGTGGATCCTTCCTCATTATATATACTAGTGAATGTACGTGTTTTGCATGTATAATAAGAATATTATCCAATTATAATTAAATATCTCTTTTAACTCATGTGGTTAAGGTGCAAGGTATTTTTTTTGTTTGGTTGAGTTCGATTCTCCATGTTGACAAATTTTTAAACTTTTTTCAATACATAGTTTATTTTTTTTAAAAATAAAATAGACCGTGATATAATGACGGCTTAGACGGCTCACTTTTGAGCCGTTTGAAGCCTCATTATATAGTAATATATATATATATATATATATATATATATATATATATATATATATATATATATATATATATATATATATATATATTGTGTGGTGAGGCATGTAGTGGTGAGGCATATATATATATATATATAGCCTAGTGGTAGTGGTGAGGCATGTATATATATATATCATATATATCATGCCTCACCACTACCACTAGGCTATATATATATATATATATATATATATATATAGCCTAGTGGTAGTGGTGAGGCATGATATATATATATATATATATATATATATATATATATATATACACACACACACACACACACACACACACACACACACACGATTTACAAAGAGGAAGAGATGAGCCCACTTGTCGTACAAACTCATAAGAGAAGCTTCATAAATCTTCTGGCTTGAAAATGGCTCAGAAATGAGCCGCCCAAGTTGTATCGATATCATCAACCATTTAAATATATTAAAATAATAATAAAATGATAACTAAATAACTATATAAATACTCAACTAATTATTAAAAAGAAACTAAGCATTTAATTATATAATATAATATATTTATAACTAAATAATTTTAACTTGAGTACAAACTCACAAGAGAAGCTTCATAAATCTTCTGGTTTGAAAATAGCTAAAAAATGAGCCGTCCAAGTCGTATCGATATCATCAACCATTTAAATAAAATAATAATAAAATGATAACTAAATAACTATCTAAATACTCAACTAATTATTAAAATGAAACTAAGTATTTAATTATATAATATAATTTATTTATAACTAAATAATTTTAACTTGAGTGCTTAAGGTGGGATGTAATTTTTTGGTTGCTTGAGTTCAATTCACAGAAATAACAATACCACTTGATCAATTCACTATTTCTCCTAATGGAGGCTACGACTGTTACTGCAATTAGCCTTAGAGAAGGTGATGGACCAGACTGTCTTATGTGGACGTTCTCGAGAAATGGCGCATTCTCTTCTAAATCTTTATACGAATCCATCAGATTACAGATGCCCGGTTGCTCTTCTTCTATCATCGACACATCCATACTCTTTCTCTTCCTATTTCTAAGCTTGCAAATCACGGTTGCGTAATTTAGCCAGCTTATCCTTCTAAATTATGATTTAGAAGACTATTTTCTCCTTTGGACATGCCTTCATCTCAAATCCAAAACCTTGATCTCACCTCTCTTCTACCTAATAATCATATTATCCTAAGACGCCATTCCTTCCAAATTTCTGATCAAGCATCTACTTAGTTGTACCATATCCTTGTGGAAAAATCTCTTCTGGAGTTTTTCAAAACTCTCGGTACCATTGTCTGCAACCTTCTTGTTAGTGCTTCCCTTGAGCTTGTTTACAATCCTTTAAGCCTCATCGCTTTGGTTATGCCCAACCGAGCCAATTCTCTTTTGACTATTGAACTCTGAACCATATAGGGTTAGCACTAAATTGACATAATTTCCTTATAGGATTATTGACCAATAGTACCATGATAGTACTTAGGATTATTGCAGACTGTAATACTTAAGTTCCCGTACGCCTTCCCAAAACCTTGCTAGTAGAATCCCGACTATGGTCATCTGGGTGGGATTAGTCGTACTTGACTTCCTTAAGATTTTAATCTCCTGCCCTTCTTATACCATGTCTTATTGTAATTTCGAGGGTACAAAATTCTATAAGGTGGGTAGGTTGTAAGCCCTCTGGATTTTAGGAATTATTTTAAATTTTATTAAAGTAATTAATTTCATGAGATATTTTATTTATAATTATTTTGATCAATAAATATACTTTTAGTGACTTTGATTTTTGGGGCGCAAGAGAAGTCATTCTCTCGAAACACCCTTCATGAGTTTTGATCTAGACGCGTTTATCTTCATGTTGATATATCATTTCCCACCCAAACTTGTTCCCTTATGCTCTATTTGCATCGCATAACTTTCTGGTCAATTTAGGCCATTTGATAATTTTTAGTTATTATTAAATTCCCACTTTTATTCTTGATTATCATATATACGTTACCGTGACTTTCAATTTAGGATCACAAGACTAGCCATTTTCTCCAAACCAACTTGTCATACATGATCTACTCGAGACACTCTTCATCCATGACCTTCGTGTTCCACTCAGACACACCATTTTGTGCTTCATTTGCTTCGCACAACTTTTCGGGCATTTGACCCAATCTCGATTTACTCCATTGAGTCACATTTACTTCAAACTTAATTTTTGGGCCCGACATCGGTCCAATCTACTCGACCCAATATATGGTTCTGGCCTGTTTTAAGCCTACTGTGCACGTGCCACTTACGTGCCACCAAGTTGATCTCCCTTGTGTTCCCATTTCATCCGTGATTTTTAAATTGTTTAAATTTGTTATTTTGTTCAAACTCTAGCCTAAGCTTGTCCAAACTTGACCCAACACCCAACCCAATTTGGTGTGACCCTCTCATGAATGCCCATACACCAACTGGCATATTTCTTCTTTTCCCCTACTCGTAAATATCCCTATTTTATATGAATATCTCTACTCTCTCTCTCCACTTATATTATATAATATATACATATATACATATCTCCCTCTCTCTCTCTACCCACACATTAATACCATCCCCTATCACCATCACTCACCACTCCCTCTCCCTATCTCCCAGCCGAACACCCCCCCACTCTCTATTTTTTCTCTCTTTCTATATATATCTCTCTCTCCATCTCTCTTTGTCTAATATATATATATATATATATATATATATATATATATATATATATATCCCTCTCTCTCCTCCTTAACACACCTCACATCACCAAACCCCCCTCTTCCTGCCAACAGCAGCCGAACACCCCCCCACGTCCTTGCTCTTCTTCACTTCTTCTTCTTCTTCAATGCATCATTCTTCTTCTTCTTCATGTTCTTCTTCTTTAAATCAACACCACCTCCATCATCTCCATCATCCACACCATAACCACCACCCCCACCGAACACCACCACCTTCTCCTCTCCTCCTCGGCCTCCTCCTCCTCCTCCCTTGGCCGGAGCTCATCTACCCATGGCCGAGCAGGAACCGCAGCAACAGCAGCTGCACGAAGTAGTGCAGCAGTGAGCAACAACAGCTGCAGCAGCCGTACCACCGCGTGCCGCACGCAGCCGTGGTCGGCCCCCTTGGCCTGGCGCACCCCCGGGAAGGCCCCCTTGGCGTGCCCCCTCGTACCCGACGCGAGAAACGCCCGATTCGTGCGTTTTGCACAAAATTCCGTCGACGCGCGCGCGGACGGATTTCAGAATGTGCGCCTCGTCGTAGCGACTTCGTACGCATTTTTTGGACGATCTGACCGTTGGATCGTCAATCCGTTTCTTCCGTCTCCATCTCGGTATATACCTATTCACTCACCTCCAGTTTAATCTGTTAATTTCATCATTTGATATATCAAAATCGGCCGCCAAGTTGACCATTTAATTTGTACTATTTTTGGACAATTTTACGGAGCCAACTTCGTGGACTTGTATCTTCGTCGTTGCAGCTCCGTTTGGCGCACCACCAGTTCCTATGCACAGCTGGTATAACCCTCTTCTTATGTTATAAGTTTTGTTTCATTATGAGATCGTTTGATTTGTTGAATTCGACGCCAAAGTTGGCCGTCCGAATTCATAATTTCTAAGTTGTAAATTCCAATTTTTGAACCCGGGACTCCGGATTCCAATTCTGACACCACCAGTAGAATCGTGGCGTTGTTCTGACATGAATTCATATAAAGTTTGTTTGATTTGGATGATGTGGGCTCTGGCACTCATTTCGGTGTAAGGTGGGCCCCAATGTCCGAGTCAACGGGTCATTTTGAGATCGGCTCATCGAAATCTACTTCTGGACATACTGTTGGATTCGTATCATCATTCTGGACTCGTTGATATATACTTTGCTAGAGTTAGTGGACTTGGACTCCGGCACGTATTTTCGTGCAAACCGGATTTCAGTGTCCGAGTCAACGGGTCATTTGAGATCGGCTCATCGGAATCGACTTTCGGACATACCGTTGGGTTCGTAACGTCATTCTGGACTCGTAGACATAGTTTGTTATATTTTGATGACTTTGATCTTGATACATTTTTCGGTGCAAGGTGGGTCCAGCGGTGGATCGCATCTTGGTCCGAATTACCACTTTTGCCCATATGTCCAGAATTTGACTTATGGATAGTCTATTCTTGCTATTTTACTTATTCTTGGAATGTTGGTGATGTTTGTTTCAGCATCCAACGACGTTCATGGAGACTCATGTGTTGCTACCTTTCTTGGACTTGACGATTTGTCTGCAGGACATCATCGACTCACTGCTTCACCCCAGGCAAGATACCTTGCCATACTTGTACTGTTTACATTACTCATATCTATCCTTGTACTGTTAGTTGATGACACTGGTAGTGTGTATCCAAGGATGACTTAGTTGTTACCGATGATGGCATCGATGTTATGGGTGTGTGCGTGTGTGACTTAGAGTTAGTAGACATACCCGATATGGTAAAGTTATCCCGGATAACTTCTATGACATGACACGAGATATTACACGGTACCTTGAGTGAGAGTCATTGGGTTGGCACGAAATTACGCATTCGACTGATCAATCGGTACGTACGGTTCGTGTGTCGGTACATATAGAGTTAGATGGTGTCTAGATTAGAGACTCGCATTGAGATATGGATTGTCTGAGTTGTGGATACGACTTGTACATTTCCTGGGACGGGGAAGACAACCAGCAAGCGTATGGGACAGACAGTTACATTATTTTATGTTAGCCTCAGTGGTGGCCCGGTTATGGGTATGGGCCCTTACTAGTGGGTATATCCGGCAGCGGCCACTAGCTGCGCGCTAGGTTCGGTCGGGAGGTACGCTAGTATTATGCTAATCGGCTTATGATCCGACGCTCGGCCCGTGTTCCGACGCAAATCCTTCGGCTCGTGATCCGACGTCGGCCTGTGCTTCGACGAAATTATTATTTACCTACCCATACGTTCTAAAGTTGTCTTCAACATGCATTCACATAGACTGGTTAGTTCGTATACCCATGTCAGACCGTATTATGGAACAATGTCTCATCATGGACTGGTATGCCTTCTACTGATCAGGATTGGTCAGAGGTATGGTTTATTAATCGATGACTGGATATTGGGCCAGGTTATGATTCAGGTTGTCCATTTATATTCAGTTCACATTATGGCATGTATCTCTGTATCTTGTTACGTTCCTTTGAGGACCTGGTGATCTCTCCAGGTATTCACTGAGCGGTTAGTACAGAGTAGCTGGCGGGTGCTGCATGATGCACTGAGGACTTAGGTATATGTTTATATATATGCTCTTGCTATTTCCATTTATTCTTTCCAGCTTATATCCTCACTTGTATTTGCTCTATGCTGCTATGCAGCCTATTATTACCAAGTTCATTCCTTTCTCGAGCTTCTTCGAACATGTATATTACTGGTGGCCAACTTTAGTATATTATGTTTATTCTTGGTATTCATTTCATTACTGTGGATTGAGATGTAGATGATTAGTTACTCTTAGTTACCCCTTTACAGCGGAGTACGTCCAGGACTAAGTCCATTAATTTGGGAACTTACCTTAGATCGTATTAGCTAGCATGATCGCGCTCAGGTTCCCATATATTTTGGAACTGGGGCGTGACAACCACAAATCAGTCAAAGCCTTCAAAATAGGGTCATCCTCGTCTGGGCAATTTGGAAGGCCAGATGTTCCTGCATTTCAACCACACTGTCCCAAGCTGTACGTCGATTGTTCGACAAGCAAATGCGTGTCATCACTACTACTCCACGTGCTCGGAAAATAGACTGGCAGAGACCCGAATATTGAGAGAAACAGTTACAGACGACATCCGATGGACGCCTCTGCCTGTCGGGTCCATAAAGATCATTAACGTAGATGGTGCTACATCTACCTCGACTTTTGCTGCAGCGACAGTAGCCAGAGATCACCTTGGCGACTTTATTGGTGCTATGACCTGGTTCTCAACATCGACCTATATGTTGGATATCAGTTTACTAGCTGAAGCACATGCCATTTTACAAGGCATCCTCTTGGCTAAATCACTACATTCAAATGTCACCTCCAAGCCATTCATCATTGAAAGCGACTCCCTAACGACGGTTAGGATCTTCAAGGGCGACATCAGTGCTATTCCCTGACGGCTAAAGGACCTGTTCATAACCATACAAGCAGAACTTCCTACTCCATTCCCGATTGAGTTCCAGTTTGTAAGAAGAACGGACAATGATGTTGCCCATAAGTTTACTGTATATTTGCTCGAGATGAGATCGAGATCTTCTTTTTCTTATCCCCCAGAATGTATTGTCCATTGTATTACCGATGAGTCTCCAAAGCCAATCGGAGACGCGTCTCGCTCCGTTTCCATTCAATAATAATACAATGGTCTTTACTCAAAAAATTTTAAAAAAAAATCCCAAAAATAACAATTCTTTATAATAAATTTTGTATTTTTTTCACATGCAAATTATTAGTGTTTCATAAATGCTTTAAACTCACAATGAGAAGCTTCACAAATGTTGAAGCTCAGCTCATTATGGAAATTGAGGTTGTTTTTATATAATTTTTTTTTACTGAGAACATTGTGTGATTCAAATAGGAGTTGACCTATAAAAATAATATTCGACCGTGTCCATATATTTTAAAAAGAGAAGTATTATGTAAGTCTCGATTCAATTTTAATTATCTATACTTCATGATCCTATTTTCTGTTGGATGTGAAATTAAATTGCCAACTCGTCATTGAATGCTCAACAAATAAAAAAAAGAGATATCACGGACTTGGATTGTTACAGAAGTCAGTTGACCTTTTATCAAACGGAGTCGAGTCAAGTTAATGCGATGTTCATTCGTTAAAAGTATCAATTCTTAGGACCCCATTCAATTTCAAAGTTAATTATCTTAATAATATAATTTTCACTAATCCCTATCTCTTCATCCTACGTGGTTATCACGGGATAGTTGTTTGTTCGTTTTTCAATGTGCATGACTTTAGGCATCGTTTGGTTGACAGATTTAAGGAACCAAGAAAGAAAAGTTATTTTTTTTATTTATTTGGTAGCCACAAACTTAAAAATTAATTTTCTGATAAGGAAAAAAATTGGCGGAAATATGGTTCCACTCAAGATCCATGGAATTGATTTTCTCTCGAAAAAATTATACTTTTGGTCACTGAATGTTTGCCTGACCAAAGTTTTAGTCACTCAAAGATACTTTTCAAAAATTTAGTCACTGAATGTTTGGACGTCCAAAAAAATGGTCACTCTGTTAAATTGTTGTTTGTTTTAGTAACAATTTTTGTTGATATGGCATGTTATATGCCATGTCGGTCATTAAGTACGTCGTGGCACATTCAGGTGGACTATTTTTGGATTTTATTTTTCAAAAAATTCGTTTGGGTATTAATTTTTAAAAAAAAGGAAATATCATGTCATAAACATTGAAACATGACACATAACTTAATACCCAAACAAAATTTTTTGCAAAATAAAACCCAAAAATAGCCCACATGGATGTGCCACGTCATACTTAAGGACTGATATGGCACATAACATGCCATGTCAACAAAAATCGTTAATAAAATAAACAACAATTTAACAGAGTGACCATTTTTTTAAGACCAAACATTCAGTGACTAAATTTTTGAAAAATATCTTTAAGTGACTAAAACGTTGGTCATACAAACATTCAGTGACCAAAAGTATAGTTTTCCCATTTTTTCTCCTCCTTTTCCAATATTTATTAAAAAAGTTATAACAAAAGTAACCATGTGTCATTGCTTACTTTACCATGAATGTTATTTTTTATAATATTATTTTTATTTTAAAGGTAAGAATATTATTGGAACATTGTTATATTTTTGTCACGCCCCAGAACCAGAATACTGGAGAGCGGAGGAATGACTCAGCCAGCTACGTATTACGGGTAGATGAATACCGTATAATACGATCAATGCTGTCTAACCCGACGAGGGGGTGCATACTACATGAAAGTCTTACTATGGTCACTTCACATCTATTGTCTCAATCATTCGAATAAGAAACATAAATAGAGAACATGTAAGATAAAGCAGTAAGGCGTCCCAAACGCTCAGTCAAAATGTTCTTGATATCTGGCTTTACAAAATATAGCCAGATGATGTAGCGAAGTGTACACAATTGTTATCAGCTGCAGTCTGACTTAATTACAATTATGTAAAAGTAAGTACAAGACAATCCGACTAACATGTCGGTGCCAAACGGCTAAGTATGAAGTAAATAACAAAACGAGCGGTGAAGTAAGGAACCCACTCGAGTTCTCCTGCGATCATTCCTCTAGTATTGACCATCTTGGAGGTGGAAGTAAACTGAGTCCTCGGGAACCGGCTCTAAATCTAGCCATGCAAAACCAGTGAGGTTAGACCTCTAATAGCAAGTACCACAAGGAAGCACGATATGAAGGATTAGACCAGTAAGTAAGAGAATATAATAATAGATCTCTGCTTTCCACTAGGATTCACATAACATCACGACACTTCGAACCAACCTCCCAACCAAACAAGGACAGAAGTTGGCCCGTCATGTCCTGACATTCTGATCATCTCAGTTAGGCAACAGAGTAGGTACAGTATACAAACAAATTATCTTAAACGGCCAATCAACTCCTACGGCTTGCTATTGTGAGTCCCAAGTTATCCTGGAATTATGCAAATAGGGATTCCTCAGTTCTTACTATGTGCGAGCAAGGCTAGTCTGTCCAATCAATCAATTGCGCCAATCATGAATTAGACGAGTCCCAACGGGACGCCCATCATCAATATACAATATACAATAATAATATAAGCAGATACCGCTCCCTGCCCGTGTGGCAGGTTTACAGTATCTGTGGGAACCAGCCGGCCCGTCGGGTACTACTAGTCCCAAGGGGGCTGCCATATAAGAACTCGGGGATCCATTCTCTCCATGCAATCATTATTTTATTTAACTTAATAGTCCCTATGTTGAGTGAAATCCCATGCCGTGGATCATGGTCATTCAAATGAGTACTTTCGTACGGGGTACGATATGCGCAATTCTACAACGATACCCGTGCGGCTAGGTTGTAGGTCTTACATAGCGTAATGCAACAATCAAATCTAACCATGGAGTAATCATGCCTTGACCATAAGGTACACATGCTGCTTTTGAAAAATGTCACTCCCCGTTCCCGGAATGCGTATTTTTACACATGTACAACTCATATATATTTATTTAGTATTTATCATGTATTATCCTGTATTTAAATTCCTTTAATTTCATGTTAATTAATTATCTGTATTTTATTTTCTGCAATTTTATTCCTGTATTTTATTTTCTGCTTTTAACCCACTACCAAATTACAGTATTTTAGCGACGGCCATTTAGCGACGGAAATTTTTCGTCGCTATTACCGTCGGATCACCGACGGATTTGTGACGGAATACCGACGGAAAGCAGTGGACAATTTTTTTTATTTTTTTATGTCCATATCCGTCGCTACGCCGTCGATAGGTCGTCGGCCAAGTAGCGACGGTTTTATATCCGTCGCTAGAACGTCGCATATTTTGGCAAAAAAAGCCTAAAATATTGGCGCGAGATTTACTGACGACTTAGCGACGGAATAATCCGTCGCTACTCCGTCGCTAATTTCTGTACCCTAACTTAAATTGAACCGACGGGGGGGGGGGGGAAATTTTCATTTCCCCCCAAAACACTCTCTCTCTTCCCTTTCCCTCATTCATTTAATTCAATAAGACGACTAGCCAGTCTCTTAGTTCCAACTAGGAACGCATGATCAATTTTAGTCAAGATAACCATCGTCATTAATGGTGACAAGGCATGAAAGTCAATTAGTATTAAATGGGGTCGAGTCTATAACTCTCAAGGTTAAGTTCCAGTCTTACTGGGTATCCATAAACCAATCAAGACACAAGGCACGTTCTACACAACCATATGTATTAAAAATATTAACATGCTAAAATTGTCGAGTTCATGCAAAAAGCATAAGGATATAATAGGAGAACTATCATGCCACCATTGAATGAATAAATCAGAGAACAAATAAAACACCCAAGTCAGGAAGTCACGCCAACAAGTCTATGCTAAGGCCAACAAGTCACGCCAACAAGTCTATGCTAAGTCTAGCAGGAGTGAGCGTATAAACAGCGTGAGCATGAAAAGTGGTTCACGTTGGCACGCACAGCGTGATCGTGAAGGATAATTCACGCACTCATAACGTGAGCGTGAAAAGTAACTCACGCACGCACAGCGTGAGCGTGAAAAGTGAGCGTGGAAAGTGAGCGTGGAAAATGATAAGAAATCTACGCACGCACGCGAAGACGTGTGCGTAACTAAAATGTCACGCTGACACGCAAGAACGTGTGCGTGACTAAAAATTCACGCACGCACGTAAGAACGTGTGCGTAACTAAAAATTCACGCAGACACGTAAGAACGTGTGCGTGACTGAACCTTCACGCACGCACGTAAGAACGTGTGCGTGACTAAAAATTCACGCACTCATGTAAGAACGTGTGCGTGACTAAAAATTCACGCAGACACGTAAGAACGTGTGCGTGACTAAAAATTCACGCAGACATGTAAGAACGTGTGCGTGACTGAACCTTCACACACGCACGTAAGAACGTGTGCGTGACTGAAAATTCACGCAAATACGTAAGAACGTGTGCGTGACTAAAAATTCACGTACGCACGTAAGAACGTGTACGTGACTGAAAATTCACGCACGCACGTAAGAACGTGTGCGTGACTGAAAATACACGCACGCTCGTAAGAACGTGTGCGTGACTGAACCTTCGTTCCAAGCCAGAAATGAAGTTCCCATGGTTCAGAACCCATGGGCAACCGAGAATACAACAACTTAGATCTAGAAGAAACAAGCCAAAGAAATCAAAAATGCTAAGTACTAAACTCTCTCAGGATCATGAGAGGAAGACAAATGAGCCATAAAAATGGTTCTCCAAGTGGAAAGCAAGAAGCAAGATGTACTTGCCTGCTGTTGGTTGGTGGAAGAGAGTGGTGAGGAAGAAGAAGAAGTAATGGTGAAGGAGAGTTTATGAGGAGAGAGAAGGAGATGTGGGCTTTAAATAGGAAGGGTGGTGGTAGGTGGGGTTATTGGGTTCGGTTTATACGGATCCATCCAAGGCCAACCCGAAAGCAAAGCAGAGAGGTTAAAAGCAGAAAATGCAGGAATAAAATTGCAAAAAATAAAATACAGATAATTAATTAACATGAAATTAAAAGAATTTAAATACAGGATAATACATGATAAATACTAAATAAATATATATGAGTTGTACACGTATAAAAATACGCATTCCGGGAACGGAGAGTGACATCTCTACCCACCTTAAAAAAATTCCGTCTTCGGAATTTCAAATCCAAGCAGGTAGAAATATCGGAGCTAAACTAATACAAGCAATTCTAGTGAGCAAGCAATCATTTTTTTACCATATCGAAAGCAAGTACTATATATATAAATTCATCATTCTACGATATCGAGTAGCTCTACCCATAAGGTGATAAGCATGAAGAATCAGGACAATCATGGTATACAGAAAGAGATATACCTTGTGAGTCAAACAGGTGTGGATACTGTGATCGGATATCATCCGGACGTTCCCACGTTGACTCTCCCAAGGAGTGATGACCCCAAGCAACACGGACAAGACTAATTGTTCGGTTCTTAAGTATCTTCTCTCTTCGGTCCAAAATGGACACAGGCTGTTCCTCGTAAGACAGGTTGGTACCAACAACCAGCTCAGAATGATCGAGGATATGGCTTGGGTCCGATACATACCTACGTAATTGAGATACATGAAACACGTCATGCACCTCTCGTAACGAAGGTGGGAGGGATAAACGATAAGTAACATCGCCTATCCGATCAAGGATAACAAATGGGCCCACGTACCGCGGACTCAATTTCCCGCGAACGTCAAATCTAATGACCCCACGAGTAGGTGAGATCCGCAAGAATACGTGGTCCCCAACAGAGAACTCTAACGGCCTACGATGCTGGTCCGCCCAATGACGATGCCGGTCCTGCGTAACTCGAAGTCGCTCTCTAATTTCCTTAACCACTTCAACTGTCTGAACAATCATTTCTGGGCCTAACATCTTCCTCTCCTCGATATCATCCCATGCAAGTGGCGACCTGCACTTCTTACCATATAGTGCTTCGAATGGCGCCATCTGGATACTGGCTTGATAACTATTGTTGTATGAGAACTCGACTAAGTGCAGGTGACTCTTCCAAGACCCTCCAAAATCTAGAGTGCAAGCTCGCAACATGTCTTCTAAAGTCTGAATCGTTCTTTCTGATTGCCCATCCGTCTGCGGATGGTAAGCCATGCTAAATCTTAACTTGGTACCCAGACTATGGTGTAAGCTCTTCCAGAAATGTGATGTAAAGCGGGTATCTCGATCCGACACAATACTGACAGGGACTCCATGCTGCCTGACTATCCGTTGCATATACAACTCTGCCAACTTTTCTGTAGATTGCCCTACTCTGAAAGAAAAAAAGTGTGCTACCTTCGTAAGTCGATCCACTATCACCCAAATAGCGTCCTTACCACTTGGTGATCTCGGTAAACCGGTCACAAAGTCCATTGTAATATGCTCCCATTTCCATTCCGGAATAGAAAGCGGTTGTAATAGCCCAGCTGGCCTCTCCTGTTCTGCCTTCACTTGCTGACATACCAAGCAACGGGAAACAAATCTAGCTATCTCCCTCTTCATCCCATTCCACCAGAAATGCTGCTTGATATCTTGGTACATCTTGGTCCCTCCAGGGTGAATAGAATACTGAGAACTGTGAGCTTCTGCCATAACCTCCTGTCTGATATCTCCACTAGGCACACATAGACGTGATCCAAACCTAAGTGTACCATCTTCATGAATTCTCATTTCATTCCTGAGTCCTGACTCACATTCTGCCCTAAGCTTCTGAATCCTTGGGTCTTGTGCCTGAGCTGCCTTGATTCTGTCTACCAAGTCGGATTGAACTTGCAGACTTGTTAGAACTCCTACATCACTAGGAAGTATAACTTCGATGCCCATCTCCTGAAGGTCTTCTAAGATATGCCTCTGTGTTGTCAACATAAATGTGCCGCCTCTCCTGCTGAGAGCGTCTGGCACTACATTAGCCTTGCCTGGATGATACTGAAGCTCCACGTCATAATCCTTAATCAACTCCAACCATCTTCTCTGCCTCATGTTTAGTTTCTTCTGAGTAAAGATGTACTTCAGACTTTTATGGTCTGTGTATATGTCCACTCGGTCACCATATAAGTAATGCATCCATAGCTTCAGAGCAAACACTACTGCCGCTAACTCCAAATCATGAGTTGGGTAATTCTTTTCGTGGTCCCGAAGCTGTCTAGATGCATATGCTATCACCTTCCCATGTTGCATAAGGACACATCCAAGTCCTTTACCTGATGCATCACAATATACTGTAAAACCTCCGGGTCCAACTGGCAATGTAAGAATAGGTGCTGATATCAACTTCTGCTTCAAAGTCTCAAATAATGTCTTACATTCTGCCGACCAAACGAATGGTACATCCTTCCGGGTCAAGCAGGTCATGGGTGCAGAAAGCCTTACAAAGTCTGACACAAATCTTCTGTAATATCCTGCCAATCCCAAGAAGCTTCGCACATCTGCTACGGTCTTGGGTACTGGCCAACTTCCTACTGCTTCTATCTTCTTGGGATCTACTGCTACTCCAGCTCCTGATATGATGTGACCCAAAAATGAAATGTGATCCGACAAAAACTTACACTTGCTGAGCTTGGCATACAACTGGTTCTCTCTCAGAACCTGTAACACTTTCCTGAGGTGGTCTTCATGCTCCTCTTCACTAGCAGAGTATACGAGAATGTCGTCAAGAAACACAACGACAAACTGGTCTAAGTATGGCATAAAGATGCGATTCATCAAATCTATGAATATTGCTGGAGCATTGGTCAAACCAAATGGCATTACTAAGAATTCATAATGCCCATACTTCAACCTGAATGCTGTCTTGGGAATATCTTTCTTCCGAACCCTCACCTGATGGTACCCTGAACGAAGATCTATCTTGGAGAAAACTCTAGCTTTGCTCAACTGATCAAATAAGTCGTCGATCCTGGGTAATGGGTACTTGTTCTTCACTGTTGCCGCGTTAAGCTTCCTGTAGTCAGTGCACAATCTGGATGACCCATCCTTCTTTCCCACAAGTACCACTGGCGCTGCCCATGGTGACACGCTAGCTTGGATGAACTTCTTCTCCTTCAGTTCCTCTATATGCTGGTATACCTTGGCCTGCTCTGAATCCGCCATTCTGTAAACTCGATCTGATATCGGTTTAGTTCCTGGTGCCAATTCTATATTGAACTCTATATCCCTAACCGGTGGTAGACCTGGAAGTTCTTCAGAAAATACGTCTAGAAACTCTTCAACTACCTTCGGAACCTGAACTTCTTCCATTGCCGTTATTACTCCCTGCCCTTGTTGAGTTGCCCCTGATCTTACTAAGGTGAACTGCTCCATGCCTGGAATATCAAAAGATACACTCCCTTTACGACAATCTATTGTTGCATGACTGTCTTTCAGCCAGTCCATGCCTAAGATAACGTCGAAATTTCCAACAGGAAATTCTATCAACCGGGCGGGTAAGGAATGCCCGCAAACTACAACGCTACATGCTAAAATAACTCTACTAACTCCTACGAGCCCATTACCAGTGAGTATATTCAACCTCCCTGGCAATGCCTCGAACTCCATTCCTAGTCGTGTCGCAAATTGTGCAGATATAAATGAATGGGATGCTCCCGAATAAAACAATGCTACTGCGGGATATGAGGCGACGAGAATGTTACCTGCCACAATATCTCCCGATGCCAATGCCTCCTCCAAGGACAGAGTGAATGCTTGCCCTCGACCTCCTTGCTGGTTTCCAAGCTGCGACCTAGCCTGATGCTGTTGTTGGCCCCTTTCTTGATGATGCTGGGGTGGTCTATGCTGGTGCTGCTGCATCGGCGGCTCCTGCTGCCGAAACATCTGAGCCTGCGGCATAAACGGACGCTGTGCCAACGGCTTTACTGCCACCGCTGGTCCTCGATACTGGCCTGTCCCTGGTGCTGGCAGAGCAGAAAACAGTTGCCCTGGTCCTCCTGACCTCGAATTCATAGGACATGTGGTAACCCGATGGTCTGGATTTCCACATATCAGACACAGTCCATTCAATGTTCGACACACATCTCTAGTGTGCCCCATCTTCCCACAATAAGTGCAGTCCGCCGGGGGTTGCTGGTTCTTCCTCTGTTGCTGTTGCTGCTGCCTGGGTAGTAGTGCTGGTCCTCGTATTGCCACATCGTGGATACGAATGCCAGTGGATGGTGCTGTTGTTCGGGGCGCTGCTCCCCCTCCTCCTTCAATCTGACTGTGGGATCTCTTCTGACCTCCAGTCCTCACCGCAAGCCTCTGAATGGTGATCTCATGCCTTCGAGTTGCCGTCAATACTTCGTCAAAAGTTTGGTAATTGTGCCCCTCTATCAATTGCAAGAGTTCAAGATGAAACCCTTGCTAAAACCTCATGGCCCTCTGGCTCTATGTTGCTACCATCTCTGGGGCGAATCTACTCAATCTACAGAACTCCGCTGCATAAGCATCTACAGTCTTGTCGGCCTGCCTGAGGTTGATAAACTTCTGTTGTAGCTCAAACCGTGCCACAACTCCATAGTACTTGGTCTTGAATATTGCAGTGAAATCGTCCCAAGCCACAGGACGTCTGATGCCCACTTCCTCTGATTCCCACCAATCACGTGCGAGATCCTGAAGTAACAACTTCACTAGATTCACACGTTCTTCTGCCGATACCTTAGCTGCTGTCAGGATAGCCTCAATATCCTTAAGCCATGCATCTGCTGAGATGGCATCCTCCGTGCCCTCGAAACGGCGGGGGTTGTACTTGCAAAACCTGGCTGATGCTCCTGAATCAGTCCTCACTCCTCTTTCCAAAGCCGTCTGCAATCCTTGGTTGAGCAACACATTCTGCTCTTGTAGCTGAGTGTGCATGCACTGCTGGGCCAACATCTGATGTTGCTGAGCAGCCATCATTCCTCTCATGATTGTAGGTCCTAAAAAATCAAGTTGCATCAATCAACAAAGTCAAGAAATCAAGAAACCCATCATTTGAATGAATTGCGCAGACAACAGATTGCGCAGCAATCCGATTGTGCATACTGCTTTGCGCACACTTCCAACTGCGCAGACTGACGTGGCAGAAGTCATCATTACTAAATCAAATCAAATCTTTTCTGACAACTGACAGCGCGGATAACAAGGAGTCTGTTCATTTCCTGTGCCGTACAGTACTCGAGGGCGGCTGACAGCTGGCAGCGCAAACCAATCCTGTGCAGTTTGCGTCTGCGCAAACCATGTATGCGCAATTCAACTCTGCGCACTCCATCAATATAACTGATAAGTTACACGTGGCATTCATGCCATCGATTGCTCATTACGTGGCAACTGTTTATGCACGATCATGCGCATTTCTATCAAATGATGCCATGTGTCCATGATAGTTGGCCCACGATCCAGTAACTGTCTGCGCAAATCAATGCTGCGCAAACCAATGCTGCGCAAATCAACCTGCGCAGTTCCAAAATAACTGAAAGTTAGTTATTTCTAGAACTCTATAAATAGAGTTTCAAGTCTTCATTTCAAGGGGGATCAAGATCAGAGATCAGAAATCAGAGAGTTCAGGAGTTCTTGCCAAAGTGCTGCTGCATTCTTCCGAGACTTTTGTCTTCAACTTCAGAGGCTTTTGCCTTCAGTTTTCAGAGTTATTTTCAACTTCAAAGGCTTCGTCTTCACAGTTCACATCGTCCAAGGGATAAAGCAATCGTCATCAAGATTGGATTCCTATAGTTGTAATTTTCCCAGAATTCTTGTAATCTTTATTACAGTTTGTATCAATAAAGTTCTATACTTTTGTTTTTACAAACAAAATGGCAACTCTGCTGGGGAAAACTTTCTCCTCCGACGAGAAAGTAGCAATTCAATGTGACGTAGCGTCTATCGGGAAGACGCAGAAGACGCTGGTTGTTAAGGTCAACCAGACAGCCTACGAGGCGATGCTCAACTCCAAGACCACTCCCCGTACTGTAGCCACTTCTGCCAAGAGCAAAGTGCGCTCAGTTTGGGTCTCCAAGTCTGCACAATCTGGCATTTTTGCCACCAAGGATGCTGTACCAACTGTTGCACAATCTGCTAGTCAGACTGCTGCACAAACTGCTGTGCCAACTGTTGCACAGTCTGTCTCAGCAACTGCTGCACAATCTATTGCAGTCAAGGCTGCACAATCTGTTGCAACTGTTACACAGGCTACTTCATATGCTGCCTTGTCAAAACAGAAGACTCCTATGACTCTGGCGCAATTGGCAGTGGCTTTTCCTGCGCAAAATAGCACTCCAGTAACTAAGGTGCATCCCAAGCACTCTAAGACAAGAACTTCTGATGCACTTCTTACCAAAGCTTCTAATGCACAAATGACTAGTGCACCTTCCACCCATGCGCAAACCAAGTCAGCGCAATCCAAGAAAAACAGTCTTTTGGCTAAATTTCCTTCTTCTCACAATAAAAGAAGAGATTCTACTCCTCTTCCCAAACACCCTATTGCCCCTGCGCAATCCATTGAGGGTAGTCCTTTGACTATTTTCTCCTTCTCTTCAAAGCAAAGGAAAAGGTCCATTGGTCTTTTCTCAAACTTTCTTGTCTCATGACTTGGAAGATAACAGAGGGAAACGCTCTTTAGCTAATCCTTCATCTCAAAACAAAGGAAAAGGCCCTTTGGTTTTTCTCAGTCTTCTTCAGTCTTTACTGAAGAAGATCCATCTCAATGTGTCTCGGCTCCAATCAATTCAAGAACTCTGGCAAACAAGGATTCTTCTTTCCTTTATAACAAGAGTACTTGTACTAATCAAAAAGGTATTCTGCCTACTCCGATAGCAGAATTCCAGGACCTCCCGACTCTCCAAATTTGTCGTTCCAGATAGGGAAAACTGTTAGTGTCTCAAACAGAAACTCCTGGGGGTGAATTTGCTGACCTCAGAACTTATCTTAATCGACCCACTTCGGTAAAACGCAAACAACCAATGCCGAAGGTCAAACATCATCAGAAACAAATCTCCAAAGTCAGAAATCCCGACACTTATGCCAATGAAGTGAGTACTTCCCTGTATACTCAAGGGACTAAACATTTGAAGAATCGGAATCACGTTCCAAATGTTATCAAAGAACAGATCCCTCGGAACTTTCCTCGTCCTGTTGTAGATCTTCGAGAACATCTAAGACAAAAATAGGATAATGTCTCAATATCTCCATCTCAACCATCTGATCATCACTGTAATCATAAAGTCATCATCCAATGCTGTTGTCAAACGACAAAACGATCTGTCTTCGATCGTTTAATTTTTGCTAAATCTGAACCTATGTCAGAAGAAGACAAAGTTTTGTATGCTTCTGTTAACATGACTTCCCGAGACACTGGGGGTAAAAGATGCTCTAAGCATGGTAGACTCCGTAAGCCAAGCCAACGGTATTTGGAATTACTTCAAGAATCTTCTGAAGGAGTATTTCAACATACCCGTTCCCGAAGCCGAGATACAATCGGTCAAAGAAATCTTCCTCAAAATCCTTTAAGTCATCTCCCTGTTTCCCAGTCAGGAGATGATTCATTTTCTGATTATGATGCATGTAGTGAAAGTTCTGAACAAACAGTATCTTCCACTGTGCCAAGAGAAGTGACGGCTTATGTTGTCACCGATGATCCAGATGCTTCAACCTCCGCAAATCAAGAACAGCGAATTGCTGCACTCGAAGACAAATTAAAAACCATGGCTGAGATGGTTGCTAGCATGCATTCCATCATTGTAGCACAACATGTTATACCACCAACTGTACCTATTACTAGTCCAGAGATCATAGCATCTTCAATACCTGCCAATACTGGGCTGGGGGTAGTGCCTCCCCAAATGCCTCCTGTACAAGTGCAAGTACAAACTACGCCTAGCCATTCAGGAGCTGGGGGTAGTGCTTACAACGCTGTTCCTCCTCCTACCACTATAACTCAACCTGCTCCTTCTTCTTCATCAGAAGAGGCCAATGAAGCTGTCAAACTCTTACGAACCCAGTTTGAAGCATTTAAAGAGAAAGACAATCTACAAAGGTTGGGGATTAAACAGCCCTATCCGGTTGAATGGAAGGACGTCCCGTTTCCCCCAAAGTACAAAATCCCTACAATCTCTCTGTTCGATGGCAGTACTTCCCCGAGTCAATTCATCAATCATTTTGAGGTAATGACTGTTCAACTTCAGCCAAATGACGCTCTTCTTACCAGAGTGTTCGTCGGTTGTTTAGCCGGCGTAGCATACGACTGGTACAGAAGTTTGCCCGATAGTTGCATTACTTCTTTTTCAGGTCTCAAACAAATCTTTTTGGAACGGTTCTATGAAGGATTTAATGATATGACGATGTCAGCTCTCAACAAAATCAAACAAAAACATAATGAAACTGCTGAGAGCTTTATTGAACGGTTCCGCCGTGAAGCTTTGAAAATGCCTCCAGGGACTCCAGCTGCTGTCACTATTGATACTTGTAAGGCAAATCTTTTACCTATTATCAGTATGTGGACGGGATCTACCCAATTCCAAGATTAGCCCTCATTCATCGTCAACGCCAAAGTCGCTGAAGTAAGTGCTGATAAGTTTAAACAATTGGGGGTACAAATGTCTAACCCTGATCGCGATGAGCATCAGAATTCAGGTGGTGGCAATCGCCAGAACAATCGCAAAGCGAAAGAGACTTTAAACATTAACTTGAACAAAAATAAAGAATCTTTGGCTGTCAATGTGGCCCCACCTACATCTACTCCTACTCCTTCTGCACCTCCACCGAGGGAACCTCGTCCGAAGGTAGAATATTCCTTTGACAAAAATGACACGGCAAGTATCTTTGAGTGTTTACTCAAAAGCAACAAAATTCAACTCCCTGATCCAAAGAAACCTGATGAAGTCAATAAGACTGATCATCCCAAGTATTGTGTCTATCACCGATTCATTGGACATCCTACTCGAGCATGCTATGTGCTCAAAGGTAAGATTCAAGAGCTTGTTAATGCAGGTGTAGTCACTTTGCAATAAGATGAGAAGACTGTTACTGCAAATATAGTTTCAGTCCAATTTGGAGATTTCCCTCCGCAGATGATACAGCATGGTGTCATTCCAATTCCTAAAGCAACCCTTGAGATTGAGAATCTCCCGCTTCCATCCAATGAAGGTCTTATTCCCTTGTCTCTTGACAATGGTGAAATTATGTGGATCCATCCTGATCTTGCTTCAGAATTTGAGATATCTTCTAAGAAGAAAACTCGTTCTAAAGGCAAAACCAAAATCTGCAACATGGTATCTTTTGATCCCATTGTTGACGAAGAGATTCTGTTAGGCACAAGATCAGGAAAAGCTTATTTGAAAGATCATTCTGAAGGTCAAAGAGATCCTGCTTCTTCTTCCGAACCTACTCCGGCACAACCTGCATCTGCTGAAGAGGTCCCTTCTACATCTTCACCAGTTGTAGTATCAATTCCTCCTAAGCCAACAACGGCTGACAAAGGCAAGCAACAAGTTCGATTTGACAAACCTCTAAAGAAGTCATCTCCTACTGGGCTTGAGAAGCCTTACAACTTTGATATATTGGCTCAATTAGCCAATACACCAGCTAGGCTGTCAATCTTTGAACTCTTGCGTCTTTCTAAAGAGACGCGAGAAACTCTAAGTGAAGCTCTGATGCAGGCTGAAACTTGCTTAACTCTTCTCAAAAAGCCAGAATCAGAATCAGTCTCTTGTCATCACAGTCATAGTGTCTTGGAATTGATCCCAAATATTACCTTCACTCAGGATGATATGCTAATGGAAGATAATAGACATGATCGTCCTCTTTATTATACAGGATATGTAGATTCAATGAAGGTTGATCGTATCCTGATAGATCCAGGGTCTGTACTTAGTATTATGCCAAAGACAATGCTAGATGTATTGAAGATACCAGTGCATAGTCTTTCAACCACGATCACTACTATTCTGGGATTTAATCAAGGAAAGAGTGAACCTTTGGGCAAGATCCGTCTAAAACTCCAAATAGGCAATCTTCGCACAAAGGTGACCTTTTATATCATTGACAATCATGGTTGTTCTTATAATGCTCTCCTGGGAAGGCCATTCCTCCATGAACATAATGTCGTTCCATCAACTCTTCATCAATGCTTTAAATACGTTGATGACAAAGGACAAGTTCATAAGGAAGTTGAGGATCTTTATCCTTTCAAGGGTGTTGAAGCTTATTGCAACGATGCTCGTATGTACAAGGATGAATTTATGAAGGTAGTATTGGCTATGGATACTGAAGAAGATCAAAAAGCAGTACCTCAAGACACTCTTATCATACCTGTTAAGGGGCGAGTTTCTCATCCTCAATCTTCCAAGCCACTGGTTATTCACTTACCAGTTCAAAAGAAATCAGTTGATGCTGATGAAAATCAAAGGGAGCTCACCTCTTCTGAGCCATTTGTTATCGACTTACGTCGTAACAAAGACAAAAAGCAGCTCATTCCTTCTGAGCCACTTGTTGTTGATCTAAATCGCAACAAGGAAAAAAAGGAGCTCACTTCTTCTGAGCCACTTGTTATCGACCTCCGTCGTAACAAGCCTCCTCCATGTTCTTCTTCTCCCCCTCTTGTAATCAATTTGACCAAATCTGCTAAGGTTAAAGGTCCTGTTGTAAATACTGATGTACAAATCAATGAAAAAGCACCTACTTTCCAGTATATTGATGTTATTTATTATACTAAAAGTTATTTTGATATGTTAGATAGCTTCCAATCAATTACACTGGGAGTCGTACAATCTCTTCAGACAGAAGTCTCGCTTGAAGATCCAGATGATTCTTACCGTATTCATCCTTCTTTAAAGAAAGGTGAAAGTTCAGCATTTTTATATAAAAGACCGGAAACAAAGATTAACTATTCGGATGATAGCAAAGTTAACGATACGGGACGTCTCCAGTTCCATCGTTATAGTCAACAATCAAAAGATATCCTCCGAAAGATGGGTTACGACTTTAAGAGCGGCCTTAACTATGGTAAAGGTAGACGAACTCCCATTCGTACAACAGTTCCAAACGGAAAATCACAAATGTATTATGACAGGACCAAGAAAGGTCTCGGATATACTTCTCCTCCACTGTTATCCCCAGCAGCTTCTGAATCAGATAGTGAAGAACGTTCTAACTCTTCTGATTCCAGATCATGGGATTCCGATACCAGCATCGGTGAAGTCCATCGTATAATTGTATCTTCTAACATGGTCTCTGTTGAACTACCAGAAGGCTGTGATGAAGATGTTGAAGAAAGTCCGGAAACAGATCCTTGGGCTCAACATATGGATAACCAATGGGTACTTCGATTTGAACAACGTGAACCTTCTACTGAAGATCAACTACTTCAAATTGATGTAGGAGAAAGAGATTCACCTCGGCCAATTTTTATTAGCAAAAATCTTCCAGAAGCAGACAAATAAGAGTTGATTCTTCTTATTAAAGAATATATCGACGTCTTTGCCTGGAGTTATGAAGACATGCCAGGTTTAGATCCTAAGATTGCTACTCACAAACTGAACATTCTTCCTAATGCTAAACCAGTCAAACAGTAACAAAGGCGATTTAAGCCAAAAATAATGGACGCAATTGATGATGAAGTCAAGAAGCTCATTGCTTGTGGCTTTATTCGAGAAGAGCAGCTTCCTGATTGGGTAGCCAATGTCGTCCCAGTTCTGAAAAAAACTGGAAAAGTTCGAGTCTGCATCGATTTCCGAGATCTCAATGAAGCATGTCCAAAAGATGAATTTCCTCTTCCTATCACAGACGTCATGATCGACAATACTTGTGGGTTCGAAAGGATATCTTTTATGGATGGATTTTCTGGGTATAATCAGATCAAAATGCATCCTGAAGATGAAAAGCATACATCTTTCTGCACTCCTCGAGGAGTTTATTGTTATACAGTGATGCCATTTGGTCTCAAGAATGCTGGTGCAACCTACCAACGTGCTATGAGTACTATTTTCAAAGATCATCTTCGTAAAACTGTTGAATGCTATGTTGACGATATTGCTGTCAAAAGTCGTCTAAAGGAAGATCACCTTCAAGACCTGAGAACCATCTTCAATCTCATGCGTCAACATCAACTCAAGATGAACCCCACCAAGTCATTCTTGGGTGTCTCTAGTGGCAAATTTCTCGGCTTCGTCATTACCTCTAAGGGTATACACGTGGATCCCGAGAAGATCAAAGCCATCCAAGAGATGCGTCCTCCATGCAATCTAAAAGAGCTACGAGGATTCCAAGGCCGACTTGCGTACATCAGGCGATTCATTTCGAACTTGTCTGGACGCTGCAGACCATTCACTCAACTAATGAAGAAGGGTGTATCTTTTGTTTGGACTGAAGAATGTCAACGAGCATTCGACGATATCAAACAATATCTTATGAACCCACCAGTTTTAGTGCCACCTATCTCTGGCATTCCATTCTTGATGTATGTCCGTGCTATGGACCATTCATTGGGTGCCTTACTTGCCCAAAAGAACAAAGAAGGCCATGAACAAGCTATCTACTATCTTAGCCGAACTATGATTGGTGCTGAACACCGTTATAGTCCTGTCGAGAAAGAATGCTTGGCTCTCATGTTTGCTGTGCAAAAGACGAGGCATTATATCATTGGTCAAACTATTCATGTTATATCTCGAGTTAACCCTCTCCGGGTACTCATGAAGAAACCTAATACACTTAATTCTCGGTTGGCCACATGGGCAATCTTGCTAGCTCAATATGACATGGTGTATGTTCCACAAAAGTCTGTCAAAGGTCAAGCGCTGGCAGACTTCTTAGCAGCTCATCCTGTGCCTGAAACATCTAAACTCTATGACGAAATTCCTGACGAGACATTAGAAGTCAACATGATCTCCGAAGAGTTTCCAACCTGGCGTTTATTCTTTGATGGTGCATCAAGAATTGGACCAAATTGTGCTATAGTGGCAGGTGTTGGAGTTGTTCTCGTTTCTCCAGACGGATCAACTATCTAAAGAGCCTACTCTCTTGATGAACCTTGCTCCAACAATGTGGCGGAGTACAATGCTCTACTCATCGGTCTTCAGTTAGCCAAACAACTGAATGTTGAATATCTCGAAGTCTACGGTGATTCTAAGCTGGTTGTTAATCAGGTTAGAGGAACTTATGAAGTTCGTCATCAAGACCTAATGCCTTATCACGAAGCAGCGATCAACATAGCTATATCATTTAAAGCTTTCTTCATAGAATATGTTCGGCGAGCTTGCAATACCGAAGCAGATGCTTTGGCCAATCTTGCAGCTGTCTTAGCCAATCCCTATCAAAGACAGCAGGTCGTGGTTATCTCCAACGAGAACTGTTCTGCATCGAAAAACATCGTAATATTGATTCAGTAATTTTGCTGAAGTTAATGTTATTGATGAAGACTGGAGAACTCCTTTCATTGATTTTGTGGTTCATGACATACTCCCGAAGATCCTAAGGAGCGGCTACAAGCGTTCGTCGACGATCTCTCGATTCTATTACAATCAAACTACCAAGACCCTCTATCGCGAAACTATGATGGTCTCTTTCTACGCTGTTTAGCTGGTGATGAAGCCAAACAAGTGTTGCGTGAAGCTCATGATGGATTGTGGAGCCACATCAACCTGGTCCTAAATTACAGGATCGCATAGACGTAGGGTTATTATTGGCCCTCTATGGTATCAGAGCCTTGAATATGCAAGGAAATGTCGTGCTTGTCAAATCCATGCAGACTTCATTCATCAACCCTCGGAATT